>VWZK01021143.1:26556-133992 GCA_013396935.1 Baryphthengus martii | reverse complement strand
TTACAGGTAAATTACTGAGTGATAACTCTGTGTTAATGATTTAAAAATCCCAACAACACAGTAGAAATATTCCATGAAATCGAAGCTTAAAAAAAACCTCAAAGAACTCTCAGATATAGATACCATGGATTTTGGATTTGGCCCTACCATGCTTTTTCTTCCCATGCAATACTATGAAGGCATAGAAATGAATTTTTTTTTTTTTTTTTAAACTTTGGATAACATTATGATAAAGAATAGAAAATAAGTAACGAACTTGTTTTTTCTATGGATTTATATTCCGTATTTGCTACCTTCCACCATTCCATATTCTCCATTTACCTACATTAGGATGCTCAATTCCTTTCTAAAAGGCTAGCTAGACAAAAAGCAATAAAGACACTTTATTGTTACTTACTGGTTGCTGAAAAAGCTGTGGGAGTGTTAAGTGCAGCATTTCTTTTATTGGGTTACTAAGTAAATAGAAGTACTAATCTTCCTCACTCTGACAGACTGATTTTTACCAAGCTTGCAGGACCATTAATATCTTTAAGACTTGAAGTTCACTGCAGAAATGGCTATCAGGAGACTGACAAATGGACAGAAATCAAGATCAGGTTGCAGAACCCTCGTTTCCTTGCCTAACAGGCTGAAAATGAATATATAACTTGAAAATGACTATTCATTAATCCATAAGATGGTCGGATAATGGAGAGTTTGTAACTGATAGAAAAGAGTGGAGATTGAGGAAGAAATGAGATGAGGATTGCTTAGCTGGTTTTGATGAAGAGGGCATAAAAAATAGGAAGAAGAATAGGACAAAATATAGCACTGTAAGAATGAAAAGAGAAGAGGAATTGGTTGTTGCTTTAGAAAAGCTAATTTGAATAGGAAGTAGTAGAGAAAAAATGTATTCAGAACACATAAGCAAGGGCTGCAGTAATTTTTAAAATGTTGGTTTACAAAATTCTGTAAAAAATCTGGTATTATTCAAATAATTATCATATCTACTTGCTAATGCTTATTTTTGAAAGGGGTCAAAGAGGGCACAGGACTCGTTTTCAGACACCTGCTAGACCATCTTGGTCTACTTCATGTTTTTCTTAAATTATTTTACGATTATTTTGCTCTGATCTTTCCATTGCTTTCCTTATATAATCCGTGCCTCATGCTTTCATATATAATCCATGTTAGTAATTCATATGCTAAATCCAATGAATCCTGGGCATGAGTGGGTTCAACAGCTGCAGTGAAACAGATTAATCTGTCTTACGATGAGCTGTGTGAATTTGTGCTATTAGAATTGGAGTTAAGTTCATTCAGGACATAGGAAGAAAGCAGATGCTGGGTGCATAGATGCTAAAGCTGACGCTTTTTGTGGAGTTTTAGTGAAAATGTTTTATAAGTGTAGTGTAGCTTTTCAAAATAGTTATTTGGATTATAAAATGCACTGGCTTTCATACTCTTGTCATCCTTTATGTGATTCTTTCAATGTTAGTTGAAAATGATGGTTGCTGATACAAACGATGTCAGCAAAGTGATTCTCCTCCCCCAGTCACTTGAAAGACATCCTCACGGATGTTTATTGGTGGCTAGAAACTTACTGATGTTCCCTTCTGTGTCTGAAATGTTTTTGAACATGTGGCAACTAGAGAATATACCAAGTTAAGGCTGAGTTTGTAATTTTAGCCAAACCAGATCCATGAGAGTTTGAAGATCTAGAATGACCTTTTAAAACATCTATGGCTCTTCTTAAAGGCTTCATCTTAGTCTTGAACTGAGAAATCTCCTTTAACTTTAACTTTCGCTTGCTATTTGTGTACATTATAAAGGTAATTGATAAGATGTCTGCATTGAGAACCTCAAGAGACTATCTGTTGTTAAATAAATATATAAAGGGAAATATGTTTTCCTGCTGAGAGATTTAGATTTCTTAGTCAGGACAAAATTGTTTTCAAGCATAGAATGTCTTCCTTGATCAAGGAGACTTACTTTCATGCAATGCCGACTTCTTGGAGTGAAAGAACAGAATTTCCCTGTTCTTGTTTTTGGAGAAAAAAACCCAAAAACTCCTTGCCCAATTCTGGAACTTTATGCTTGATTAGTTGTGTTATCAGTTGTTCTGTCTGCCATGATTAGCTTACAGATGGATGATTAGATTTCATGTGCTATTTGCACTACTCTGACAAGTTAACTTTCAATCTCCTTTTTCTGTTAAAAGGTTGGTGAGGTGCTTGGTCAGATCAGCTCAATATTGTATCCTCCTGATGCTTTACATCTTAGAAGGGATTCTTTGAGCATTGTCACTATTTACCTTTCTCTTTCAGGAGAAAAAAACAAAACAGTCATGTTTGTGATTTGGAAGACTATCAGGAGGCTTAAGTCTTAGAATTGAGCAGAAGCAGATGGAAGGGAATCTTTGAAGCCACTGGCTAGGGATAAAGAGCAAGATCTACTGTGTAGATCAGGTTAATAGTGGACTATCGTGGCCTGAATGAAGTCTTGCTGCTGTCCCGGTCATGCTAGAACTCCAATATTGACTGGAGTGAAAATCAGACAAGTAATGTACTACAACTGATATTGCCAACACTTTTCTCTGTGCTTTCTCCTTAGCTTCCAGAATCCAGGTCTTTTCTTTCTGCAACTTGGCAACTCTCTTGCCTTGGTCTTTTCTTTTTTCTTGCTGTTCTTTTCTTTATCTACATTTCTTCACTTCTCAACTTTCAGAATTCATGTTTTTCTTCTGTCTATTCTGCCTTCATGTTCGTATATTCTTCTTCTCACAGTCTTTCTCTTCATCTGCAGCTTTAAGAAACATTAGTTTCATTTTAATCTTTCTATTGGAAAAATAGAAGGGGTGCCAGGTAGTAAATGGCAGTCACAGGCTATCCTGCATCTCTCTTCTGTTGTTCTACCTACTGGCTTTCAGTAAGATGCTGCACCTTCTTACTGTCTGATAGCCTTTGTATTGGGAGGTGTGTGTAACTTGCCATAGATTGTGTTAGGTTTTTCATTACAGTTTTAATATAGTTGTAAAGATGAAAGACAGTGGCTCAGATAGTTTCTGTACATCCGTTACTGTTGTGTCATGGATTGATCAAACCAGTATTTTTGCTGGAACACTTGAACTATTGTCTGTCCTATGTGGGTATTTGAATCATGTTAGAAGCTACTGAGTAATTTTGTGGGGGGGATTTTTTTTTTATTTTTTCTTATTTCCCTTTTAAGAGTAATTGATTGATTTTTTTCTAGTACTCCAAACTTGTAGTTAGCTTCAAGAAAAATATTCTGGGGAGGCCCGTTACGTGGCTCACCTGGCAGCACAGTTTTGCTTATTTGTGAATACTGCTAAAATTTGTGGTTTTATGTGTATTTTTGATAGTGAATTATTTGGCCCATTCTTGGGTCCTCAAAAATACCTGGAGAGGTTATTTATCTGGTGTTGTGCACAGAAAGTGTAGTGCAACATTTGGACTAACAGAAGATTTATGCATCTTACATACAGATTTTGCATGGAAGCTCTTTGAGAATTGGCCAAGATCTCATCTGTTTCTCAAGAAAAAAAGAATACATTCCATGAAGGAATCCAGCTGAGTCACTGTTGATCCTTATAATATTTTATAAATCATTAGTGGAATTAACACCTTTGCTGAGACATGACTCTATAAACAAGGGTCAAAGCACCTGGAAGAGCTAGGGTGCAGAAAAGAGAAAAGCAGTGGTTATGAAGAATGGAAGAAATAAAGCTAGCTAGATCATCTTAGTGTCTCAGGAATTTAGGTACCTTGGTAATCCTGAAGTAGGTGCCTTCGGAGAGTTTGGGACTTGCATCTTGAGTGATACCATAGAATGGTTTTAGTTTTGGATGGGATCTTTAAAGGTCATATAGTCCAACTCTTCCATGCAGTGAGCAGGGACACCTTCAACTACAACAGGTTGCTCAGAGCCCCTTCCAACCCGATCCTGAATGTTTCCAGGGATGGGGCATCTACCACCTCTTTTGGCAACCTTTTGGGTGTTTCCCCTATGATTTTGGATGTTGAAGACTGCAATCAAGTTGACTTGGGGGAACCTAAAAAACCCCACTCAAACAGCTGAAATTTTCAATACTTGTAAGTATTAATAAACAACATACACATAATTCCTGAAATGCAAAAAAGAGGAGTAATTAATCTCAGGTTTTAATATTGATTTATTAATAGACTTGTAACTTCTGAGACCTAAAATAAATGTTAGTTTTGAACATGAGTATAGAAAAACTGAAGAAGCAAGGTAATTTATGAAGACTTTATTCTGTATATTTAACAGTTTAATTGAAACAAGGGAATAAAAAGCCTCAGAAAAAGACTTCTCTTGATGAAATGTTAACTGAATGTGGTGATATCACCGCAAAAACTTGAAGGAAGTCTTATAATGTGTCCATGCAGATTTCTGACATGAAAAGGACCTCTTTTGTGAAAAGGGTATCCTCGGTACAGCATTATCTATCTGTATTTGCTATGACTATCTGATTTTGCTTCCATAAACAGAGAATTAAAGAGTAGTATAGTGGAGGAGGAAGGATAAATTTGTCGATAGTGTGTTATTAACCATTGGTCAAAAACTGGTAGCATTTAGAGGCTGCTGCTAAAATTCTCATTTCCTGAAACCATTACTCTGAGTTTTATATTTTAGTCTGCACACTCAGAAAGATTGTTTGAATAGATGTAATTTAATTGTGGTTAAGTAGACAAATAATAGTTCAAAGTATTGAGGAATTATGAGATACCAGTCCAGCAGACTCATTTTTTTTTCCCCATTAATACAGTTGCCTTTATACTTAAAAACATTTTTTAAGGAATCTGTTCATACTTATTAATAGAAAACAATGACTGGGAGATTTAGAGACATTTGGTCAAAAGAAGCTTTATTATATTCATGTTACTTATTTCAATAGTGTTATTCAGGTTCTGTATGGGATTCTCAGAAGTAAACAGGAGCTCCTTACACCAAATGTATATTAAAAATATTTATTGTCACTGTTGCGGAAGATTTCCAGTATTGGAAAACTAACGAGGTGTGAAGAGGTGGAGATCAAGAATGCAATAAGATCAGTCTAGTATATATGAAGTGATAAGAATGAACCAGGTGGGTTTTATTTTCAAATTTGCTCTTGACTTCTGAATCAGTTCTCTTTCCTGAACAACTGATTCCAGTGTGTATGTAGCAATTTATTTTAAGGATACCAAGAAGTCATGCTGTGGAATACCCAAAGTAATTTTTTTCTATCTTTCTCTTACTGAAATTGATTAGTATGTTCCTAAATAACTTTTCCATTGTCTCTACATCCTGTCAGCATTGTTATCAACTACTATTTCCTTAGCAATTAACTGCTTTAGAGTATGTAGAGTGGTGTTACGAAAGTATTGCAAAAAGGTTTGTAGCAGCATTGGTTTACAAGAGTAAGTTTACTGAAAGACACTAGAAAGATAGTCACTGGTTGATAGACTACCAGTCCTTTTAATCTAGTTTAGCACTCTTCTACTAAAATCTTTATCAAGCAATCCATATTGTTGACATGCACCCTGCTGTGTCTCATATCTCTCTTTCACAATCTCAGCCATTTAAAGTTGTTTTGGGGAGGGATTCTCTGCTAATCTGTATTTTAATGATACCTAACACAATGGGAAACCTGTTCTTGGCTGTTCAGGAAGCTTATAAGTCTCTCTGAACATCTCATCCATATTGTGACAATATTGTGTAGGATGTAAAGGCCATAACTGTTTTGTTATCTACTCTCCATTGCTTCTTAGGATGTTCTGCTTAGGCCCGTAGCCAACCCTTTTGGTTTTGATTATATTTTTTTTTTTCATTTTCCAGATCACTTTGCATTACTCCTGTGTTTTGTTTTCATTTCTTATTATCTCTGCACCCATATCTTCATGCTACAGAATTGTGTTTTCGATACTATGCAGGAAGAAGCCACGTTACTATTTCAGAATTGGTTTTGGCATTTGTAGTGTAAAATGATACATATTGGAATAATAAAATCCTGGTGTGTCGAGGCAGTAAGTTTTATGGTTGTACTAACATTTCTCTGCAAGATGTTTCATATGTGCATCCCAGCTGTGGTCACATTAGTTCTTTATGAACTGTTCCTGCCATGCATACATTTTAAACTAGGGAAAAGATCCATCCTGGTGTGGATTTCAAAGTGATGAGGTTTAACGAGTGTTTTATGCAACATCAGCATAATAGCATAAACTCTGCGGTCCTGTCCCTGGACACCACGAAGAAGAGCCCGGCCTGTCTTGTTTTCTCTTCAGGTATAGATGTACATTGATGAAATCCGTTAATCCTGGTCTCTTAATCCTTTTTGCGGCCCTTCATTGGACTCTCTCAACTATATTGAGGTCTATCGTACTGAAGAACCCAGAACAGGATACAGCAGACCAGGTGTGGCCTCGGCAATGCTGAGTAGATGGGGAAGGATCCTTTGACCAACTGGCAGTGCTGCTCCTAATACAGCCCAGAATACTATCAGTCTTCTTTTCTCTAGGGGCACATTTTTGGCTCAATATGGTTTCCACCAGGATGCCCATGTACCTTTTCCTTCCAAGCCACTTTCCAGCTGTGTGGCCCCTGGTATATACTGGGGTGGTTGTTCCTTTCCAGGTGCAGGACTTTGTACTTCCCTTTTTGAACTTCACGGGATTCTCCAGCCTGTCCAGATCTCCGAATGGCCTCTGGTTTGGTTAACTTCTAGCAGGACGACAAAGCTTTGTGTTCTGCTTATGTGGATCAGTTAAAATGATTGGCAACTTTGTAGCCATTTGTGTCAGGTTAAAAAGAAATTGGAATTCCTTTTCATTCCCTGCTGTTGATCAGCATACTTATTTCTTGCAGAACTGCCTGTAGTTTGTTATTTTTTTTTCATTTTATTGTTTGAAAAGTTTTTGTGAAAAGATTTTTCTCCAGCAACCTTCTTAAGCGATGGAATAAGAGCGACATGTTTTCCTTTCCCAGTAGTTTTATCTTTGATCTACATACAGTGTTGCCAGTGTTCAGCTAGGGTTCTCTACTATGTTATTGCAATGCTGTGATATGTTTGTTGGACTTACAGGAGCTTTATGAATCTTACCAGAATCAGTGGAAGGCTGTATGTTTTATTACCAGTAGTTGAGAAATCTTGCTCATACTTTGGGCTGTTCAGCTGTGTGTGTGATGAAATAATGTTTTTTTCATGTAATTTGTTTGTCTTTGCATCTTGATTTTACCAATAAATGTGTTTCGGTCAACTTTTGGGAGTGTAGTGTAAACAGCATGTGATACAATAGATTTGAAGGCTCTCTCTCATTTTCTGTCTCTGGGAATTTATTCATGTTGAAAACCATACCAAATCATGTTATTTTCTTTTAGTTTAATTCAGATTCTTTGGTTTTTTCTTCAATTATGTTTTGCTGTTGGGTTGAAGCTTTAAAGAGTGCATACTATTCCTAGCTTTTACTGCTTCTAGAAGGCAGTTCTTCTGAGCAACTGATAGTTAAAAATTGCAAACTAGATCATGATGATTTGGAAATTACAGGGCTTTCTCCTGTCCAGGCTACTAGGACATGTCCTCTTTCCTTCTATTCCTTGTCATGGCATTCTTGTAAAAAAAAAAAAAAAAAAAAGGAAGGTGCTTGAGGATCTGTTTGTTTTTTTTCTCAGAGATCCCACAACTCCAGTAAGGCTCTGAATGTCTGGAAATTGGGGACATAATAGCTGCATTTGTTAAGATTGTCAGTGTATCACATGTGCAAACAATTCATTGTATCTGTGATGCGTCATCCTATGGATCTGCATGTGCTGAGTAAATGTAATCCTCAGTGATTCATCTGCCGGGTCATGTTATATTTTAATCTGTGAGAAATGCTGAATAGAAATCTGGGATTTTAATTCTATCCCTATGCTTATGATGTTCAGTACCAAGAATGCTTCTATGCAATTTCATTTGGTTTTGATGCATTTAAAGGGAAGTAGAACTAATGGTTTGGGGAAAGGAGCCTCCTCCAGGTTTTACAGTTTCTAAGAACAAATTCATTAAAGCTTACCTAAAAATGAAAAGGAGAAAAAGAATAAAGTTTAAGGCATTTATTGAAACTGTACTAAGTTTGATTTTTTTTTTTTTAAGCTTCCATATTCTGTTCGTTTTCAGTAAAGGCACATACATATTCATTTTCATTTTTATACAATTTTATAATTGTTTCTTATATAGTGCAAAATGGGATATAATGCAAATACAATTTCAGCATTTTTACCAGCTTCTTTAACAGTATTTTGGAAAGGTAGTTTTTTGATTGTACAGGAAATTTTTACATTCTAAAGAACATGATCAAAAGCATGCAAAAATTTAAATGTGAAAATGCATATCAAAATGATTCCTTTTCTGTAAGAGATGGAAAATCTTTTTATTGTGACAAGATTTTTTCTTTAAGAGAACAGGCAACTTGTGATTGTGACACAATAACAGCCATTTATAATAAAATTCTGACTTTGATAATTTCTTTAAAGGCAGTTACTGTGTTAGTGAAGCAGCTGATTACACTGGAAGTAGCACTGTTACTGTGTATGGAGTGAAATGGTGTAGAATGCAGTTTGGTAGTAAACTCATGTTTGCTTTCTCCTAAGTAAGGGCATAGTATGTTATTGGTAGTGTCAGCACTTAGATTTCAAAGTGCTTGGAAGTGCCAAACTTGTGTTGTTTTCTTCTGTCATCAGTGCCTGTAGGAGGGGAGAGAGAAAGTGGCCAACATGACGAATTGAGAGTTGAACAGAAAAGTGATTATAGAAACTCTTGGATAAATAGTGTGGTCAGGGAGGTTGAAAAACATTCACTCAGCTGCTTCACTGCAAAAATGCTGGGCTGCAGTTCAGGAAAAGTTTCAGAGTGCAATCTGAAAGCATTAGTCTTGCAAAGGCATTAGGGATTTTTTTTACATTTCGTTATCAGGGTGATCATGCCACTAGCCTTTTGCTCTGATGCACTGTCAGTTGTCGTCCTTGTGAATGACACCGATGTAAAACAGTTCTGACAACAAAACTGAGGTGGAAAAGTATCGTCAATATTGGTTTCTGGTTTTGTTTTAGGGTTAATTTAGTAGTCAAAAGCCCTAGAGTCTTTTCTCTAATGAGTGGATATAGCACAGGTGACAGTGGTGTGCCATAGTCTGGGTCTCAGCTGCCTTCCAGAGGGAGGGAGGGAGGGAGCACTGCTGAAGCTTTCTGTGAGTGAATCCTGATCAGCCTCTGATCTATGAATCTGCCTCTGTGGTGGTATTTGCTGCTTTGTGCTAACTGTGCAGTGCTGCTGGATAAATCAGATTATCTCCTTCAGCTGGTTTACCATGTGGCCCCTTCAGTGCTTGAGGGGATGCCAGGGATGGGTTGGGAACAGGAAGTTCTGGGTAGGGTATGACCTCTCCCTTTTGGGAGCAACCAGGGTTGCATCAGCTGAACTGAGCTGTGAAAGTGCAGACTGACTGTGTCACGAGGAGGAGCCGTGCTCTCTAAATGCCCAGAAGGGTCTTCTGAATGTCTTCTATGATGGCAAAAAAAAGGTTTCCATTTTCATTTAATTTGAGATAGGAGAAACCTACAGAATCTTAGTTCCCTCATAAGTATCTCTGGACTTTAAAGATCAACGAACAACCACTTCTGGTTGTGGATATAAAGGAGGAACATTTTTATCAATGCCAGTCTCTTAAACTATATTTTTTGAAGATGCATTTTTAAAAGTGCTCTACATGACCTGCAGAATGTGCATGCATTTCAGAATTTTAATCTTTTGCTGAGTAAAGACTGTAAAGACTGGGGTTTTGGAAGATAAAGTGGGGATGTGGGGGAAATGGAGGAGAATCAAGCCCTTACAGAAACGCAACAAGTGCAATTGTGAGAGGACAAAATACATTATTCTTTGAAAATCCATCCTTTTCTCTAGCTAATCCAAGTGGGAAAAAAAACCACTCCAACTATCCACCTTTTTAAAAGGTGATAAAATGGTAGGATTCTGTGCTGGCCAATTTGTTACACTGTGCTGAATGAACCACTGTTTTCTCCAGTTTTCTGCTGGTGGTGTTCCTCGTTAAGTTTTAAGATTAAGAACCCCATTACCTGATGGTACCCTGCTGCGTTTATTTGACTGTAAATGCTCTTCTGAATGTTTGGCTTTGGTTACCCTGGAGTTTGAATACTTGCCTCATTTGATTTTACCAGTGAGTAATGTTTTATAATAAATTTTTAAAATGAAATTAATATTTTTCTAGAAGAGCATTGGTATCTGAAAATAATCATTAATGATGTCCACTGTGCACTATAGACTGTAGAGCAGTTACTTTTAACTGATTGATGATTTTACTTCCAGAAGCAAGATTAAATTTCCCTATGAAATTATATAAATCAGTTAGCCATTTTAGAACACTAGCAATGTAGGAAAATGTTGTGTGGTTTTTTTTTGTTTTTTTTTTTTTTCTTCATTGACTACAGCTTTGTTCTAAGCTGTATGAAGATTTTTACATGGTAACGTGTATTTAAAATTTTTGGTTTTTTTTTAAAAAAGAATCACATCTCTTCCTATTGGCTGCTGCTATTACTGTATAGTACTGCCATCCGTAAGATAGAAAAAAACAATATCATAACTAAAATGAAGAAGGCATACAGAGACCCAGTATGTTTGCTGACCCAAAATATGTTTCGACCAGGAATTTATTAGTCTGATACCTTACAGAGCAGGTTTTCCACAAAAAAAATGTGTATCAAATCGATTAGGAGCAATGATCTATAAAGCTAGGAACAAATTAGCATGGAAGAAACAGCTAGGAGAAAATAACTTAGAAATAGATGATCAACAATTCAGCATTGCTTGAGAACACCTTAATAGGTGCTCACAAACCTAACTACCATAGTATGAGAAGTAAGGCATTAGTGCTAACTTTAACTGTATGGCATAGAAAGGCAGTGTTGCTGAATGGAGCTATTAAAGACACAAGGTCCTGCAGAGTTGAATTTTTAGCCTGTTCTTCAATATTTCTGTCAAAGATATGGAAAACGTTTAAAACCATTACTGATAAATAGTTGGAGGTAACAACCAGCTGGAGAAATTGATAAAATAGACAGTTGCTGATAAAGAGATAATAGATAGGTTCATTAACTGAGCTGAGTTCAGGCACACTATATATATGTTTTTTTTATCATAAACAAATATAATTCTTTATCTTGAAATAATAAGCGCACGCTATATTTCCATCTTTATTCCAGGAAACAATTACCCTTTAAGGACAAAACTGTCTTTCCCAGGAACAGGGAACTACAGTCATCAGTTGAAGCTGGACTGATGTTGTTATGCCTTGACCAAAAGTCCTCAGGCATCCAAGAGCTGCGGTACTGAGATTATATTATTTCCATATTTGGCGCTGCTCTGAAAAAAGCTGGAATGCGGGTTCCAGATGGGTATACTTTGAGAAGGACATTGAAAACTGGAGATGATTCAGGGTAGAGCTGTAAGAATGATGAAGGAATTGGAAGTGTGCTGCATGGTGAAAGATTTAGAGCTCAGTCTGCTTCGTTTAGCAAAAATCTGGCTGAGAGATCATGTGATCGCAAGCTTAACGTATTCATGTGGGGAGCAGAAATGTGATAATAGATAGCTTCTCCATCTACCAAGCAGAAGTAAGTTAAGAACCAACAGCTTGAAGTCATAGTCAGCCAAATTAGTGTGGAAATAAGGTGCAAAATTTAAACAGGGAAGGGAGTTAAACACTGGAACAACAGAGCAATAACTGGTGCCTTTGTAAAAACTGTCAATACCATAATTATGATTGCATGTCTTTAGTGAGGAAGATAAAATGTTTTAGGAACAAGTGCTAATGTGGAGTAGAAATTGATGCAGGGGAACCTGTAATATTCAGGAATTGCAATATATCCTTCCTTAAAGTTCAGGACTCTATTTGCAAAACAGCGTGGTGGTTAATTTCTGCTCCTTTTGATTCTGCTTTAAGCATTAGGAGAATTTTTAAGGTATCTCTGCCTGGCACAATGTGATACAGGTATCCACACTGGCCATGAACAAGCTAGGATGAATACTAAATCTACCAAAGCTATGCTAGCACAGTTTCCCATCGGGAATGATACATATTGTGCTTTTTAGCAGGGCTGAGATGCTTGTATGCAATGCCTAGTGATCATAGTTGCTTGCTTGCTCTTAACAAGCTCCTACAGGCAAGGAATCCTTGAAGCCCTTGGGAATCAGATGTAAAAATAAGGATTTCTTGTGTAGGAGAAGGAAGTTTTGAAAATGAAATTTCTTTTCCTGTTTTTTTTTTTCCTCCCTCCTTTATTGTTTATATTGGCTCAACTTGAGAACAGATAAATTAATACAAGAAAGGTTATGAGTTACTTAGAGCAAAAAAACGTATTGGATTTAGGAAACCTGTGATGTGAAAATAGCGGGAGGCTAAGAATTAGTGAAGAAGTATGTTAAAGGCTCTATTCCTACTCTTTCCTAAACATCAGATTATCTCCATTGTAGAGACAGGATACTGGACTGCTGGATTACTGGTCTGATCCCATACGTATTTCCTTAGATGCATTCTAACAACATCTATTTCATTCTATTAAATTCTGAGAAACCAAATCTGTAACTTTAATGATAACTTGTAGTGCATCAGAGTGTGAATCTCTCAGAAGAAATATGTGCAAAAGGATCTTTGTTTAAAATGAAAGTAAGAGAATTCTTGAAAAAACCTTTAAAATTAATTGTATCAGCCTTACCATACCAACTTAAAACTGATTGTGCCACTTATATCAACTTAAAACTGATAATATCACTTTTATCATATCAACTTAAAACTGGAGTGTACATCTTATCTGTTGAACTGTTGTTTTGATGTATTGGACAGATTTATAGTGCAGTTAATGGCTCTGATCTTTAGATATGTTTCCAATACTGGCAAAAGAAATTCAAGAAATCAGCCTATGTAACTTTTGATTACTTTCCAACTGTTGAAAGGCCTTTTCCTGTCTCGTTTAGCTCTGAATGTTGTCAAACCGCTTCACAGTACAGTGTATGGATCATGTTTTTTATAGGCCTGTAACTTGCCAGTACATCTGTGGATGAGTTACTGAGAGCCATTGATGGAGTCATTGCTAGAGAAGCAGAAGAATCAGAAAAGTACTTGAATCAGAAGGAAAACTGTATAATTAAGGCATTGCCTTTATGTTGCCTATTATGTAGACCACACAGAGCTGCCCAACTGGAGAATGTGCTGGTATGGGCATTAAATTGAAGATCACAGAATTAAGAAAATCTGTCCTGATAGCTGGCACTGTCTTGGGCTTTTCTGCTTGATGACTAATGGTACATCAGCAGTACACTATGTACTTATCTTAAAAATCAGCCTGTAACTGCTCTTGAAAGATATTAACATACATGTTACTCTGATTTTTTTCTTTTTCGTGATTTGCATCTCTAGAGGTTCATGAAACTTTTTTATGCACCTTCTGAAATTATAAAATATGTACTATGATAAGTGACACTCTTGCCGTATTTCTGACCAAAGGTATTTGATATTCTTTGATTCTAGGTAGCGTAGCATGTAGTTGCAATAAACTTCAAGATAGTTGGGTGTGGTAAAGCTTTCTTTATATTCCTATTAGCTTAAAAATATTTTGCTCTCATTGTTATAAATCACAATGAACCTAGTTTATTGTTTGATTAAAAGATGCTAAGATCTCCTTCTGTACATATTGCACTAAGTTTTTATAAAATAGATCATATAAAAGCTGCACGAACATTGAGATTTAAAATTACAAAGTGTTGCTTCTAATTACTGTGTAAAACTTCAATAAGCAGCATTAATTCATGATTGTTTTCCTGCTAAAATTTTTATTTAACAGTCTTACTTTCTAAGTAGTTATGATTCATTACTTTACCTAGGATCTGATTATACAGAGGTATGTATCAGTGAAGGATTTCTTTACATGTGTCTCTTAGTATTTTCAGGATCTAAGTTTTTATGGACTTTGTGTTAAAATCCTTATTCTCCATCAGAAATGTTACAGTTTGCATTGATAGAATAAATTAATATTCAAAGGAATTAATTTATGTTCTAGATATTTGCTTAAAAGGGAGTGGAAGATGTAATCACTTCTATATGAAATATAAAAACATCCTATTGATTAATCTATTTAGACTTTTAGGGTGACATATATTTCAGTGATAATGCAAGAGGAAAAAAGTAGCTACATTACAGCGCTGCTAATAATGTCATATATTTCATGCATTCCAGAAGTAGTACAAGTAATAAATCACAGGAGTTGTAACTTGATTATATCTTTGGGTTTATTTTTTTTCTCTTTCAGTCGGTGGTGAAGACTGGGCGGTTGCTGATTAGCCATGAGGCTCCCTTGACAGGAGGATTTGCATCTGAAATCAGTTCCACAGTTCAGGTACACAGGTTATTTGTATTTAAGTGTTGTGCATGGCTGAATATGTTTACCTGTAGAAATAATATTTCTCCATAAGAAGTTGAGGTTTTTAAACTTTTTTCCAAGTTAGTGTCTTTTATTAAATTTCAGTTTTGTGGATGCTCACATTACTACCTCTGAACTGCTGAGAAACTGTACCTGCCAGGCACTGTGCATAGCATTTGCTAAGCTAGAAATTTTAACTTTCACTGAAAAGCAAGAAGGATGCGCAGTCAGATGCAGAGGAAAAATCTTTATGTCATAGTCTGGCTTTAATGTACATTTTTTTGCCTTTCTCCTAATTTATACCCAAAGTTTCTTAAAAATACATTCTAGGAATTTTGAAATCAGTAAAAGCACTCAGGTCCATTACACTTAGACATAGAATCATAGAATTCCAGGTTCGAAGGGACCTCAAGGATCATTTGGTCCAACCTTTGAGGTAAAAAAAAATAAAAAAATTAGTTTAAGTGAGATTGCCCAGTACCCTGTCAAGTTGAGTCTTAAAACTGCCTGGTGTAGTGGAGGCCACCACTTCCCCCATGAGACTATTCCAATGTTTAGTTGTTCTCATTGTAAAGAATTTTCTTCTGTGCTCCAACTGGAATCTCCCCTGGAGCCCCTGAAGGCATAGTGTTCAGAGATCTCATTAGGGAAGCTGTCTGTGAAAGTGGCTCACGTGTATTTGTGAGACTTACACATGTGTGGAGTTTGTATGCACAGAACAGCTTTGAAAGGTTGAGATGTACATCAGTATCAGTTGTCTGGAGCATTAGACTTTAACTTTTTCGGAAGTCCTTTTGAGCTTTCTGACGTGTTTTATTTCTGTACATGCATACAGATTTTCCCCTTAACTTGATTTTTTTTTTCCTATGCTCATCAGTTATACTATTTTAAAGAAACATCTAAACTAATTGTGTTCATCACCATCTCAATACTATTTTCTGATTATTCTGTTCTTAGAGTAGTTAAATTATAGGACTAAAGAGAAGAAGGGTTCTAAAATTCATGAAATATAAACCATACAAGCAGTAGTTAAAGCTTGGGAGTTAGCCTTTTTGTAGGAAGGAATAGTTAATCATTCTGGAAATGTAATTTTGAATTAAATATGCATAATGAGTCGAAAAAACCATGTTTCTTGATCTTTGTGATAATTATTCTTTAAAAGAAATTGTATTATTAACACTTGAGGAGAGAACTATTCTAAACCTTGCAGGAATCTCATAATGTACTGGCATAACAAAGGAAATCATATGCGTTGGAGAAAAAAAAAAGTGTGTTGGAAAGAAAAAAAGCCTGTCAGTAAATATTGTTGGAAGAGCATGGGATATTTGCTGAAACTACAAATTGAGTTTTTAATCTCCTCAGACCTCCACTAAGAAAGGTACTTACCTGATTGATCCATCTTGGGGTTCTTTTTCATATCAGAGATGTATCTTGACAAATATCACTTATTTAGAAAACAAATTTTAAAATTCTTTAATAAAGGCCTATATATTTCTGTCAATATTGACAGCAAATATTTGTTTCATGGTAGTAGCTCATAATTTTATGGTTATATTTTTTAGGAAACTAGGATTTGTATGTTAAGAAATATTAGTTAATTTACCACACATGCTAGTTCAGAATAAATTGAGATATAACTCTTTCGCATTAAATTTACCCATGATGAGTTTCTTTCATATACATTGGCTAGCTTGAGTCTGCGTTACAACCATATTGTCGTTACTCTTTATATCCATTCCTGAAGATTTTATCATCCATACTAAAATTTTGATACCAGTTATTTTAAAGAATATTCATACTGCAGAAGAAATAGAATAATATTTACAAAGCATTACAGCTTTTTAACAGTATTGCTTTAGGCATAGTAAAGTCCTTACTTTTTTTATTCAGTTAAAACACTTGATCTCTAAATGATCAAGTTAAGTCCATATGTCTAATATCACTGTGCTGTAAAAATAAAAATGAAAAGTGAAATTCTCCCTTGCTGGATACAACACATACTAGGAATGCCAAAAATCGGGGACTGTAGTTGGCTTTAGTTTCCTCTTACACATGGAAGTAATAAGACTTCAATAAAGTGTGTCCATTTGGATTAGATGGTTAGTTTCCATATTGTTATTCCATCCTTGCTGTGAGGTCTCTTGTCATAGAAATAAGGTGAATAGAAGTACATAGGTAATTTTAAAAGTTAACTGTCACAAACGCTTCATGGCGATGTACGCTTCAAGGAAAAGGGTATAAATGGAAATGCTGACTTTCACTAATGAACTGTAGGAGATAACTAACTATATTGAAGTTTTCTTTTTGCATATGAGATCTTGATTAAAAGCAGAATTTGGAGACCTTATTAAATAAGATTTGTTCTGTGTCAGATACAGAATATTTTAAAGGGACATATTATTGCATGAAGTAGTCATTTACTCTGATTTCTCAAACATAAAACTAAGAGCAGGATGAAGTGGTGTGGCCAAAACTGAGCATTGTATGACTTTGCCCTTTGTACTTATGTTTCATATTTGATCTCAATGGATATTCTGAAGTGAGCAACAGATGATAAGATAAATTAAATATAGGTACAGTTAGTACTCCATATTGATTATATTCTGTATAAAAGCTTGAAAAACTGTCATGCTCAGGAGAGAGGGCCCTAAACTTTTGCTTAAGATATACGGTTGGAACACAATTTGAGAAGCTTTGGAGAAGGGCCCACTGAGATATCGCTTCCAAAATAATGAAGCATTGGGTGTGGAAATGATCAGTACATTAATCACTTGTAATGTAAAAGAATGTAAATCCAGTATTTGTGTTGCTGTTAAAAAAAACCAAACAAAAGGTGGAGAGGAGAAGAGAGAAACAGGATGTCTTCAAAAAGGAACAAGAGGCAGAAAAAAAGGAAAACAGGAGTAGATGATGTTAGGTTGTGTGACAGAAGTCTCCTCACACAGACACTTATACAAAGGAGCCAAGAGACACAGTGGCCAGTAGGGAAATCCCAACAACCCAGCCTGGGAAATAGAGCCCCCAGTTCAGCTCCTGCCAGGGCAGTCCACAGCCTCAGCCCCAATGGGCCAGCACAGAGATGCCCAGCACTAGGAGTCAGGGACACTCTGGACCATTCTGCAGACTTGCTGCCTGCCATTTGGGACTTATTATGGGATGCAGGGAGGAGCATTTTGGAATTATACTAGACCTATGTGATGTTTAGAGGAAGAACCAAAGGCAGGGAGTGGTGGGGACCAAGGTGGTCTCAAGTAAGCTTGAAACAAATAGATTTTGTTTTTAACATTTCATTCTTAATAGTTGCTAATATAGTATGCAGTTCTTGCCATTTGCTTGTTTTATGTAGCTTCTATGTGTGATAGAATATGCATGTATTTTGAACATTAGAGACTATATTGCTTAATTTCTGACACATTTGGGTCCAATAAATAGCAACTACTTGACCACAAGGTTTTGTCAGCACTGAACTGGCATAGTACAATATGTAATGTTTGTTCTTGTTAATCAAGTCACCTTTCTTGTCCTCCTTTCTCCAAACTCTTACAAAACCTTTACTACTGTTCTGAGAAGTGAGGACAATTTGGTGGAGAACATGTTTAGAAACTGGAAATTGAGGAGAACAGAATTGAGATTGCTGGGGAAATTTGTATGTTGTTGTTGAAGATGTGTGCCTGTTGAAGAAGGTTTAAGATGAATGTACTGACTAGTGGCTTGATTTTAATTTTTTGGTTTTTAGAGCTTTTGCTGTTCCTGCTTTCTATGGAACTAGGTGTGGGAAGATTGTATTATGGTTACAGTAATATGCAATAATATACTAAATGTAGGGAATTAGCACATACCATTGGGCATTGATCTTGCAAATACAGAAAATATATGTCACAGGAAGATCTTGATGGTTTCTACATGTTCTCTACAAATAATGGCTAAATATTGAAATACAGAAAATGCTTTACTAATTTTGAATGTCTTAAGGAATTTAAAATTTCATTTAGGAATTTTGACCTTTGTGTACATTAATTACATTACAGCAGCATACACTATGAAAATGTATGCTGTTACTAAATAGAAGAAAGGCACGTGACTAACGAAATGTGTTGGCTGACTTGGTAATGAACATTACTGTCTATAAAATCAGCACAGTGGTTATTTATTGTTTGCAGAGGGTTGCACAGATGTAAAAAGGAGCCTATTTTCCTCATTCTTGCAAGAACAGAGCAATTATGGTTTAATTACGGCTTTCTGCGTTAGCGCAGTTTCTTATTCCCCGGTAAATAGCTTTGTCTGTGGGTCTCTGGCTATGCCTTGTGAGGATCTGGGAAAGAGAGGATGTTGGATGAGCTAGCAAAGAAATGTGCAAATGAACAGAGCTTAGTCCTCAAGAGTCCTTCCAGAGGACATAGTGTGTTTCTCGGTTGTGGCAGTCTTCCAAAAGATTGATATTAATCAGAGGATAGATCCCAGCAAATTCAATGAAATAACCTCTTTGTGGGGACTGAGTTTCATGATCTTATCTTTTTCAGTTCTTCAGTATTGTATCTAAGTATTAGATATAATAATATTTGTCTCTTGGATTGGTGGTGCTTCAGGTTTTCTCCTGCTGCTGCAAAATATGGCTTAACATTCAATAAGTGGTGTAATTTCCTGCTTGTGTGTGACATTAGGAGAAACTATTAGATGAGCTATTTTTGTGAGAAGCATTTCAGGAAAAGGAAAAGTGGCTATGTCTAGGAATACCTTTCAAAGATGAAAGTTTCACAGCAATTTTATTCTAAAGCAAGTTGCCATGGAAGGAGTATGCCAAAACAAACAAGCAAACAAAAAGCTTAAACAACAACAAAAATAAAATTCAATGTTTTCAGCAGTATGAACACTTAAAGTAAAATAGCCCTAAGGCTGTTACTGGACAGGAGCTGTCTTAAATAAGTGTTATTTTACAGACTCCTAATGAAAAAATTTCACTTTTACAACAAAAAGCTTTCAAAATGCTTGAATTGAGTATTTTTTTTTTTTCATACAATTACATTGTATGTCTTCAGAATTTGAGATGTTGTGCTATTCTGAACTGTCCCATTATTTCAGTTTTCTCATGAGCTGAAGTTGTTAGAAATTCCCAATGAAGCTGTGACAGTCCTCCATGACTCTTTGTGGTGCGTTGAGGAAGCGACTGCAATGTAATACTCCAAAATATTTATGAAACCAGCTTTGAGTTTCAGATTATGCATCTATGTCAGTACCTAGTGCAAAAGGAACTATTTAATAGCTTGTGTTATTTTGAAATTATGGTGAATAACATTAAATTTTTTGCTGGTGCCACTTAAAGACAAATTTTAATGAACAAGCTATAAACATGTATCAAAGTCTGGTTTTATTGAAACGATGCTTAATATTATTAATTTATATTTAATTTATTTCATTCTCACAATATGTGTTGAAGCAAGTTGCCTTTTGAACTGACCATTTGAGATATAATGGAATGTATATGTCTTAAGAAGTTGGTGGAGCTTGGAGTACGTATTGTTAGAACTACTGAATTGTAGAGATGAAGGAAACTTGAAATAATCTGAATGTCATCAGCATAATTTGAAAAGCAATACAGAAAATAAAAGTGAATAGACAAAGTGTTACAAACTCAAGATTTCTCAAAGGAAATGAAACTGTTAGTCATCAATAAAAGCTGAAGCTTATATATTACTGAAAATGTGAAAAAAATATTCATCAGTGATACTGAAAGGTTCAGTAAAATCAATATTAAAAAAAATCTTTAATATTAGAAATTAGACTTAGGAATGTAATGTGAATCTTTTATACTACTTATCAAAGTAAGAGTTACTCTTATCTTAAAGAGTTTTCTAAAGAGCTTGGATACAGCAATAAACATTTGAGAATTTCTGTTCTATTTTGTAAAGAGAAGAACAAGGTTTGTGCCTTGTACACCATAGTGTGCCCTCCTTCTAGACTTTTGCCCCTCATTGCTACAGTGCCTGCACAGAACATGGGGCTTGCAAGCCCAGCTGTAGGGATTTGGTGGTTGTGTTTGTTTGGCAGAGGTGCTATTTTTCTGAACCTGTATCACTTTTAGAAGGGAACCAAAATCTAACAAGCGATGCCTGTTCACAGAGTGGTGCCTGCACTTCCTCCACACTAACCTTTTGAGGTGACAATTGTTCTGGATTTTACACGGAAATCTCTTATTATAGAGTTTGACCCACTGTGTGGAGGTTATCTTAATTTTCCTCTTGTCTCGTGTTCTGATACCTACGAGCCATATAGAAGTACTATTTTATGACTGTGAGAAATGCAGCACAAGATGAATGGACTATGTTATCATGTCATGAAGTCCAATTTACTTCTGAGACTTTATGCATGCTTATTTTATGTTTGATGGACGCAAGAAAGAACAATTTTTTCTAAAATGCTAACAGGAAATCATCATAATAGGAGCCTGTGTTATCAGTTCAGGCTGCAAGGGAGTGTTGTGTTCCTTGAGGTTGGAATCAATTCAGTACTGAGAAGAGAAAACTGATTTAATGAATTTAATATAGCCAAGTATTAAGCGGGACAGACAGTAATCTGTCTGTACTGTGTAAAACTACCAAATAAACTTCTTAAAACAAACAACCAACCCCCAAATCCTAAACCAACATTTAAGTTGGAAAGTGAAACGCTCAAAGATTCTGGTGGATTTTTATAAAATCAACCTCAAAACCCACCCTCTGAAGTTGTAAACACAAAGTGTTTACATGTCCAATTAGTCTAGTCTCTAGACACAACAAAAATCAAAATGTCTTATTCATCAGCTCAGTTTGAAGTCTCTTCAGCTTCTTTGAAACACATCATGAAAAGATCCACACAGGAGTGGGCATGTGTGCTAAGAGATGTTCTAGCATTGAGGTTGCTCGTGTACACCCACTCCTCTTGTTTTTGAAGACAGTCTCATTCCCTGCATGAGAGGGAACATAGGGAACATAAACCAATGCCCTGGCTGTCCTGCCTGCAGACAAGGTTTCAGCCAGCTACTTGTGGCATATCCTTCTGATGACAAATGATTAACCCAAGCTTGAATCCCACTGGTGCTGATTTGGATGCGGGTTTCTACACAGTGAGAGCATGCCCTTCTTACTTGGCTTTAGGTCTGTCCTGTCTAAAAATTATGGGTCAGAGTAAGCTTTTCCCATGCACCATGGGAGTGACCTCACTGCTGTCAGGAGTTAAAGCTATTTCTTTATTTTCTTGAGAGAGAGGTAGAGGCAAGAAGGAGACAGGAGCTTGACAGTTTCTGTAGGCGCTGAAACGAGAGGGACAGTGAGTGCTGTCTCATTGTGAGTCTAATAAATTAGAGAACAAGGTTTTGAGAGGCTGTTTTCAGTGTATGAGAATAAACGCCTGTCCTCTTGGAGTATGTTAAACACACCAGCTTTGCAGCTCCGGGATCAGAGTTCACAGTTGGAAAGGATGAGTAAGATGACAGGCGTGTGCCAGTAAACAGCTTATGATGGATGGAGCAGGAACAGCTCAGGACAGCGGGCACCTTGAGACTGCCTGCTTCTCCAGACAGACATTCATTGCTAGTAGGCAGTAACCAGCAAGATCAGGCACTTTTTAGGAAAGCATTCAACCAAGGAAAGAATATTTTTAAAGCTTGGCATTAACTTGTATGCTTGCTATAGAGTTACTTATTTTCAAGTAATATATTGAATAAGTGCTTTTGGCTCTGAAGCAAAATAGCCCTCTCCCGTCCCACTTTCCACTGTGCTGTCTGTTAGGCAGGGGGCAGCATTTCTTCCAAATGCTTCGAACCCTCTTTGTCTTCTCCTGTCTAAACTGGTTTTCCTGCATTGATGGGACTGCCAAGTACTTTTTTCATTTTTTTTTTTTTTAAATGCAAATTCATGAAGAAGTACAAGTTGTTTATCCCAGGACAATACAAAGTGGTAAAATGACAGAATACACGGAGTGGTTCAGTGAAAGCAAAAGTTTTGGCTAATGAACAGGTTCAGTGTTGGGTTCACCTTAATCAGTTGAATGTATAGTGTTAAGTATGCTCTTAGTGTATTTACTTAGAACATTTTTTCCATGTTCTGATATTTTATTTGGCATGCAAACGTTCATATGACTGGAGCTGAACTCCAGCATCATTGTCCTGCTGATGCATCCATGTTCATTCGTTGTGATTTATAACTTTGAACAATGTGTTTGGCCTTCCATACGCTAATTCTGAAAGACCAAAAACACGATCACTGAGGCAGAATTAAAATTTTCTCTTTGCTGTGCACTCCCCCCGTTTGCATGTTCGTCTTTCTAGCTATTAGAAATTGTTCTTCTAGAGGAGGGAAATGTTTTGTATTTATACTTACTCTAAGGTACAGTTTATATTTACAATTTTAATTCATATTGCTTTGATTAGAACCATGTTGTGATTCTAACATTACATTTCTGATAGCACATGGAGCTGATAGAAATGAGAAGGTTTTGCTCCAAATATAGAGGACGGCAAAAAACCTTCTGTGGACTGCGTATCTTACGAGTTCAGGTCTGCAATGTGGTGGTATTTTTCCATTTTTATCTCTAATACCATATTAGAGTTCAGTAACGTCAGCATTTTTAACTGGTGTGTAAACATAACTAATGATGATTAAGGAGGTCACCAAAACTGTAAACTTTTCTATAGCAATTTTGAGTAAGTGTTAAAACTGTTATGGAGCAGGCCTTTATGTTATACCATATCAAATCACCAACTTGTTGCTCAATTCAAATTAATAGCAAAAAATCCCTTCCATTTTAATAAGCTTTACAGTGCTTTGAATCTCGGACTCTAGCCTGATAATGATGATCTGGTGGCTGGATTCTAGAATAAGGCAACGTTGCAAAGTAATTACTAACTCAAGGATACTTAACTTCTTTTCTGCTGGAAAACCGAACAGTACAGTGTTTAGCTTACTTTATTTTGTTTGACACTATCTTTTCTTCCAAACGAGTTATGAGTTGCTTTAGAACTCTAAGTGGAGCTTTGAACAGAAGTTTACAATGGTGTGCCCAGGAGTCCCCTATAAAAGTATGATAATGACCTTTTCTTCCTATTTCCAGTGCTTTAGAGCTGTAAAAAATTTCTTGGCTGCTTGAAGCCTCTCGACCTTTGGCATCATTTCTCAAAACACTTCAATGGGATGCTAGAATCGTTTATTAGCCACAGGTACAGCAACTTAATACGTACTAAAGCACTGTGGCAAGCCGAGGTAAAGGGTAATGTGGAGTTTTTTAGTTACAGTGTATGTCATGTTTGCTTCATTGGAGCAGACACTCAATAGTTTGTCTTATCCACCTGAAATTTTACTTTAGTGGGTTGATTTGGAGTTGTAAAGTGTTGATTCATGAAAGCATATTGTTCTGTTTTTTTCCAGGCCTTTTGTATTTTCATACAGCCATTAGAAATGGTCTGTCTAGACCATCAGTTCAGGGCAACAGACGTGCTTCAGAATAACATGGCTGGGGAAGAGTTGTCTGTGGCATATAAAAATCTGAGCAGAGTAGAAGAAAAAGAATACAGTACAAAAAGAGAAAAAAAATTATACTTGCCTGTTAATGGCTCATGGAAGTTTTTTGAATACTTTGTATAAAGATCATTGCTTTTTTTTTTATTTTCTTACCAATTTAATTAATACACTGTTTTAGAGGCCTTTTATGTGTATTTATTGATGTTTTATGTACACATACAAGATCAAGTTATTTCAGTTCTGTGCTGAATGTATTCATAGGAGAGGATGTAGAAAGAGCCTCTTGAATTCTTCTGTGCCCTTCCAGAGTGCTGTAAATTTTATACTGTTGCTGTTGGCTACATTAATATCTTTAATACAGGAGAGAAAATGGAGGCTGCAGTTTTACTGCATAAAAAATTGGTCTAGCAGCTTCTGCTTCGTCCTTAAGAAGGGAACTTCCTGCTCTCTCTGAGGACAAACACAGCTTGTCATTGGCCAAGCATCACCCTGGCTTAAAGTCTCAAATCTGGATATGTTATTGTAGGATAAGTTATGACAGTGCTGAATTTGTGTGGCAGCTTATATAGGCACAGAGTAAGAAATGTTGGAGTAGTCTTTTTTGATTCAGTAGTCCTTTTGAATTTAAGTGGGCACATGGTCATCATTATCATGTAGAGGTTGATATACAATTAAAAAACTACAGAAGTAATTAAAACCAATTAAGAATTCCTTAGTAGCAGATTAAACCCAGAATTAGTTCCTGAGATAAAGAAAATTGCAAATTTCCTTTAGTTACGTGAAAAGAATAACGACACTGGGAGAGAACCCAGCGTTTCCCTCTGTCCCTACAGTCTTCTCTGCAATGCTGCTTTAGATTTCTGGTGAAAGGTCCCTTTTGTACTGTTACACTGTAAACATGAGTTACTATCCTAGTTGTAGTTATGATTCATCATCACCACATTGCAGTATAGAAGCAGTACCTGGGAAGCTTTATGTAGTTGTGCTGTTTGCTGTCAAAGTGGGATTTTTGAAAGGCAGCTTTATTGAAAGATCAATAGCAGGATAGGCATCTGTCTGCATCTCACTGGAAATGTTTGTTACTGTTACCACACTTAACAGTGAACATATAGGCAGGAAGCGAAGCTATAGGCATGTATATTGCAAATCATTCTACCGACAGTGGTCTCATAGGATGCAAAAATCGATGAATATTTATTGTTAGATGTGTCTGAGGCAGGAAAGAAGGTCTACTTCCACTGTACCAAATGTGGAAGCGGTCATTTTGTAAAACACTCTTTAAAACTGAAAAAGTTTCACTACAAAGAGCCAAAAAAATGTTTTATTAATCTATATGCAAAAGTTTCTAACTCTGGAAAAGTTGATCTGTGTAGCTGGAATTGTTCCTAAGATACGTTGGCTTGAAAATAATATTTTGCTCCCTGTCATCACTGAATAAGTGCCTTTTGTCCGTGTTATGGCAAGGGGAGTTCTGATCACCCAACTGCGTTTTGCTGAAGCACTGAGTGTGCACAAATGACTAGCAGTGCAGTGACTTTAATGTCTGAGGAGTATAAGCCTCCTCTTGGATGGAAGTCAGAGGAGGAGAGACAGAAATGTTTCTCTCTCTCCCATCACGAGGTGAAAAAGTACTTTCACCCGCATATTTTAAAGAAAGTGCTCTCCTAGATTTATGGTATTGATGACTAGGAAGGTATATAGATAAAATGTAGCTTTTTACTGAAGGTAGTATTAAAAATTACCTAAATCCTTAGGCAGCGAGGTGCTAGGAAATAGAGACCGCTAAGATTTCAGAGCCATTGTCTGGATACTGTATCCTCTCCCGCTCCACATGTCTCTGGCACTCCAGCCTTGGCTCTAAATCAATGAGGGTGAAAACCTAGGCCCAGGCGATGAAGTCAGTGGAATTAAGATTTTATTTTGAATTCCTGTCTTTTTTTTTAGTATTCCATTTCTTTTACAAGTCAGTGCATGGAGAGGATGGTTGGCTCTAAGTGTCACCTGTTATTTTTTTTTATTTTTTTTGCTTTAACTGACTGCACATGTGTAGAATTGGAAAGCTCGAGTTCTTCACAGCAAAAACTACAGTGCTTTGCTTCTTTTGCCTTCTTTTCTTCAGCCGACAAATGCACGCTGACAAATAACTTTGTGATAAGTAAATCCCTGAAAAGAGCAGTGGCTTTAGGCAAAGAAAATGCCGTGAACATACTCCAATATTACAGTGTTATGAAGAATATTATCAATATATTATAAAAAATTAATGTCACCAGGTCCTCTAGAAAGGAAATGGCTCGTGCTTTTTTGCTCTCTCTAGTTTTGTTGATTTCAGTGATCTTGTGTCAGATTCTTATATGGCTTCGTACTTTATGTTATGTGAATAACCAGAGTTTATTGTGTATTAGGAGAGATAAATGAAGCTGTTTAGCTGCCAGCTATTAGAGTAAACTTGTAACTTGGACAGGCTTATGTTAAGCTTTATTAGTCATAATATTGTGTGTATTTTGATACTGGACAACAAACAACCATCTGAAAAATAAGCCACATTTATCGTGGGTATGTTGTGGAGAATCAGTAGAGGTAATTTTAATTTTTTTAACCTTTGATTTTAAATGTCATTTGTTAGACTACCCAGTTTTCCTTTTTCTAGTCCCTTTTCCACATAACTTTCTTTTAAAAGGGTCTGGGTTTTTTTCTTTATATATAGTACATGCAGTTAGACTAAGACATCTGTATCTGGTTACCGAAATATATGCCCTGACTTAAAAAAAACCAACATGTCCTGAAGCTTACTGAAACATTCCTACTGGCTTCTTTCTCTTAAAATTTCTCATTCATGAAAACCAGAGTGATTATCAGGTATATCAGAAAGGTAATCTAAGTATTTTCCAATTCTTCCTTTAAGGCTGGTATTCCATAATTCATCTGTGTAACAAAGAAGAGCAAAAGGACGTAATCACAGTGATACCTTTTCACAGGAAAGTGCTGAAAGAGAAAGAAGCATCACGGCTTAATGACCGTGACTTTAGTAACTGGTATTAATCTATCCTGTATTGAAGCTTCCTGTCCAAGGATAATTGAACCACTGAGATCAACAAGTCATTAGTTAACTTTAGCAGAGCCGACATTTTAAAACTTTTTAGAGAAGCTTTTTTAGACTAACTGAAATGATTAGTAAGGTGCCTTTTGAGAGAGATCACGATTTTATGCAGCAGCTTTGCTCTCATAACTGTGTGACTAAAAAGGAGTTAGGTTTTGTGTGCATCTATGCCCACTTATTTTACTGGTTTAAGAATATCTCTTAAATTTGGAATGCTTTAAGTATAAGAAAATAGAAAAAAAAATGTTGTTTAAAAAGGTTCTCTTAGTATGCATTGTAGTTTTGGAAGTATCCTATTTTTTCTGAGACAGCAGCACTTTTATGGTTAACAGTGGTGTGTTTCACGGCTTGCAAATTAAATGATCAGATTTGGCTTCCTGAGGACAGAGGTTGATACTTGGCTTGCACATATATTATGCTAATAGATATAGAAATTTGTTATGCTAATATAGCAAGAATTTCTTTTGAAATAAGAGTAAAATTAACATTTGGAATAAAAATTACTTTTAATTTCCTTCTTTCTGATTTACTTTCTCATCTGTGGGCTCAGCGTGCCCCAGAGCAAGCATTATTAATAGGTTGAATGGCTTGTGAAAAA
The DNA here is from genome assembly GCA_013396935.1 of Baryphthengus martii. Taxonomy (NCBI): domain Eukaryota; kingdom Metazoa; phylum Chordata; class Aves; order Coraciiformes; family Momotidae; genus Baryphthengus; species Baryphthengus martii. Next base: position 106,340 of record VWZK01021143.1, on the reverse strand, counting down.
GGATAGCTGAGAATTATTGCAAACTGTTTCAGGCATCTTTGCATGCTATATTCAGACTTTTCATATCTTAAGGATGTGCACCTTTTAAAGACTTTAGCTTACAGAAAGTTGTCTGACTTGTGATGATGTGAGTACATGATTTTGGCCTCCTATGCTTAAAAACATTGGGGTTTTTTTCAGGAATTTATTTAGTTAAAGGATGCAGAGGTAATAATCTCTACCATGCACTTAACATTTGTTGGACAGTGGAATATTAACTATGGTAGAATAATGTGGTTTGTTTTTTTCTGTTAAACTAATCATGTATTTTGTATTTAATGTGCGTGAATAGTCTAATAAAAAGTAAGAAGTAGTAATTGAAGCTCTGCTCTGATCCTATGGTGAGATTACTCATTTTTGGTTCTTCTGAACACCACAGCTGAATACACTCTAGATGGCATAATAAAATTAGCTGCTAGTTATTTCAAGGAAAATACCACATATTGGTTTAGAGTGGAGTACTGAATTGTAGTGGTACATACTAGAGTTGTACTATGAAAACTGTTGAAACTTTTACAGCCAAGCAACTTCATACTGCAAAAGTGAGTCTCTGGTCTGAGTTGTGGTAGTACACGCTGCTATTTGAATTAAGGGAGAAAAATCAGCTACTGAAACTTGGGTTCCAGTGCGAGCAACTGACACTGTGATCAGAATAAAATGCATTTCTAAGCATACGAACACATACTGCAAAAGAATATCTCTTTCCAATCTGACTGCAGCTTGGTAGTTAAATAAAATTGCAGAATATTTTAAATAAATCAGTTTTACAGTGTTAAATAAAAAGGAGTTTTAGTTTGCTGTTGAAATTTACAGGCTACACAATTTTATAATTACGTGGGTAGTTTTTCTTTAATCAGCCCTTAGAGTATTAAGTATGCCTATATTTTACACTATTAAAAATAAGTCCTTCTCACTGACATTTTAAAATATTTTCTGGGAAAAATAATAATAATAATAATAAAAGGCTATTTGGTTGCGTATGCTCCTGTGATTTACTGTGGGATGTGGTTCTGGTCTGAGTCATTAGCCTGGAGTTCTGCTAAAAATACAGTGAAAATCACTTTCACCTGAGGAAGCAATACAGCTTTATCTGGTTTGAAAAGCCCTTTGCAATATTAAAAACGTATTGCAAGTGTGGGATCCCAGTCCTCTCTTTGTGTGCTAACCAGGTGTTCCGTTGGCAGCCCAGTGCTCACTGCCTTAGGAGTTACCTGGCGCTTGAAAAAATGAGAGGTACGAGTGCTAATTATCAGACTTTGCGTAATGTGAATCTCAATCTGATCCTGCTTCTGCAATAGTTAAGGTTGAGTAATATTGAGAGACGTATAAATAGCGAGAGCGATTGCAGTGTTTCAAAACAAGACTAAAGTAAATTATGGAATATGTATGGGCCAATGTATCAATTAGTTCTATTCTTGACTGAATGTGACAACACTAAAATCACAGCCAGGATCTCAGTGAAAGTAATCACTTAAAATGCTGCTCTGAAGTGCACTGGAAGAAAGACTGAAAAGCACTGAAAGCATGAGATAACATTAGGAAAGGCTATTGTTTCATTGTTCACTGGATATACAGATCGTTTTGCTGGTGACAGGCTACTCGTTGTGGTGACTGGGTTAAACACACATACATTTCCTTTTTACTTTCTCCATCATCACGAGCAATGGGAGGAAAGCCTCTTCAAATAGCTGTATGTTTATCCAGTCCATGTGTAATATGTCCATAGGGACATATTGATGATATGAAGCATCTGTCTGAAAGGGAAAGTACAACCTGAACAGCTGCAAATGACAGGGCAAAAAAAGGTTGTTCACAGTATTAAAACACTCTTCTTTTGTCAGAACTAGGATGTCTTCTGGTATAAATCCCTTTAGAATGAAGTTACACTGAATACTAAGCTTGCAAATGTGTTAACTTGACTAAAACACGACATCAATTTGAAGAAAAAACAAAGGTCGTACCTTCCTCCTCCTTCTCTTAGTATCTGCTGAGGGCTAGAAGGAAACTCCCTGGTTTTCTTTAAGAACTGTAGTTTATACTCCTTTCAAATGCTGGAGCCTTAACAATTTGCTTGAAAATAGCTGCATTGTACAATAGCTTTATTCCTTGTAACTGACAGTTTATGCAAAGGCGTAAAGGCAAATTCCTGGCTGTATTCCAGGCAGCTCCACCGCTTAGGAGTCTTATGTGTTTATCATTGCTTTCCCCAATCAGATGCAAAATTTTCTAATCTTTCTTTGCTTTTAATTTTGCCATAATTTATTAGCAGTAAGTACATTAAAAGCACAAAGCAGTTGAGGAAGATGACTGATATCAAGGATTTTCAAATTGCATTTAATTTTGACGTTACAGATGAAGTACTTAAAAGCAATTGTATTGTGACATGCTTCTTTTCTCCTCTGAATGAAGTGGCAACGTTTCTGTTTTCTGGAACCTTACTTGGAGTACTCAAATTGGAAGAAAAAGAGAATGGAGAAATATGGCTCCAGATTTTACTGGCAATTTTCATGTTTGAAAATAAGCAGTGAAGTAAATGTAATTTTGATGTACTACTTAAATGGAAGAATACCTTTTTTTTTTTTTTTTTTTGAACTGTAAACACTTCTCTCAATTTTTTTTTTTTGGAAGGTTTTGTTCTTCCCAGGATTTCAACAGGATTAAGTTACATAAATGATGCTGGTATACATTGATCTTGGAAAATCATGCCAGTCATTGCATTATGCTGCTTATATGGGTGATTGTTTTTTCTTGTACATTTTGACAAAATTTTTTCTAGATAACAAGAAATAATAGGCAAAACTAATTTTTGAAAGATGTGCAAGCATGCTGCCTTCATACTCTTATTATCATGCTTGCATAAAACACAGGCTTATGATAAAAAAGCCATATTTTGTTTGGTGCTAAAGACTGAATGTTATATTATTAATTTAATTCACTTAATTGAATATTACATATTGAATTATTCCTATATTGTTTCTTTGAGGCTGAGAAGGATGTGTTCGTGCTACTGTTTCTTCAGACTACTGAAGAAACGAATAGCCGATTGAACCATTTTCCCCACTTTCTCATCTGTACTTGGCAATGAGAGCTGCAGCTCTCTAGAAGATCATGAGCAGATCTCAGAGGTATTTTCAGTTATGGCCACTTTTCCATTTTTGTGTGACTTGGGAACGGGCACTGGAAGCAAATAATGGCTCTTGGTTAACAGAGACATGCACCTTCTTGTACTCTGTGTTTATGGGTTTTAAATTATCATATATTGAAACTCAAGGGTGTTACATTAGCAGAAGTCATGAAAATGTGCCTCCTCTGTCATGCAATACGCCTGGGACTGTGGCCACCATAGCAAAGAGTGTTAATTAGGGAAGGCAGTGCAACGAGGGCTTAGAACTATCTCAGTTCTCACAGTAAATCCGTATCTGTTATTTTAGAAAGATTTTGAATCATAAAAGCTTTTTGCAAAAGGTTGTTCAGTGTCTAATAACCCTACAATACTGATGTCAGTGACTACGCAAGCAGGCTTTCTAGTTTACTTTGCACTTCCCCATATACAATGCAAACAGATAGCTAATGACTGGGTAAATACAATGGGAATGTACTTTGTGCACTGTGTGTTCTGAGCTTGAGTGTTTTGGTCTTTATTTTGTTTGCCTATTTTTATATTCTTTCACAAGCACATTTTGTAATGATGGAATATTACAGAGTTCCTAGTACAGTACAGAGGAATAACACAAGGAATGTATTGTGCTCACTCTTTAAAATCTGAAATCCTTGCTGATGCCAATTATTTTTGGCTTTTATTCTTTTCAACTAATATGGTATGAACAGGGGTTATGTATTGTGATTCTTTAGCACAAGAGTGTTCTTTCAAAGATAAAAATGAGACATAAATGTATCTGTCAGACTTCAGTGTATCCATTTTCTTTTCCTAAGTTTTCTACTTATTTTTTTTAATGAAAATCCATGAAAAGTTTAAATGTGTGAAAGAAATGACAGTGAGAGCTGGGGAAATTCAGTAGCTGAAAACTACTATCAGTTGTATTATTAACCCACAAGAATCACATTTGAGACATGTAAGGAATATGATTTACAAAACCACAACAGACAGACACTGAAAGCAAAGTCTTTAAAACCAGGGTGATGTTGGACTTGCTATCACAGCCCAGTGTGCCATTCTCCGCCTTTGCTGGAAGTACCTGCTGTTGCCTGGTGTGCAGCTCGTTGCCCAGCAGGATTCCTGGCTTCTTTTCCACAGAGCTGCTTTCCAGGTGGTTGCACCCAGCTTGCGCTGATGCACTAGGGACTTGGAGCCTGGGTGCAGGACTTGGGCTTCATGAAGTGCTTGTCAGTCTGTTTCTCTTGCTGCTGAGGTGCTGCTGAATAGCTGCTCCATGTTCCAGCTTATCAATCCTTTCCCTCTAGTGTGGTATCACCTGCAGTCTTGCTGAGAATGTGCTCCATCTCAGATGTTGATCCCTGAGGAACACATCTAGTCATCATCTGCCAACTGGATTTTGTCCTGATGATCACCACCCTTTGTGCCTGACTGATCCAGCCAGTTTTCCACTCGTGCTCACTTTCTCAACTTGTATTTCACCAGCTTGGCTAGAGGGAGACTATAGGAGGCTTACTAAAGTCCTGGCAAAGCGTATCTGCTGTTCTCTCCTTGTCAACTAAGCGTGACATCTCTTCTTAGAAGGCAGTCAGGTTGATTAGGCAAGTTTTGCCCATGTTAAAGTCATGTTGGCCATTCCCAAACAACTTGTGGTCCTTCGTATTCTTGGACATGGCATTGAGGAGGGCTTGCTCCCTTGTTCTAGAAAGTTGATGTTAGGCTGACCGACTTAAGAGTTGCAGAATCACATTTCTGTAGCTCTTCTCTCTTGTCCTGCCTAAAAATGTGAATTAATTATGTTGCTATGCAGATTACATCCCTGCTGTGTCTGTCCCTGCAATCATACTGGATTTGAGGAAGAAATCGGCTTTTGTAAATCTTTCTCTGATGATTCTCTTCAAGCAAGAAAATAAATCGATGCTGTATCAGCCACCTGATTTCGTTTAAAGGTCATGCTGGGTTTTGTTTATGCAGCACCGAGTGGCCTGAGTGCAATGGATTGGCAGAAGTGCATTGGTTAATCTGTTCTTACATAACTAATTATCTTAATTAATTTAGAATATTACGGTGGAAAGAGAGGAAAACTAATGATAGCATTTCTGAAAAAAAACACCCTAATGCCTAGCAGTTACTGTGTCAATATGAAAAGCTGCAGTGATCATGTGAGACTGGAATGCTTTTGCTACATATTATGTTAACATCTCTCACTGTCCAAATTATCTCTCATCTGGACTGTCAAGCCCAGTCATTATCAAACAGGTCAATTTGGGTTTGGTTGGAATATTCTCCTGACATACTTGTCTTTAATATTCAAGCAGTGACACTTTGAGATGTTTGGAAAATATAAGCTAAATGAATATTTTATTGTTTTTGAAAAAAGGAAGGTATTTATTTTGGAAGTCCAGTAGGCTTTGTATCCTGAAGCGACACATGGTCTTCAGCATCAGATTTCTCTGAAGGTTTTCTGCATTGCTTTCATTTGCAACAGCTGGAATTGGCTTAAGAAAGTGGACAAATGGAACAATTCTCTGAAGAAAATTTGGAAAAGTTCTCTCCTAGATCCCTGTTTTGTGTATCGCTGGCTGGTTTAGATAAAGCTAAACTTTAGTTTGGAAAGTTTGGAAGCCTATGTTGTGTTTGTGTGGAAATAATTAGCATCAAAAGCACAGTATTGCAGCCTGGGTGTTCATCTGTTATCTGGGATTACTTGTACATATTTCTCCTGATAATTCCTTGATGCTGGATGAGCCTTGGCTGCTGTTGACAAAGAGCTTTCACTTTGTCTCTTGCTTTTTGGTGTCAAATAGTTTCTGTGGAGTTTTAGCGTTTGAATCCGTTTTATATTTGGGATTATTGAAATCTATCTGGGTGAAACATAATTTCAAGTTATATGACCATATTACATAATTAAAGATATGATTATATTTTGTTTTCTTACTCTTTTTTTAATGTACCTTTCTTATTTTGGTTTTTGTCTTTTGTCAAATTCAGCACTGTTCACATTTTAGCAGCTCTTTAAGTTGTTCTTGGAAAGGAAGCAATCATATGGTCTCATTTACAAGAAAATATTTTTAAATGATCAAAGGAAAACTTACAGTGGTAAACTGATTTGGTTTTAACTCAGGCCATACAAAATAATTAGAGAAGCATTTTGAAGTTGCAAGGAAACCTGTTATCGTCTTAAGACGAACTGCAGAGTAAGCAAGTGCATTCCATAAGGGATCTTGCAGAATGCAGTGCAAAATGTTTCTGGAAGTCACAGAGGAGCTGTGACTTAGAATGGAGGATATGTCCCCTAAACCTCGACGGTATCGGCAAGCAGCTAATTGATCTTGCTGAGACTGCTGCTTTAGGTGGGTGCTCATCAACAATTATTGCATAGATGTATTGAATTACTGTATAATTGAGCTCCACTGCTTGTACAAGTTACTTCCACCCAGCATCAATGTAATCAATAAAAATGTCAACAATTGAAAGTAAGTTCTTTAAACTTTCCGTTTTTCAAAGCTTGCTCGCTTCGCTTACAATAACAACATGATCTTTATAGTTCAGCTCAGAGATGTGTTGATGTGATTGGTGTATTTGGTCATTTTGCATTACTTAAAAAAAATTAAAATAGTTTAGTAACATTCAAAGTGAATATTGATTTGATGACATTTTTGAATATTTTACGTTCATATGCTGCGTATATCTATACTTGAATGTGAATGTTCTCTAGAGGCAAATGTGCTGCTTCCGTAACTGAATACTGACTGACTTTACATTTGTAGTGCAGGCGGTGAATTTCTCAATACACACTACTTTGTCAGAGTTTAAATTGATTAAGGTCAGATTTGTCTCATCTGATTTTTTTCTTACAGAAGTTGAAACAGACTTTTACAAAGAATAGCTGACCCTTTTCTAAAATAGATGGACATATGCAGAGGATGTTTAATCTTTGCTCTATTTCTTATCTAAAGAACTTTGATACCAGGTTAGGTAAGATGCCTGACTTAAGCTGAAGTTAGCAGGAAGTTCCACCTTTAAATGGGTGAAATAACAGACTAATGAAGTAAACAAACAGCGCAGAAAAAATCACACCATTCAGAAAAGACGATTTACGAGTTCCATGTCTGGTTAAGAATTGCATGCTGAAAATCTTCGATTTTGAGTAAGAAGTGCTAATGTCATCTGTTCAGACAATTCATAAATGTTTAAAAGACAGCACATTGTTTTCAGAAGTATTTTGCTCCATTTTATTTTTGAAAGGAGATGTGGTAATAGTAAATTATTTATAATTGCCATGTGAAGACTCTCAAGTTTGTCGATATAGAGTCAAACAATTCATCTCTAAAGTGGACATTTGTTGCCAAATAGAGGAGGACTATTGCACTGTTTCAAAGGACAGTTGTATGCTTAGGATAGTCTCAATATTTTTAGTAAGGTAAAGAATGCATTTAGAGCTGAGATTAACGTGCTTATGTCTGAAGGACAGGTGTAGAGAAGATTAGCTTTAAAATGTAAAGGTGATTAAGAATTTTTGCACTGAGGGCAATATTTAATAGTCGTATGACATGAGCAGTAACATGAGGAACCTATTAATAAAAGGCAAATGAGGCAGAAGGAGCAACTCCTCTGTAAATATTTATACCTTTGAATGTATATACACCTTTGAATTATCTTATATATCTCTAGATTCCTATGAAATAAGAACTCACACTTGTAAGTTTCAGTGAGGGAAAAATGCTTTCACTTATGATTAGTGTGTGAATAGACATTTATGGGACCAAAACCATACCACAGCATCTTCAACAAAGTTACATCCTGCATGACCTATCAAGATACAGTTTCCTAATCTACAAACCTTACTTTTATGTACTTGCAGCTCACTGGCTTGTAGGAGCACCTTGCACTGGTGTCTGTGAAAAGGAGGAATTAAAGGCTAAATATAAACAACTTTTCTGAAGAAGACTACAAAAACAGCCCCTTACCCTATAATAGCAAATATTCAGTGGGAAGTTTGTTAGCAAAATCAAACTAAATTCTCAATTCCCAACCTTAAATTATTCTCACAGAAGGGATTGCATATCCTTTCAAACATTACTTGCTTGATGAATGACAGTTTTGAAATCATTCCCTGAAGATTAAGCAGTAGTGATTTACACAATGCAGCTGAGAAATGTGGGGATTAAAAGATTTTGAAAATGAATTAGATAATAATTTTCTCAGAAATTATAATACAAAAAGTTGTAATAGATCTGTCAAAAATATGAGTGTTTTAGTGTTATGTTATAGACAAAATGACACTTTACCAAATGAAAGTAAGCAGCCACTGCTTGAAATCTTTAAATATTAGTGAGAAATACATGAACAATGAGAGCTTGACTGGCCTGGTACATTTACAGGATGACTGAGTTTTCAGATAGCCTGAAACAATGACTTAGAGTAATTGCTTTGCACAGAAATTCAGATTTCTAATTCTTTCACTAATACTTCTGAAAGAAATAGAATTGGAGTTGAGAATGGAGTCCAAAAGGAGAACTGAGTTCAGAAGAACTCAGGAGTGTTTGTAAAAGTTCAGAGTTCATAAGCAGAAAAGGAGAGGGCACACAATCGAAAAAAAGAACAGATGATATTAATTCTGGAGGACAAGCGTATGAAAATAAAGAAGTGTGATTGAAGTTATGATATAAAACTGGCTCAACCCTTGACTTACTAGCTTTGGTAATTGTGTAAACTGAGAAGATTATGTACATAAGTAATTCACAAATTGTATTTAAAAATGGAAGAGGGCTAAATCAGGAAAATCTATTGCTGAGGAGGATTCTTTCATGGCAGTCAGGCTTTTACTAAAATATTTTGATATGCAGAGTTGTTTCATATGCTTATAATTGTTTAATTACTTTTACTCATTTCTGGACTCTTGGATTCTTTTTTTCTTCATTGAGAAGCACTGTTTCTGTAGAACAAGATTAAGAATAAACCATACTTGATTAGAGCTGTAAAGGCTGTTACGCATTTTTTGCTCAGGTTCATAAGATTCAGATTGCTAGGTATGTGCCAGATTTTACAAATGAGCAGTGTTCACCAGATTTAAGAATGATCTTTTTTATCTGATTTTTTTAAAAATCAAGATATGTGCAGTAATTTACTCTGTAGATGCCATTGGTGCTTTGATTTGATCATGTACTGTAGCCTCTAACTACTCAGTTTGCTGGAAAAGCTGATGTAGACTTAGCAGAGCAAAACTTTCGAGCCAATTGGAACCACTGATGGTTTCAATTCCATAGCTGGGAAATGGCGAACGACCCATTACTCATGTTTCTCCTGTGACTCTTCACCCTTGAACATTAAGGAGAGGAAATTTCTTCTCAGCTCAGGAGTGCTAAATATTTATAGTAAGAGAGTTGAAAACTAGGATTTTTCAGCTGCAAAACATGAGTGTTTATGTTTTAAACTGAGTGAGGCCGGAGCTGTTAATCCAAGATCGACTCACGTATTTCATCGAGGCCCTGAGTGATGCCATAGTATGGTGAAGTGCTGGAGCCCATGTCTGACGCTAGAGAAGTGAGAAAAGATTTGATCTTTGATACAAACCAAATTTGTTCAAGACATTGTGGTGCAGATAAACGTGCTGATAGTCAAGTGTGTTACAGTGCCATAAACACTTGAACATCTCAATACCACAAAGTATATTAATACTTTTCCTTTTACGCTGTAGCGCGTTTTGGCACGTGGGAAATTTTAGTGCTGGTTCTTTGCAGTTCTTTGGCTCAGCAGTTTTTAGCTGTTCCTCAGTGGCTGTCTTGATTTGAGACATGCTCTGTGGTGACATTTACCAGCATATATTTGGTTCAATGCTCTGTGTGAAAAATAAAGGTATCACTTCATTATGTAAGCAACTGTTGTGACGACCAGGGCTCATGGTAGTTGTGTACACTGTATATGTAGTTCTGTGTGTTCTTCATGGCTTGAATAGCTTAAATTTGGTGTTGATAACTTTTTATAAAAATGGGACTTAATTTTTTATTTAGTCGTTGCTTGACTGGACAACTGCCTGGGCCAGATTAACTGAAGGGGCTGGGAAGTTTTGTTGCCATAAACTCCCTCTGCAGTGACAAATCAAAAGTCTCGGCCGTGCATTGCTCTGGGGATTGCCTTGCCCCACTGCGGGGGGGCCTGGCTTCTCCCTCGAGTTTTCAAACTAGTTTAAACCAGATGCTGGCTCTAAAATAGCCAACTGAGGTTAGAAACTGCCCACTCTAATGGACCGACTTCAGAAATTTTGTTGACAAAACAGTTTTAAATTAAATATTCTGCTGTCCAAAACGCATTTTGAAATTCTTTCAGGTGATACTCAGCTGCGGTTTCTGCCATTTCCCTCTGGGTCATACAGTAACACAAATTTATGCAGTGGCTTCTGAGTAACAAAAACTGCTTTTAGGTGTCTTAAACGTGCCAGACTGGGGATGCAGTACTTGCTTTGCAGCTTCAGGGACTGAATTGTGCTGCTGAAGTTTGGAGAGTGGTCTCTGTGGTTGATGAAGAGGAGAAGTCTGTCCCTGCAGAGGGGTGGGAGATACCCCCTCAGATGGGGGGCCTCCACACTGGGGAGCTTTGCTGGTCACTGCAGTGGTTCACTATGTTATCAAAATGTGTCCTGATCAAGGTGGCAATTCTGGATCAGGAAGACATTGCTTAGAGAATTCATAGTAAGTATTTGCCATGTGAATTCAGAAATAAATGAGGAAGAAAACACATAAAAATTGATTTTATTGAAACAGTCTTGTGATGGATGGAACATACGACCGTAACTTTTCTCAGGGGCTTGCTTCCAGACCAGTAGTCGAAAGAGACTGATCGCTATATTCATATCAATTAAACAACAATAAATATAAAGCAAAATCAGTTGTCTTAGCTTTGACACTGTGGGTGCCTATCTTCCTGTATGGCCAAAACACTTGTGGAGTTGAACTGGTGTCCTGCTCAAGGACACAAAAAACAAATCAGAGAGTTGTTTTACAAATGAAACATTTCTCGCTTTAAATCTACACGTTCAATCAATAAAATAAGTAAAAATAAGACTATTTAGTGCATTAACATATTTTGTATTGGTTATTTCACAAAAAAAAATAATTAAATCTAAACCTTTGTGGTGTTAGTTGCTCTTATCTCACACTGAGGTGCGAGAGTTTTGAGTAAACATTCAAAGCATTGCGCAGCTCACAGGTATGGAGTTGTTAATTTCTATGCAATGTTAACCTTTTTTTGACAGTTTTTAGCCAAGACTTTTCTTTATATAGTAGAAAGAATTCAGAATGGCAATTAGTGAAAGTAAGAATGAAATAATTTAGTGTGTCTTTATATATAAATAGTAGTAATAATTGACATACATTCTAGAGAAAATGTATGGTTTTGTTTCTGCCTCAGGTAGTATATTTCTTTCTGTAGCTTGACACGACAAACTAATAAATTACCTCTAATTGTCTATGTATACAACAAGCATATTTGCAAAAATCACCATTTCAAATAAGTGTTTTTAAAGCTTTAATTTTAATAAACACATAAGATGACTGTGATTTGTGTTAATTGGTTCCACGTGCTCTGATTTGTAGTAGCACTACAGCTTTCAAATCTGAAAGATTTGAAAGAGATTTTACAGTAGATTATGAAACATAAATACAGAACATAAATATGGGACTGTAATTGAAAATATATTCTTTCTATACTAAATTGTTCTATTATCATTTATCACTTTTTAACAGATAATTAAGTTTAATTCTAAAGGTTAATAAATGAACATAGTATTAGCTATCCAGAAAAAACCTCATATATTTTGTTTTTAAAAAAACGCACCAATCAGTACATTGTAAACCTGAAACCTAAGTTTTCCATATATAAAAATTATTATATTAATTATGGTATTATATCTGGAACTCTGTATATTTAAGTTTTTGCATTTGTATTAGAACAGTTTTCCTTTCCACAACTAAAATAAAAATTTCCCTTTCTGCAGCTCTTCATAGGTTTTACAGTCAAGAACGGTTTTGAATAATAGAATGGAAAGTTCATGGGGCTACATCTGTACTTTTGTCAAATAATGTAATTAATGCAGTATAAAAAAGTACATTAGGGTATAATATAATTGCAAAAATACACCAACTGTAAAATGAAGTGCAACTATCTTATTCTGAAACGATTTACTGAATGTGAATCATCTGTTAGCTGAAGTTGAAACACAAGCCTTGTTCCATGTGCTTTATTATCTGATCTCAGTGTATAAACTCTTTGGAGCAATATAAACATATGTGTAAATGAATTGTTTTAACATTCAATTTTTATAATATAATTTCCTTGAATCATGAAACCTCAGACCTAAGATGTTCCGTCAGGGAGGCAGAAATACTGGTAACAGTGAAATCCAAAAAGCATACAAGAAACAGCTTTTGGGTTTATGAGTCCAAAGACAACTCACGTGGTGTTCCTGCAAAAACTTAAGGGGAAAAAAAAAAACCAAAACCAGCAGAAAAACCCACTCCTTAAATCCTGCATTATAATGTGAAAGCTCCATGCTTTTGTTGGACAGCTGATACAGATGAATCCTAAAGTATTTTAAGATTGGCTGCTGCTCTGAATACGGTCAAACTTATACTGTTCGGCATTGTCACAGAAAATAAGTTCTCTGTGAGCCCAAGTTTTGGTAATTAAATCCTGGAAGGCCCCTTGGGTGGCTAGCATTGACTGGTGTTATTCAAGAGAAACAAGCATCCCGTTTCATTTATGAAATACTTGAGTAGGAATATAATGTATCTGTCTCTTTGCCTAGTTTAAACATAGTTTAAATATTTTTCTTTAAGATGAACTGTAAAAGATGTGCTGACTCTAATATTTGAATGTGTCTGTTAAGTCACAGCTAGATCCAAGGTAATAACAGTAGGGAAAGATGACAGACAAAAATCTCTGGGGACCTGGAAGAGGAATAGCCATTCAATTCCACTGTTTTGGGGCCACTAGTATTTAATCCCTAAAAACCTATTCTTTCAATGAGACAGGAAGCTAATTACATGCAATGCTTTCATCCTTTAGCAAAAGAAATGATAAAGTGCCTCTATTTTAGGACTGGCTGTGGATTTTTTGGCAAAATATTGTTCTGTCAGAAAGTAACAGTGTTGAATCTTTTTTTTTTTTCAGCTTTACCAGGACAGTTGTCAGGGAGTAATTCTCTCTTTCTTGGTGGAATTTCTAACTAACTTGATGTTCTTGATGGAAAGTTTGAGTTTCTTCTCTGTAGTGTTTCTGTGTTTTGTGTTTACAGCCATTGGATAAAATGTATGTATGTATGAGGAGGAACAGGAATTTGGGAGCTGCTATCTCTGAGATGAACCCCCTGGGCATGGGGCAGAAGTGTCTGTCATACTTGTGCTCCCTTCTTTACTGTTTGGTGGCACTGCAGCTTTTGGGATGCCACAAAGAGAGTGCACCTCTTTCCAATTTTACCTCTCTCTGTAGATAATTGTTAGGGTGGCTCTGTATTCATGTGAATACTTTAAAAATTACTGTTTCTGTAGTGAACAGTGTTATTTACTTCTTGTAGACTAGCTGCAGTTACCCTACTTGGGGATTAGGTTCCAAACACCAGATTCTTGCTGGCTTGGCCACCACCAACCAACTTGGAACAAAGATGTCTGGTGTTAATGTGGCACCATTCACTGGTGTTAGCACGAGCACAACTCTCGATTGATTTGGGCTGCAGAGCCTTTAGGTTGTGGCTTCTTGAGCAGAATCAGGCATGTGGCAGGGAGAGCACTGCTAAAATGAGAACTGTTTTTTGAGTGCAGAGATGCAGAACTTTCAGTTGCTGTACAACCTGTAATGCAAGCCACATGAAGGCATCTCAGACATGCTCGGTGCTCTAGGGATGGAGAATCTGCATAATATTTCCCTAAGGTCCCCATGACCTTTTTGAACCTAGGTTTCCAGAATTCAGGACCTTTGATCATGCTCTTGGTCTGGTTTGCTTTTCTGTTTGTACCTGGGGCTTGTGTTTCTGCATCAGAAATTAATAGACTTGTCACAGATTGAAGAAAGCATTTTTGGGGCACTCTCATAGTAAAACTAGGCGTAGCTTAAATGTGTGTTTAGTTTTACATTATCTTCTATTAGAATGCTGGTTTTGAACTCATCGTGGAAGCATGAAGTTGAGGTTAACTTTCAGGAGATCCCTCACTCACACTGTTTCTCTGACTCACTGTGCTTCCACTGCAGAAAGAAAAGGAAAAATTCATAACGGGGTGGCCAGAGTAAACAACTACCCGTAGTGGATCTAGGTACTGGGGCTCATATAAGAACAAAGGAGATCAGAACTTTTTCCCTGCTCAAATAGCTCATACATCACTTGCTCATCCCTTCACAGTGCTGCGGTCACTTACTCTCAATTCTCTTTCCCAGAAAGGAGATCTCTGCTGGCCCAGGAGCCTCAGGCCAGAAGTCGGTCTCACTTTTGCTGTCCCACCATTCGCGGTTGCTGGACTTCAGTGCCAACAGCCACGATCCCTGGGCATGCCTGCCACTCATCTCTGTCATCCCTTGGAGTTAGGAGCACTTCTAACTTTATATATAAAACTTAGTGGTACTATATTTAAGTCTTTAGGCTAAGAAAACCATGAGTTGTGTTCATTTTTTTGTTTTTGTAATCAGAAACGTATCCTTTACACAGCAAAATATAATTGTTGTGTACGAAACTGCATTAATCATGAATTTTCTCTCTACAACAGACTGACAAAACATTCGGTAGTGTACGTCACCAAGTCTTTATGTTATCACCAATGAGAAGTTTAAAATAAACCAAAATTTTTGTAAAGGATACATTGCAGAAGAATGCTCCTTTCACTAGCATAGCGATGCAGGAGTTCTTGGAAGATCTGAAGACCTTTCACAGTCTTTGTACTGACAACATACATGTCCTGCATTTTATGTCCATAAATATTTTACCTCTTTTGGCAGTTAAGAACTGAAAAGAGAGGGAAATATGGATGGATTTTTAAAGTAACATTGTCTCTTTTACTGTTATTGATGGACACTCTCAGTGGATACTACAGACTTTGTATTGCTCCAGTTTGGTATTAAATAGCTTTCACAGTAATTCCATAACTGTGAGCATTTGTCTCATCTCTGCAACTATCTGTGTAACGGCAGCCATTGCAACAAGGTGGCATGGATTTGAATTCTTCCTCGTAATTACTCGAGTAGGATTAATCTAAAAATTACATCTCTAATCCATTCACTCCAGGCCTAGTCAGTAAGAGTAAACATCTCCAAAGGGTGTCACATTTCATTTTAGAATAAATTTCCTTATGGGAAGATTTGAGACTTCTTAGCGTTGACTGAGAATTAAAGATTATGTTGAATGTCTCCTAAATTAACTCTGTTTTACGAGAACATAAATAGCAGTGGACATCTGGCCTCTTGTCTGTCAATGCAGATATATGACAGTTGAGATTACCCACTTTAAAGCTGCTCAGCTGTTTTTCAGTGTTAGCAGCAATCCACCTTGCAGACAGGCAGTTGTCTTACAAACTGTAGTCTTGACCACCATAGCTTTTGTGTATTTCTTTAAGATTAAGTATTAAGGTTTTTATTTGCTTTTGTTTCTAGGATGAAATTTTTTGAGGTTTTTCAGTGAGGTCAATTCACTCCTAAAAGTATGTACTTTTAAAATTTTGAGCAGATTATAGTGGTGTTCTCCTATTTTTCAGATTTATTAGTTGTCCATTACCACGGTAATATTCTGCAGTTTATTTAATTAAAACCTCTCATACCCTCTGAAACGACCCATCCCAAAGTAAAATCCCAAAGTAAAGGAAAAAAAGCTTGGCTTTAATACTTTTGTTTCTGTTCTCAGAGAAGCTGACAAACCTAATATGACATGAAACATCACAGAGAAGAGTCTTTAAACACTGGTTAGAGCTGAGAAATTCAGATACATATTTCATATTCCCATTTTGGGGAGAGGGGAATCAGAAATATTTGAAAAGTCTGGAAAACAGATGTTTTAAGATGCAAACAGTAATCAGAAAAGTTTTATCAAATAAGTAAGAAAAACATGAAAAGAAGTTTGGCTATTGGAAAGTATTGTACACAATAAGAGAACAGCAAAGCAGCAAATTGAATTTCAGCATTCTTTGGTCACTAAACCTCAGTCGTTGCTTTCTTTGGTCAGAGGGTCTTCAAGGCTGAAGTTGTTTATTAACCACTAAAAGCTAAGCTTTTCTTTCTCTGTATAATTTGTGGTGACCACTAAAATAAGTAGAAATATCTTGAAAAATTATACACTGTTCAGGGAAAGCTGCTTAAACCTCTGTTTTTGTACAGCATTCAAAATAATATTGATTTTATGATGGATAGGAAACTATGCAGCCAACAAACCCCATAATTTCTGGAATATCCCTGAATTCATAGCAGATACATTATTTCATGGTTTGTATTACATGTGAGCTTTATTTCTGTAGCTGCTATTTTTTTTTTCCAAACCAACCACAAAAGACAACATTTGAAAGCATATTTCTTGTCTTGATCAAGACAAAGTACAATGTTAAACGCTTAAAGCTGGATCTTCAGTGATATAAACCAATTCTTTTTTATAGTTGTTAGTAGAACTAGTTGACTGTATTTCTACTGGCTGACACATGAAAAATCCAGATTTAATGTAGTCACCAAATACAATGAGAAAAGCCCCATAACAGCTTCTGTACCAGCTGGATTTCTTTCAACACTGGTTTTCCATCCTCATAGCGCTGAATTCCCTCCTAAAAGCATACTCATTTTATTCAGTTGTTGTATTCAGATAATTTTTTTTTTGGTCAGGATGGAGTTTCCTGAAACTTAATTTGTTACTGTATTTGCTGGGCTTTATACAGCAAGTATATATTGTGCCAGATTAACCTGCCAGATTAGATCCTGACATTCCCTACTCACTACAGGGAGTTGGACTAGATGACCTTCAAAGGTCTCTTCCAACCCCAACAGTCTAGGATTCTATGATTACAAAATCTTGACAAGAACTGCAAGGTATATGATGAGAAGACTGCAGTAAGTTGGGCTCTCAAAAATGTTCCCAAGTTGTAAGAGGCTTCTAGTAGCGTTTCTTAAGACTTGGTTAGATTTTTACACTCTCTTTAGTTTACTTACCTAAATTAGAATTTGGAAGTGATAAAGTTGACCTATTGTTGATATAGTAAACATTAGAATCCTATAATGAACCTGGATGGCATTGAGAGTCTCAGAAGTAGGAGGAGTACAGTCTAATCGGGTAAAGTAGAAGATTACATGACTAGGGACTGATTATTTTTTTTTTCACATAAACTTATAGTTTATTAGTTGGGCAAAAGAAGAAGAGCCTAGTGTATGAGTTGTTACCTTCTGCTCATGCAGTTGGATAAAAAGACATG
Organism: Baryphthengus martii; assembly: GCA_013396935.1. NCBI lineage: Eukaryota > Metazoa > Chordata > Aves > Coraciiformes > Momotidae > Baryphthengus > Baryphthengus martii. The sequence continues at coordinate 88,760 of VWZK01021143.1, read as the reverse complement.
CATTCGGAGAGGCCCTTAAAATAGATATATCAAGTACTTTGTTGTAGAAGGTAGCAGTAGGATCTCATGTAGAATATTACATATAAATGTGGTCAACTAGTTTTAAGAAAAAAGCACTGTAACCAGATGATGTGTGGGGAGCTGCTAAGGTAATCAGAAGCTGTGGAGAGCCTGCTGTATGAAAAGAGCTTAACAGTGCCTGCCTTTTTCCCACTATCAAAATGAAGGCTACAGGAACGTAAGTCCTGTTTATAAATTTACTGGGGAAATGAGCACAGATAACCAGCAGGAAAGGATCTATTTTACTAAAGTAATGCTGGGGAAAAATAATATATGAATGAATTTTAAATGAATGGCTTGAAATTAGAAAAAGGGTTTTAAAATCAGCAGTCATACAAAAGGAATGAGGATAAAAAAAAACCAAAAAAAAGTAACTGCAGTATCACTACAGTACAATACAATCAAATGCAATTAATGTATGGTGGAAACTGTGGCCTTCTGTGATGGCAGAAACTGAACTTCAATTCCGAGACCTCATCAAGTCTTGTGTCCTTAACACTTTCTCAGAAGTTTGGGCAAGAAAAACTTCAGCTGGGCATGCCATGGTGGTCTCATTTATTGAGAGGAAATCAGACACATGAGCTGCTGGGCACAGGAATTTCCCTCACTGGATTACTGTTGTTTAAACATGTGTTTTGGTTTTGTGGTTACACAGCTGGAAGAGCACATCAGTGTTAGTTCACCTAATCCCTGACTTCTGCACTCAGTAGTGACTTTATGTGATGGCAAATCTGGTTTGTACAAGAGTGGGTTTAGCCACCAGCAAAGGAAATGGACCTAAATGAAAGCTCAGACTTCCACAGAATTTTGCTTTATGGTTTCTCTCTATACTTCTTCTTGTATATCATATCACAGCCTGTGTGATTGCAAGTGGCTAGTGTTTATGCTGCTGTATAATTATAGTACTGGATACAGGGCAAACCAAGAAGCTTGATGTGCTTCAAAAAAATATGTTAACTGTTGAAAAAAATCAGCTGACAGAGATCTTTAATTCTTAAATGATCCTGCTTTTTTTTTTTTTTTTTTTTTTCCAGGAGAGGGAGATTAAGATTGCAGTTTACTCATTAACTTCACAGTATCAGACATTGAAACCAATAAAATAATCTTTATTTGTACTATAGTTCTACTTTATGATATTGAATGCTGTTTGTTAGTGATCTGCACTCCTGTAAAATGCAGCTTGTGTTGATAGATTAATCTCAGCAAAAATTTTTCTTCTTGACTAAACTGAGAAGGAACTTCCTAACATACTTACAGGAGGGAAACATCTTGATTTTTACTGTTTAGCAGTCATATAAAGGAAAAAGAAAAATCTCAGTTTGAACTGGATTGCAATTTCCTTTTTGCAATATTACTGATAGCTTATTTTTACATTTAATTCAGGGCTACTGTACTTTGACTACTAACTGTGTGTAACTGAAAAGCAGAAAATTATGCCAGGTGCTTTGCTGTAACTAAGGCAGCTGTGTAGATATTTTACACTATACCTTGTTTCTTCATTAAGAAATTTGCTATGCAATTGATAACATTAATGGAAGAAATAGATTAGGTTATGTAAAAGATTTATAATTTTGGCTATAAAGCAGAAAGTTCATTAGTGAGTGAAAATTTAAATTTCATAATCGATTTAGTGTAAAGTTCTGTAATTAATTTCATATAAAGTTCACATTATTATTTTTGATATGAAATTTATTTTTAAAGTCAGTTCTAAAACATATACCAAGTTACTCAGGCTTAAGCCAGTGAGGCTTCTAGAATACAGAGTTAACCTCTACCGTTATGTTTCTCTATTGTATAAAAATAATTAATTCTGTTATCTGTATTTTTGTTCTTAAACATTGCTGGATGTTTCACAGGTCCCATGAATTTGTTTTTATATGTACACTTCATTGACCCTTCAAAATCAGGTCAATAATTTTGAACTATTAATTCTGGGATAAAGGTAAACTAAAATTTCATAGCCTCTGAAATATATTATTTCCAGTCTTAATTTTAAAACTGGTTTTTAGATTAAGAAATTGAATGCTAACTGCTTAGATAGTTTTATTACACATTTTAAAATGATAGTTTTTCATTTGCAGCACATTTCTTGGTCTTTTATAACAGAGTTGCATTGATAATTCTTATCTGGAAAAATTAATAAAGTATTAATTGAATAAAGATTTTATTATTTTCTTAGAGATTTTTGATTTACTTTTTTTTAATTTTGCATAGCTGGGGGAGCATTTTTTCTTTAAAGTGGAATAACAATGTAGCCTGTTTGTGTGAAGAGTAATTTAGGCAATGTAGCAAAAAATTATCAGAACTATTATTTAAAAAAATATCTCTAGGAAAGAAGAAAAGGTAATTAGTGTAAGAAAATTGGGAATAACTTGGTATAAAAATTTAAAGCTTGTATGATAAAATAATTCTTTCATGCTTTTAAAGTCAGCCTGTACCCAAAAGCTCAGTCACCAGTATAGTTCATTCAGTATTTAAGTACTTTTTTTGCATAAACCTTTATCCTTTCTGGAAAACCTCATTGCATTTCTCTCCATTCAATTTTTTTTTTTTACACTTTTTCTGTAGAATAAATATTACCTCTCTGTACTTGCCAGTCAGCTTTCCTAAAGTTACTTTTGCCATTATATGAGAGGATCTTTAATATATGAGCTGAAGCTCTGCGCTGGAATTCTTGTACCTGTGGGTTTGAATCATCAAGCAGCTTCCTGTAAATTAAATACCTAATTAAAATGACAGCTTGGTTTAAAGAATACACTATAAAATTCCTCATATATCTCTTTCAAGCAATCTAATGTTTCCCCCTTCTCTGAGTCCAGTTTACGAAAACGATAATGTTAAAAAAACTCTGTGGAAAAATACTAGATAAGCCCCAATCTTTTCATGGGTGGATATTTCCTTTGTATTATCTCTCCCTGACTGCCTGGCCAAACTGTGGGTTTGCACCGGAGGAGGGTTTGGTGATGGGCAGTCAGAGTGACAGCAACATTCTCACTGTGCTGTCCCAAAATGCCAATACTTCGGTATAAAATGGGAAATATACTGTTTTATAATTATTTAAGAACAGCAGTTGAAATTGCCTTTCCTTTGTCATTAGTGTGTGTTGAGTGAAGTACTTCCATGAGGGTTTTACTGTTCCAGATACGTAGATTGACAAGGCTGTCTTCACAAGAATCTCTCAGCTGCCTAAACAGCTGTAAAAATAAAAGTACCACTTATTGGCTATTAAAACTCTTAGCAGCAAATCCTTCCAGTCACTTCTGGCATGCTGAGCTTAACCAGGAAATGTTTTTGCAAAATACTAGTTTAAGTAGTTAGAATGATAGGTAATAAATGATGAAGATCTAAAAGTATAAAATCTGACTATATTGGTAGGATATTCCTAGCTTTGTGATTAAAAAGTGTGATGTAATTAGGAGAACGATTCTCACTTTAAAAGCTTAACAAGTGTTTATTATATTGCTTATTCATGCAAAGAAACAATTTATGATCTGCAAACATTTCCACGTAGGAATAATTTTACACAGGCAGTTTAGCTCCATTGATTTCATTTGGATTATTTACCTCTATTAATATATGTGTAATAGTTTGCAGGATCATTGACTGAACAGATGAGTTAGTAATGCCAAATTACTAATTAAACCAAGTATCTTCAGATACTCGTGGACTTGGGAAGTCATTCTAACTATCTGTGTGACCTAGGTATGCTTTTAGAAAAGATGTGGCCAAGGAGGCCAGCAGCATCCTGGCTTGCATCAGAAATAGTGTGGCCAGCAGGACTAAGGAAGTGATCATCACCCTATACTCAGCACTGGTGAAGCTGCATCTTGAATACTGAGTTCATTTTTGGGCCTCTCATGCCAAGAAGAACATTGAGGTGCTGGAACATGTCCAAAGAAGGGCACCAAAGCAGGTGAAGGGTCCAGAGAATGAGTCTTACGAGAAGCGGCTGAGGGAACAGGAGTTGTTTAGCCTGGAGAAAAGGAGTCTGAGGGGAGACCTTATCGCTCTCTACAACTACCTAGAAGGAGGTTGTAGCCAGGTGCGGGTCGGAAAGTGGTGGAGTCACCATCCCTCGAGGTATCGAAAAGACATGTAGATGTGACACCGAGGGATATAGTTTACTAGTGACCAGGCAGTGCTGGCTTATGGTTGGGCTTGATGATCTTGAAGATTTCTTCCAACCCCAACGATTCTTTGATTCTGTGATTCAAGTTAATGCTCTCGCTGTGAATGCTGGTTGGAGTAGTTGTGGTGTAAACTTGATAAAGAGAATTTAACAAACAATATCAGTCTTGCATTGGGTTATTAAAGATTGTTCTGCTCATTTGTGAAGCTAGCTGAAATGAAATTTCAAGGCACTTTTCAAACCTGTGTATGAGTGAGAACTTCACTGCACCAGGCAGCCATTCCTAAGATAGCAGGTGTTGTCTTAAGTAATGCAACTAATGAAACTGGAGAAGCTAGTTTCAGTTCTCTCTCTTGGAAATTGCAGAAACCTTTAAATTCATTTCGAATATTTCATAAGCGGTAATGTTATTCTGCCTGTAAGCAGTTCGCTGCAGTGCAAGTGAAGTACTTCCCAAAAAAAATGTATGCGAATTTTTAAAACAAAATCCAACTCGTAGTGAGGATCCTGTTCTGAATTTCTGGTCAAATCCTCTTTCAGAGTGTTTACGATTCCCAGAGGTAAAAGTGACAACGAAGACAATATTATCCTCATTTGTTTTACTTGTCTAATTAGCACATTCCTTTCTGTGAAATGGAAGTAATGAGCTTAACAGAGTAAATTAGTTATTTTTTAATATAAAGAAATTGCAAGTGGTCTGGAAAAATATGCAACATAAACATTTTTCTCTGACTTGAATTAAAACGTCCTTTCTGTGTCATTACTTTCATCAGCTAACGATGTGCCAGGAGCAAAACATGCAAATACATATCTGCAATGAAAGTCAACCGAGTATCCAGGATTAAAGAAGAATAACCTATGGGATGCTCAAGATACTGATTTTTCAGAAAACATTCATTTAATATTTCAATGAACTTGTGGATCCTTTGCTTCCACATAACAGAAAAAGAGCTATACTAACAGCATAGGCTTTCAGGGCAGTTTCTGGTGCATAGTCACCCTACAGTTGCTACAGTGACCCAGTATCATCTTACAGGATTGCAGTTATGGCCATAGCACTAAAAATTCTGTCCTGCCTGAAGAGAATGGTTTTGAAACTACTTTATTTAGTACATAGGAATATTTGTATTCTTACAAGCCTGTGTTACTTCCACTTGCATTATTTTCTTTTTGCATTGCTTGTCATTTAAACATTTTTTATTTTTATTTTTTTCCTAATTCCTTGGGAAATCTTTTAAGTGTGTGGTATATAGTGGAAATACGTTTTCTAAAAGTGTGGGTGTGCTGTATAGAAGGAATTTTTTATTAACTGTCACCATCCTCCTCACCCAATGCTATGTATTTCTTTTGATAAAGAAAACGTTTGAAGCATACATGCAGTCCCTTTCTTTCCTAGTAAAGATATTAGTGCAGAGAATTCATATATCAAACCTCTCTGTTACTTGAAATGAGTATCATAGCACACCACCACATAGATAATTTTAAAAAGGTTTAAGTATTAAAGTAGTTAAATATTAAAACGGAATTAAGTATTACTCTTAAAATGTTACATTATGTTGTTTATGTCTGGATTCTAAAAGTGCTGTGGTCAGATATATATTCACTGCTAATAGATTCAATGCTTGTGATTAAAAACAGCTGAAGTAAATTCTTATTTTAGCATGATGGATTTGAGCGATGTGAATTATTTGGAATTTTTTTTTCGTTTTATGTTGCAGTACTTTATCTTTTATATAGTAAATTTGACTTCATCTAGAAATATTGTTCTTTGTAATTCAGTTCTATAAATACAGTATTTACCATCAATTGCTTTTTAATGGTAGCAAATCAATGAATTACACAGAACAGACTTCTTTTCCCCCCTAGGTATTTCTTCATTTTTAAATTGAGGTTGTATTTTGTAACTAAAAATATTATCTGTTTGGCAATCATAACACATATTTTTGCCAGTGAATTATTTCTCTGTATTTGACAAGATATTAATTGTGTAAATTCAAAGAATTGGTAACATAAAATTAATCATTGCAAGCTGTGCTAATGTTATAAAAAAGGTGTTTTAAAATGATCTCAAAAGGAGAAAATTCTTTGATAGAGGTTAAGTTTTTACGACATATAACTGCAGAGTTCTCTGAGGAAAAATTGTATCACTGTTTACAATCAGGAAGAGATGTATGAAAGTATTTTAAGACAAAAATGTCTAAGCTGTTGGAAAATAGTATTCCCTTTAAAAAAGATATATAAATCTCAACTTGAAAATATTTCTTGGATATATAGTACTTAACTTATGTTGCTCGTAGAAATGACTATTCATAAGAATGTAACATATATATGTTGTCAGAGCAAATTATATTAAAAATTTGTAGCATTTGGTGCTTGCAGCTGTCAAGGAAAGTACTGTACTACAGTTGAGAGACACATGACTGCAGATGCTTGACTGTTCTGTTATTGAAAGTAAACCGTTCAAATCTGACTTTTTTTTATAAAAAGCAGAAACTGAAGGAAAAAACCTTTAATCTTTATTAGTGTCAGCTTTATTGCATGAAATCCACCTTTTATAAAATGAGGCTTGATTGACTGCTTCTTTGGAAAGCTTTTTTTAAAAATCTTAATCTAAACTTTGCCTTAAATAGTTTTTATTTTCACGCTCATTAATCTATATTAAGATTCATCTCATTCTTACAATAGTAGGATAATTTACAGTTAAAAATTTATATCGGGAAGTAATAGGCAATAAAAATTTAACAATCTATGAAGTGATGTGGAATAAATTTTCTTAACTGTTTGAGTCCCACACTTTAATTTTATGACAACAGCATAAATAAATCAGAACAAAAATAGCAGAACAGGAAGTGAAACTCAAATGTGATAAATTTTCTTTCTGAAAAGTTCTTCTAATATACATGTGGGTTTTTACGTTTCATAATCTACAGATGAGATGGCAAAATTCTGAATTCCTGGGTGTAAATTTTGTAGTTATTGTCAGCAGAAAATTAAGTAGTCTTGCATGAAAAATGTTCATATGATTTGTCTTGTGTTATGGATCTTAACCTTAAGTTTAGTCTTCTTTTTTATTATAATAGCTCCAATAACAAAGGAAATATTAAAAGTTCTATCAAGCTGTGCCTAAAGACTAATTCATATTAGTCTTTAAAATAGGCTTTTGTTTGTCATCCACAGAAGGTAAATGCCTGTACTGAAAAAAATTATTGTGTCGTAAAATCAGGAGTCATATGATATTCTTGTAGCTCTCAATTTTTTGGAATATCTGTAGTGTTGCAAAATAAGACTAGTATGGGAGGGACCCTGGGACATAAAACATTGCAGAAATAATTCCTTTTTAAAGGAAAATGTTCCCTCAAAAGGTGTATTAAAAATAAAATAAAGAATTCCTTTTGACTGATTTTAAACCATGTCAGTCAGAGGAGAAAAATGAAATGGAATCAAAATAGATCCAAAAGATATGGAAGTAAAGAAAATAAGACTAAAAAAGGATAATTAAGGGGGAAAGTATCAGTTTGGAATTGTCTCATATGTTAAATTGTCTCATTTACTGGTACTTAACCAAATTTTTGCATGTAGAGGCTTTTTTTCTAGGAATATAGAATGACAGAGATTCCTGTCAGAGGAAGGAAGATCTGGAGCAATAAACTCCTTAAATATATTCTTACTGGCAAGATGCCTAAAAGCACTTCCCCTAAACTGCAGACCTGATTGCTTTATTTTTCTATATGTTACTGAAGGATGAGTAATCTTTTCGTTCAGTGGTGCCCATTTAGTTTAGTTTTGTTATTTTACTCTTTTTTTTTTATATATAATTGTATATCTCTATAAATGTCTGCAATTCGCAGTGATACATGTTTTTAAGAGTTTCAATTTTGGAACTCTTAATTGAGCAATGAGTACCTGAATCTGAATAAGAGTAAAATGTACACTTAAAGCTAAAATAAACTTGGATAAAGTTTTTCATGCTCGCATCCCCATATTGTAATCTGGGGAAACAGAGGCAGTGTTCCCAGTACAACAGGATGCATTTAGAATATGATCGTGCAACATCTAGCAAGTCCTTGACTTAAGCATCTATCCTAAAAATCAAGGCATAAGATTGTTTTATAGTGATGTGTGTAATACGTTTGACTGATTGTGCTGAATTGCAAGAACAGATTTTTAATGGGACCTATGCTCTTAAGTTGTTTTGAAAAATCTTCCTAAATGTGTATTAAACATCAAACGTTGAGTTGAAATGATGTGACCAATTAAAATGCCTTTATAGAATATAATAATGTATTTCCCAGGAGGCTTTGAGTGAATTTTAAGCAAATGAAAGTAATTAGCAAAGGTCATATTGAATAACTGAGGTCAGAATTTGACCTCTGCATTTAGGAAGGAGGAAGAACAATGATTTAATGCTTTGTCTGATTTTAAAAGTTTTTATTATTAAATTTAAGTGTTTCGTTTTTCTAACAAATCAATGATTTTTACTTCAGCTGAATTTTGGAAGCTAGTGCATATTCTGCTGAATGACTTTTTCATACTGACTTTCAAAACTGAATTTAAAACACTACACTGAATGAGAAATCCCATGCCTACTACTTTACTTCTGAAACCATTTAATTTTTATGGTTTTTTTTCCTAAGGTCTTTCCTTGAAAGATGTCGGGTTGTTTAAGCAGTCACTCTGAAATACGCAGGCACTTACTGAAGACTGTAAGCTTGCCTTCCCCTGTTGTGCAAGAGCATTTTGTGCCAGCAGCAGCTCTTTTTATGCCCAAGTAGTACGGAGTAAATACACTTTATTTAAAATGTTGATCTTCTATCACTCTTTTAAGTACAATGGTAGACTTATTCTGATACACTTGTACAATGGATGTCTGCTAATTAGTGTTAAAAAGGAGTTGGATGTTGTGTATTTAATATTCTCAGTAGTATTTCTCTACAATGTAGCTGCACAGGTGCGGAAAATCTGGCCCAGCAATATGTACAGCAGATGCGTCAGTACGATATTCGGGATGAGGTGGACTCTCTTTTCTCCTTTAGTGTAACTTTTAGCAGCAGGTGTGAGCAAGAATGTCTGGAAGAGAGACTATTTGGTGGGCTGATCATTTGAGTAAAGTGCTCTTTAAGCAAAAGGGAAAATGAGTTAGAAATACACCCATTGACTATGTAATTTTTTTTACATTAGGATATAAAACTTGCTAACACTGTGATTTTTCAAAGTGTAATGCTATCTAATGAAGAATGTAATCGCATTTTGTCAGATTACAGTTACTAAGTTAATGCTCTCAAACAGGCAGTTTCATATTCTTTAACTTTGTGAAAAGGTTTGGTTTGATTTGGATGTGAAGGATGTAACTGAATATATTGTCCCATAAATTAGAACTGATTCCAGAGATAAGTTAAAACCTCATGAACTGATAAATTCTACTAGTATTTAGTATTAGTACTTAAAAAAAATCCTGGCTCCAAACCTCATTATAGATTGTTATAAGCAAAGACCTCAGTCCTACAAAAGACTTGCTACATACCAAAGCACAGCTGGTAAAGTAGTGATATCTTCTATCGAACCACCTTACATGTTTCCCTCTAAATCATCTTATGATACTTCCTTAAGCTTGTTTTCTTTGACCGCTTCTGTGTAAAATGTGTGGATTTTTGAATTTTATTTTTTTTTAAGGACCAAATATTTAGCATATGGCAGGAATATCAATGTGGTTCTGTGAGTAAATCTAGCTGTCCTACTTTGAGCATGGTGAAAGTCATAAAACCAGCTTATTACATTTTGAATGAGAATTGTGACGCCAAAGTTAAGTGCTTGCCAAGCTCTTAGGAAGATCAAGAGTATTGTTTCTTTATAATAGTTCTACATTGTACAATACAATTACATTTTCTTGATCGTTTTCAAATACCTTATTCTGATGATAGCTTTTATACTCCATCTTCTGGATTATTATTTTATTTCCCCTCTATTAAAAATAAATAAATCTTAAAAGCTTTTATTCTTTGAAATTTACTTTTAACGGTATCCTTACAAATATTGTCAGTAAATCTGTAAAGTAAAATAATGTCAACTGAATCACCTTCATTTTGGTAGATCTGCAACATTTGTGTTGTTGCTGTGGTCATTGACACTGAGAGACTTCAGTACGTTCCATAACCAGCACATCACCTGACTCAAACCTGTAAAATGATAATCAATAATCTAAGAATCCTCTGCATAATAACATATACATGTGTATAGGATTTACTTTTTAGGACTTTAGATATGGCTGGCAAGGTAAAAAAAATACACTGTAAGATGATCTGACAATGGGGAGGTGTAGACTAGGTGATCTTTGGCGGTCCCTTCCAACCAATCATTCTATGATTCTGTGATGGTACTCTAAAAACTGTAAGCTGTTTATTCACTGTATTTTTATACAAATGTTATCAGTTTGCTAGGAAAATTGCTTTTTCTATAATAAACAATGTGCAGTTCTGTGTGCGACAGTATTACAGTCAGAGCCACTTGGGTGTAAATCTGTGCGTGTGTTAACTTCAGTTAGATAATGTGTAAGTTGAGAGTTTCCCTCATGGATTTGACTGGTGGCCTGGATCTGTTTTTTCTGCATGAAAATATATTTTACTCATACAGTGCAATAACTTAGTTGAAAATATGCAAACACACACCCTTACCTCCAGAAAAATAACAGTAAGAGAGTTATGTGAAAGCAATTGCTGAGTTTTAAAAACACAGAAAGGGTGCTTGTAACAGTTGTTTTAGGTTCTCCCTGAGGAAAAAAAAAAAAAAAAGTGGAGTTTTGGAAAGTCTCGGGACTTCATTTTTATTCTAAGAAGTTTATAAAAGCAATAGTGTTAATGAATGTGCATGCTTGCAACTGTTCTATGTGACTTGGGTTTACCAGCCGAGATTTATATTTACAGCCAAGCCTGTGGGTTCATTCAGGGGAGTCGAGCACCCCGCCTGCCAGTCATGGCTAACATTTCTCTGTCTGCTGCTTGGGCTGCTGAAGGTGTAGTGCTGCTCTCTGCACAGATGTCAAATGTATAGGGAATATTGCAGTAAATATTTTCAGTGAAAATAGTAAACTTTCTCTCCAAGCTTTGTTTGGGATGAGCTGTTATGATACAAACCAAAGGTGTCTCCTAGGTAGCGGCCCTGCATCATGTACTCTGAAACAGAAACACGGGACTGGAAGGCTGTGGATCTAGAATATATTTGTCTGTTTTGGTGTAATGCAATTTCACAAGTGGTCTGGGCAGTCAGTTCTGGGATGGTCTGAAAGCTACTGCTTAGTCTTATTGGGCAGTCACAACATGAATTGATTGGTATCAAAAATATCTTTGACTGCAGGTTGGGGTAGGACATCATGATCAGGTAAAGGATTTAATACCCTGCTTCCCAGCATTTTATCCTAATGTGAATCGTTCACTTTGCAAAGGAAAACAAAGGAATGCCTGAAAACGGAGCTCAAAAAATCTTTATATTGTTTGCATATGTTTTTATCTCAGACCTATTCAGATTCTGAAGTTTACTAGGTGAATTGATTCACCATTAAACATAATAACACTGTATTCAGTCATAGAACCTCTTGGACCTTCTACTTCCATGTATCTTCTAGAAATATGCACAATGCACCAAAGTGGTAGCCGGAGCAAAAGTTAAAATCTCAGTGGGTTATGAGTACTTTCTATGCTGCCAAATATCGTGATGTGTAGAAAGCACGGCGAATTAGAGTTAGGCTGCCATGGACTGCAAGGCAACGTGCGTTCAAAACAGTTCATCAGTCTGAGAAAATGCTTAGCACTTTGCTGCAGAAAAACATAGCTCTTTGTCTGGTTTCCTTGTGGGCCTGGTGGAAAAGGACTGGTAGATAATCCTTCACCTTCCAGTTTGCTGAGCCAAGTACATGGGAAGTTGGCCAGGATGTCTCAGTTCCTGCAGTTCATAAAAGAGAGGCCAGGAGGAGATCTATTTTGTCTCGTCATTTGTCTGCTCTGGAAAGCAAATACATATGCTAAAGATATGGGAAGAAAGGGAGCTGAAAATTAACATCAAAACCAGTTTGATCTGGCAAAGTTATTTCTATGTGTACTTCTTGCAGATTTTCATGGTCCATGCCGTCACTCTGGTATTTGAGAGTAGGAAGATTGAAACCCCACTATTTATTTGGTTATTAAAGCTGGTAACATTACATGTGTTTCCACAGGTTACTTTCAGATTAATATAGTGTACTTGTAGTATTTTGTGCCCTACTAGGTTAAGTGCTGAAACTCTCGGAGTCATTGCCAAATCTGATCTCCAAATAGAACACAAGCTGTGGAACTTTCTGTAGAGCATGGATTTGACTCAAGGGTTGAAGATATGCAAACCTACTTGAGTACAAGTCCATAATTTCCATAACTACTTAATGCTTCTCAGACAGAGTCTTAATAATCTAAGGGCTCAAAGAAGTTTGAATATAGTCTTCATGTACCCAATAAATAATGCACACTCTTAGATGATGTAAATTTTCTATATATTTAAAAGTGACACAGGAAAGAAACTCTTACTCCTTTGTTCCTAAAATATTTGTTTCTTGGCAGAACTTGTCTGGATGTATAGCAGATGTACTAAATATAACCTGCCTATGATTTAATGCAGCACACATGTAGAAAATGAAAATAACATTAATACAAGCTGTTACTTTAATATGGACCTTTGGGCAAAAGGAAGCATTGTTCTGGTCTGGACTACTTATGCTGTGATATAAATAGAAAGTTTGAGTTTCCAGGACTGTCAGTCTGGCAAAGTTGATTCCACCTCAGTTTGTGATGCAAGATTCCTGAAAATAGTAGCCTCACTAACATTTATTCTGTATTTCTGTTAATAGGAGGAATGCTTTTTGAATTTAGAAGCTCCTATTTCAAGAGTATGTGGCTATGACACTCCTTTCCCTCACATCTTTGAGCCTTTCTACATCCCAGACAAATGGAAATGCTATGATGCTCTTCGAAAAATGATTAACTACTGAGCTGTAGTACAGGTGAGAAATAATGTCTTGTACTGGCAGTTTGCCTGTAAGGATTCTGACAGAGTGATTGCAAGGTTTGGGGCTAAAGTACTAATCTTTTATTTAGTCATTTATTTACAACAGGAATTGCTTCTTACGGCTTCGAGCCTTCAGTCTTAAAGGCATGTGAATATTTTTAAGTAGTTCCATTGAAGCCAGTGTTTACAATTAATTACCTTGCTTAATCAATCTGAAAATTAAGTGTCTTGTATCCTGAGAAGTGAAAAGGATGTAAAGTGAAAGGTGAAAGGAATAGTAATGCACATAATATATTTTCACCTGTATTAGAAGACTGACAGTAATTTCATAGGCAAACCGTAGTGTTAAATTTTTTTTTTTTTCCCTCTTCAGGGTGGCCTGTAATCCTGTGAGTTAATAATATGGCCCAATTTACACTAAATATAGACACTGAATTGCAAACATACACAGAGCATTGAAAGTACATGAAGCAGCTGTAGTATCTTACAGTTCTGTTCAAATACAACTATAAGCCTTATATTTAATATTTATTCTAAAAAGACTTTTTCTTTACAACCTTTTATGTAATTTGGTCATGCTTGAAGATTTCTCTTTGCAGAGCCCTTCAGGCACCAAGTCTGTGATGTAATATCTATTTCTATTACATGGCTATTAATCATAGTCTTGTAGCATCTTTTATCTTTGTTTCATTGTAATATAATACTAAGTAGCATTAGACTGTATAGTGGCCAACTGGGATGTAGTGTTGTGTGTTGCGGCGGGAGAAACTTCTGGTGTTTAATGACCAAAATTTAGTAGTTAGGAAATGTGTCAATGCATTGTACTCTTTACTTCTTTTAACTAAGTGAATCGAGTAGCCTAGTTCTTGAGATTGACCCTTTATAAGTCTGAATTAAAAAGAAAAGAGGACAAACCACAGACCTATTTTCCTGTGGAATAAGGAGATCCTCTAATAGGCAGTCAGGGGATTTTTAGCTGTTGGCACTGAAGATGGAAGGATCAAGGTGGGCCTTCTATTAGGGGCACCCTCCTGTGTCCATTTTACCTACACCTATAACTGTGAATTAAGTTTAGGGCTGGGGTGGATGGTTGTCAACACCTTAGTGTTAATCTCGTTTGTATGCTTACTTACTTTTAGGATGATGTTTTACATTTCACTCTGTTTCCCTCGATAGCTGGTAGTGGAGTGCCTGTATGTGGAAAGGGAATGCTACCAGTGAGGCACTCTCTCTGAAAAACAATGTAGTTCCACTTACAATATTTCTTCAAAATCACCTGAGCATTTCCTTAGGATTAAAGCTGAAGAATGTTGTGAGCTTTTTTGTAGAGTATGTGGTAGATGCTCTGTATTTCATGACAGTTGCCCTTGCTTTTTTTCTTAGTTGAACTGAGCTTCTAAAACTGACTTTCATTGTTTGACATCTCTGCAATAAAGTCAGTTAAGCTTTCTTTAAATAGAATAGGTTGTATCTGATGTCCTAAGTAGCTTCTAATCCATTCCTTTCCAAAGGAAACCAAAGGACCAAGTATTCATACCTTTGTGTAAGGTAAAGGGAGACAAACCAAGGATATTTCGTATTTCAGAGATTCAGTTTAACGTCCGTTCCTCCATAAGATGGTAAAGTGATGAAAGTGTGAGGAGGAAAAAGTGAATTCTGAGATTGCATTGAATTTGCACACAATCTAGTTTCCACACTAGGAGTCCACACTAAACTTCTCTGTGAAGGTAATATGGACTAAAATGCGGAAAAGTCAACGACGTTTACCTTTGCATTTTTTGGTGGACTGCACCACACACAAATATCAGATGAAGTTATTGGCCAGCTGAAAACATGATTTTAGCATATCAAGGAGCAGATTTGTTGGGAGCTATCTGGAAAACAGTGTAAAGACACAGTAAACTCTGCTTTCTGTTTGTCTAAGAAAGCATCCAGGTGTTGGGACCCATAACACATGTCTTTTGGTTGGTGTAACTAGATACTACTGTTACAGAATGAAATGCCTGAAGGTTTTTCTGAGAAAGAACCTTAATTTGCCTTGTTGTAAGGCACATTTCAGGGACCTATTGCTTTATTTTTCTCTGTGCTATAGTAGGTAATTAATCTTATGTGCTTGACATAGCTGTTGAAGTAGATCTCTATCCTGCCCTCTACTCCACGAAGTTTGCATAGGAGATAGTGCACTTCTCTTTCTGAGAAATGGAAGGACTGCTTTTTACTTGCTTCCTTTTGTACTCAGTGTTACATTTATTAGTGATGTGACTTCCCGTTGGTCCAGACTGATCAGGTTAATGTCTTCCAAACCACCTCACGTGTAGGGAGACAGGGATATCTTTTCTAATAAATGGTGTTTGTTATACTTTGTGTGGATTTGAGCACAGTCATAGCCTTCTGGATGTTAGAAAATTGGGGCCTTTCTTGTCCTACTGCTGAAGAGACAGAGGAGCTAGCAGTTCCCCATGGTGAAATGGAATGTACGGTTGGCTTTTGAGTTACAGAAATGGCCAAACTGGCTAAGTTGTTGCTTAGCTTATGTTTCCAGTAATTTCTGTTAGGTACAACCTGATGGCATGACCAGCTACCTTCCCTTTTTCCGCTCTTAATCGAAGCAACAGCTTCCTCTGTTGCTTTCAGTCAGGCTGAGGAAAAAAAACCCACAAGTGGTAATTGTCAGATGTATCAGTTGTACATATCAGATTGTCCTTTCTAACATGGCCTAAAATCTCTGTAGTTTGAGTGAGAAGCTACCTGCAACTTCATTTCACAAGTCTGCAGAGGAATGATTCCCTCTCCTTGTTACTAGTTAGCACCAAGTTGTATAATGTTTCGTGGTCTACCACTGTTTGAAAGTCCTCTTCAGACCTGGAAATGTGTTCTGTATTAAATCACGTTGATGCTAATTCCAAAGTTATTTTTACCAGTTACACTACATTTTTTTTTTAAAGTTATTGGTGTGTCAAAGCCTTTCTGCCCTTATTCATACAAGTATTTCTCTCTTAACAAAGAATAAATCTTCATCTTCTTTAAAAACCAACCAACCAAAACTCTTCCCTGAAATATATTTGGCCGTGTGTACAAATGTGCCTCTTACTCAGAAAGGTTCCTCTCAGGCACTTGAATTAGTTTGCTACTTTGTGTCTGAGGCTAATGCAAGGTCATAAGATGACAGTCTGTCATTTCTAAACTTAGCCTTTTTGCTTTAATGTACATTTGGTTTTATTCAGCCTGTGTTGACAGTGTCTCACACATGCATAGTTGCTTATCTTGACATTGACGGTACAGATGGTTTTCCTGCTCAAAGACAGCTTTTGACATTGCATACTGTGTACCTCGCTGCTGCTGAGAACAGGCAAGAGCAAAATCTCTGTCTTTCAGCAGCTTCTTAGTTATTCAGATTTATAGCTATGTTAGCTATAAAAGAAATAGTTTCCAGGTAGGCAGCTGTGTTCCAGATAATTCTTCATAACCGGAAAAAAGATAAAGTGAAAAGAAGCAGTGAGATTAGGATGGATATATATTTCCTGGATAGATGGAATGGTGTCTGGCTGTCTATTTGGGGAGGGGAAAAAAAAAACAGATAAAAGAAGAAACAGAAGAAAACAGCCATTCATTTTGTAAAATACACTGTTACGATACATAAATATATTGAGGGGTGGCTGTAGCATAGAAATGACAAATAGCCAAGTGCTTTTCTGTTACCTTTTGCAGCTTTTCCCCTCAGATTTACATGTTGTGTTTTCTTGTCAAATTCTAAATTTTAAAGCTGTTCCTGCCAACTGACAGTTTACCTCCGTGAGAGTATGTGTATGTATGTGTGTGTAGACACACTGTTGCTGTTATAAATGTAGTCTCAAAAAATATAAAGTTATCGCACTGAACTTCATTATGGAACTATTTTATAGGAAATTTAATTTTGATGCTTAAAGATAAGGCGATGTTAGGGGATGATGGGTGACTGGTGGATGTTGGATGGGATAATGGATATTTCAAGTCTATACTTACATGCAGACTTTCTGAGAATTCATGCAAGATCAGGAATAATGAAATTATCCTTCAAAAAGCTATAATTAGGAAAAATATTGTCTATAGTTTGTTTTTTTTTAAGACCCATCTTTACTATAACAGTAGATTGATAGTATATCTAGTAGAGCTTTAAAGAAATGATGCATAACACTTTGCTTAACATGCTATAGTGGGATGGAAGACACATCATCATAAAGTTTCTTCATAAATGGTGGCAATTAGTGTTGTCTTGATATTAGATATCAGTTGCAATATTTCTAATTTTTGAGTGTCTACACTGGCAGCTTAAAAAATTAATTCAGTTTTTAATACATAATAAGTAAGTATTTTGCTATAGTTCACACACCTTGAGGTTAAGAAGACATTATACATTTTAAAAAGTAAGATTCCCATGGAGGACACTGTGTGTTTAAGTTGTGTATATTACTTTCAGCCTTAAGATTTGTAATTTATTTTGTCATCTTCTTCTACAGCAATAAGAAGAACAACAGGGAAATACAGAAGCTGCCTTCAAAACTCTTGACACTTTAATCAGATCTTTTGGGTTTGGAATTCACATAGCAGACTGTTTTCTCTGAACTCAGCTATCCTTCATATTCATCTTGGCTATTCTTCAGAAAGTTCAAATCTTTCTTAATTATGAAGTCAGTGATGGGCAGTTGATTGCTATAATAAGTAGTTTCAGATGTATTTAAAGATATTCCAGATGTTGTATGAATGTCACACATTGCCGTGCTTCACTAAGTTACATCTCTAAACTTCACTGTGTAAATATTAGAAGCGGAATTTTATTCAATAAATCACATTATGCACATGTTGTCTCTTAGTTTTTGTTGTTTTTTTGTGAAAACCCAAAGAAGTTATTTGAACATGACTATATTTTCAACAAAATAAACCTTAGATAGTGAGACCAGCTTTTGCATCTGGGCTGATGGAGACGTCTTTAACCAGTCTCATTAGCTGTCTTTTAATTGAATGATTTCTTATAAAATAGTCCCAAACACCGATTTTTCTTTCTGCAAGGGAAATAAAAACTCTGCTTTTCTTGAGAAGGGAGGGAAGGTTGGTTTTTTTCCCCCTGTTGCTAGAGGTGAGAGGCTCCATTGGTATATCTTTGCTGCAGTATCTCTGTTTAATTATTTTTCCTCTATATATGGAACGTGTCTGCTGCGAAGCAGTTGTGCCAAATGTGCCAGTTTGTTGAGAAGAGGTAACAATACCCTGACATATTCATGCCAGTGGTGGGAGAAGAGGCAGCACACATACCATTCTGTTGGGCAGGGCACAGAACAACAAATTTAGCAAAAAGGCTCTACTTCAAAATTAAACCTGAATTTTATTTTTCCTGCACTACTGTAAAGGGCACCGAACACCTTTAAGTGCAAAAAGGAGTCCAGCCTTTAAGACTGAGAGCTTCTGAGCTCAGTGCAGATTTGCTTAATTTTTAATATGCCCTTCTTTTCCATATGACAAGCCAAGGATACAGAAAAAATGTGAAAATTATCCTCTCTTGTCCTGCACTCCAGGAGTGCTCAAACGGCAGCAGACCTTCCAGCACAGTAGTCTTAAACCTTATTACTGAATTCCTTTGGTACCAGCTCTGCTCATTTTTCCACCACCTAAACTGAGTGTGAATTCAGCAATTCCTAGTATTTTTGATTGCTTTGCTTTCTGTACAAATCAATCTCATGCTGCATTGCTGCTTATGGTATGTAGGAAGGAGGGGAGGGGTTGGGAAGATGTATGCCGGTAGCCAGATAACCACATTTCCTTTATTATGCAAGGGAATCTTTCAGGGAGAAAGAAGAATACCTTTGTACACAACCCTGCTTAGGGGACTTCTCAAAGGTGATGGCTAAAATGTGCTAGGGAGGACACTCAGGAGGATAACTTCACTCTGAATGTCAGTGGATATTTCCCCTGCTATGCCACTCCATCATCCCATTCTCATGGCCTGGAAGGTTGTAAATCAAGCAGATCCACTGAAATCCAAGGGAAATGTGGCCTTTGGGACAAGATCCTTGATTATGGGTGCCAAGGAGCATGCACCCACAACTCTCAGTGGTGTGCTTCTCAGGGCTACTAGGCAACTCACACCTTACTCTCCCAAACCTGAGGAGCAATCCTTGCAGCGTGGTTTGTAGTTCATAACATGGGGCGATACTTGCCCTTCAGTAGAAGGCAATTCAAAAGGCCACATTCAAAGATGGATGTACAGATGGAAGGTGCTAAATGATAACCTTTTCGGGTCCTACTATTGTTTTGTGTAAGATTCTGCATTCACAATTCGTACGTTCCCTACAGAATCCCGCAACTGATAATGAAGCTATTTGTTAATGTTTCTACTCAAAGTGACATTAGTCAAGTCTTCTGTCTGTAAGTCTCCTGTAAATGCCATGTATAGATTTTTTTTTTTTTTTAATTGTGATTTTTTTTTTATTGTTAGATGCATTATGTGTTTTATATTTTCTGTGCTGGATGGAAACTGTACTGGTTTTATGAGGAAAAACGGTTTTAAAAGTTATTTTTCTCTTTGTAGAAAATCAATAGACATTTTAATAACCGTCTTCTAAAAATATACTGTTACTATATTTCAAAGCATATAAAATAGATTCAATTATATCACTGCCGTAGTAAAATTTACTTTGGTAATTAATAGCCTTAATACTCTATACTTTGTATTTGCAGTTTTCATAGATAAAAGCAGTTTGTAATTTAGTGCAGAGCTTAAGATCAAAATGTATGTATGGAAATATAGAATAATATATTTCTTAATAAACTTGTAGAAAAGATTTGCTCTTAATGTGGACTGCTACAATCTGGTTGAGGGGCAGGGTTTGTATTTTCAGTGAATGGTGATGTGTCACTTTTCAATAGTATTAAAAAAAAATGTTCCTTTTCCTGTAGAATATTTTTCCCTGGCAAAGATAATTAATGTTCTCAAATAGGTGCTGCTCCCAAAATCCTGCCTAGATGGCAGTATCCACTCATGTAACGTGTGCTCAAGGATGGTGGCTCTTTAAAGCGCGTGTTACAGAAAAATGAGATTCAGTTCTAAATTGGACAGGAAGGTGTACGCTCTTACATACAAATAACTGTTCCTCATTAAATTCCTTAATAATCAAATCCAAAGACAGATCATATTTTCTGTTTTTTA
The DNA here is from genome assembly GCA_013396935.1 of Baryphthengus martii. NCBI lineage: Eukaryota > Metazoa > Chordata > Aves > Coraciiformes > Momotidae > Baryphthengus > Baryphthengus martii. The sequence continues at coordinate 68,367 of VWZK01021143.1, read as the reverse complement.
ACCACTTAGGTCTCTTAATTAGATTAATTAGGCTATGCAAAAAAAAGTATGGAGGAATAGTCTCAGATTTAACCCAGGCAGTGATTGTTTCACTCTAAGTAACTCCTTCAAAAGCTAAAAATCGTGTCACTACTCCTTGCTGATAGTCCAGAAGATTAGTAATCTTTCTAGTCATGCTCATTTAACACTAATTGCTGGAAGTACTTATGGTACATTGTTTAATGCTGGATTCTGAGATTGGAATTCAAGGAAGACATACACAGCCTTCATGAGATCACAGATTTATTGACTGCAGATGAAAGACATGTATACTTTTCTTCTGCCATGTAGCTCAGTTAAGACCGTAGTGCCATAACAACCTTGTCATAATAAACAGTGCACCAATTAATAAAAATTGGATTAAAATCAGTAGAGGCGTTCTCCCTCATGGAAGGACACGTGTTTATAAGAGGATTAGTCAGTAGTACGTTCTCACTGCAGTAGCCAGGAGCCTTGACACAATGACCTTCCGCTCCTACAGTCTGATAATCAGTTCTGAGCTCATGAATATTTTTAGACAGCTTGCTTACTCCTGTAGCTAAAAAAATGTGTTCCCGGTGCACTGGTATATTGCAGAAGCTCTGGTCTAGCCACATAACTTCAGAGGCAGCAACTGAAAGGAATCCATTCAGCAAGCTGGCAGAGATTGTTATCACAGCAGCTCATGGGGTTCAGTGAGCATTGTATGTTCATAACAAAATAAGCTGACACAGTCTGTAGGCTCTGCCAGATTTCAGTAGACCCAAAATAAGGATATACAGTTCTTTTGTAGCTCTTTTTACTGCTTAGCCTCTCTGCAAGATTACATGTTTGTTAGATATGGGAGACGTACATCTGGCTTCAGTATAAACAAGATTTTTAGAACTCAATTTGGTCGCTTATGCTTTGGCACCGAGTTCCATTTGAGACACCCTGGGGTATCCTGCGTGGTCTCCATGTCTCCAGCTGCTGCTTCCATAGTTCCTATGTGATATCTGCCAACCTTATGTGTATCTTGGGTGCCTTATGGCATCTGAAACGGCACAAGTCGCCTGCATTCAGGCATCTAAATGGAGCTTTTTGTTTTCTGGGGCTTGGGTAGCTGATGTCTGACTATTCTTCTGAGAGCTTGCATAAAATGCTAGCACTGAGGTTGGTGCATGCCTCAGTTTTCAAAACAAATTGCTCGAATCCCCAGTAAGTACATAAAGTGTGATACACGACATGTGTGTGTAAAAGAAAGAATTGCCTCCCGAGTGCTGAGCTAATGCTGAACTGGGCAGGCAGTTAGATCCCTGAGACAAATAATTTAAAGCAAAAGCCCAGTCTCAGAAATGTCCCCTGGCTGGAGTAGGTTGCTGTAACTCACAAGGTTTCTGATGATTATCTGAAAATGTGGGCAGGACCTTGTTCAAGTTCAGCAAAGTGAATTAATGGGAGATAAGGGATCTGCAGTCCCTTTGCTTCTTGCAGGAGCTGTGTGTGGGATTCAGCTCAGGATTAAACCACCTAACTTTGTGTTGAGATACAGGTGTGTATGGCTGAGCAGAGCAGTTGAGCTAGCTAGTAAGTGCCTTGAGGGTAATCTGGCTCATTCTGTAGCCTGACCTGACTCTAATGACTGCCTCAGTTAAATTGTCTATGCATGGTGCCACATGAGATGCTCTAAGGTATCTTGCCTGGCCTTTGGCTGCTGGTCTAGAAGGATTCAGATCTCTCGTTGGTCCTCAGTCATACGTGCTAGCTCAGGTATATCTTTCATGCTGCAAGTCATCTTGGGCATCATTGCTAGATGCTTGTGTGGACAACAGGATCTAATTCTCCAGTGGCTGTGGCTGTCATAGGACCACCTCCCAAATGTGAACATTTAATGCTTAACTTAAGATAAAAATGCCCATTTCATGCTTTTGACAGAATAGAAGCAGCATATGAAATGTTAGGTGGATGCTGGGGCCACACACCAACTGGTGCAAGAAGCTAGGAGAAAATGCTCTGTCCATCAGTCTAGCTGCTACAACCAGCAATGCCCTAACCCATACTTAACATCATGTTAGTCATCCCCAGCCCTCTAACAGAAATAACTAAGTCTCCTGATTCACAATACTGATTAATTTGATCATTAGCCTATTTAATTTTACAAGTGCTGAATCAACTGATCAACTCCAGGTTTGTTTTTATGTTGCTTGCTTTGAAATTGTTTTATGGTCTTTGGTTACATTTTTAAACCCTATTTTTCTCTGTCTTGAAGGGGAAAAAAAAAAGCCACGATTTTACTGCATTAAGAGTACAAACTAGTGTCTGTTCTTGCTCCTGTAAGTCTGTGGATAACTGTCTACAACTGACAGTAATGTGCCACCAGTGCTTGAGAAGGGCTCCCTGTTGATTCCTGCGTCTAATTAATTACTTTTATATGATAATTAAATCATTCCTGTTTACTTGCACTCCGTTTGCTTGCAGCCGAGTACTTGCTGAAAACAGAAATTATCTGAATTTATGACCCCTGTGGTTGTACTCTTCTTGCAGCGTTTGTGAGCTCTGCTGTGCCTGAGCCACTGCTAATTCCAGTTTTGTGCAGTCTCAGGCAGCTTTGAGGTAAGGGACCCAGGCCGAAGGCATATGGTTTCTTCCTGGTCCTTCCACCACAGCCCTTGCCAGCACCCTCCTTGGCCTGGATGATGAAGCCGTGCAGACAAGCACAGTTGTTCGCCTTTGAGGCAAAGCCTCTCTCTAGTTAGCTCCCGTTATGAATTTGGGCTGCTCACGCCTGACCTGGGCTTATCCTGCCTTTCCCAGGGGGAAACCTCGAGGACAAGGGAGATACTGGAGATGCAGGGCTGCTCTGGTGGTTGAAGGAGTTTTGGAGGGAGAGCAGTCCCTGCTGCCATTTGCACCCACTCACCTGCGGGTCTGTGAGAGCCTCCTGCATACAAACATTGTTTGGCTTCCCAAGGCTCTGGCATAAGCTGCACAGATAGTAAAACTGGTATGTCCCTTTCTCCTCTGCTGCCAGTTTGCTTCTGCCAAGGACCTTGAGGCAGCTCTTGTCAGGAGCCTGACCAGTGGAGGACACCACGGGTGTGTGGAGCAACTCCAGGATCCTGAGTCCCTTTGATTTGTCCTGGTGTGGGGCAGAAGCACTCGCATGAACCCTGCCTCTGCCTGGGCTGTGGCAGTGGGACCGCATGGGCGATGCAGGGACTGTGACCTTCAGTGGGCTGCATAAGCAACCTGTGTGAGGGCAGGTAATGGCAGCGTGGGCAGCAGCTGGTGCGCAGACCTGGCAGTGCCTCCCTCCAGCAGCTGAGTCAGAGCAATTTGGTACCTGACAGGCAGGCAATAATCCGTGACAGGAGAAAAATGAAGGAGCCAGCTCACCCCTGCAAGCCAGAGGATGGGTTCTGGCTGGCCTGGAGCAGCACATCCAGGTGGTAGATCTCAATGGCAGTTGCACAGAGGAGACATTAGAGAGTGACAGTCTGGGACCTGACAGGCACTGCATGACTCCAAGCCCACTTAGATTTATAGGTGCAGTACCTCAGCTTTCCACGTGCTAAGGTAGCTCAGCTATCTGACAGTCTCTATTTGCTAATCCAGGGTTTTACAGGAGGGGCCCAAGGTACGTATGTTTAAAATTTTGGGGTGATTTCTACAGAAGATGCGTGGGAGATGCCTCCAGCATGACCCATGGCTGCAACATGGTGCTGCAGGCTTTCCTCTACCACCCAGCCTGGTGCACTGCAGTGCCTCAAGTCAAAGCAGAAGACACTTGAGAGGTATGTGTCACATATAAGAGTGGTCTGGAGTGATTATTTATCCCATAAAAACCAGGAAGATCATGTCTGCCATGACAATAAAGCTCTAATGCCTACTGGCTTGACCTCAGGGATTTTCAAAGATGCCTCTCAAGAGACCAGTGAGTCAGTGAAGGAACAAAGTGCAGCCTTGTTCAAGTGCAGCTCCAATGGCTTTGTGACATCTCATGTTGTAACCCACTGGTCCTGTGTTTTATTCACAAAATTTAACTTGGGAAGGAAAGTGTTAGCAGGTTGTCATTCAAATGTCAATACATGGGGAACAAAAAGGACTAAGGATGACTAGGTTAGAGTAACCGTAACTGTTACTCCTTTTCAATGATTTTTTTCTTGTAGCTGCCCCACTTATGTCTTCAGTAATTTTTTTCCCCTCTCTTTTTGCCAACATCCTAGCTGCTTTTTCAACTACAACACTTTTAAACTTTTAAAGTGACTTTTTCCTCACTTTTTTTTTGTAGTAAGACCAAAGCATAGATCGTTGGTCTTCATTTGGTGTTTGTTACACTTGAGTTAGAGGTGGCTGAAGCAAAGGCAAGTCGTTGCTGAACTGCTTCGCAAAGCACAGATCATCTGAAGCCCTTGTCTTCTCACTTGGTCCTTTCCTTCCTGGCTTTGCCCCATGTCACAACCAACACCTGGCTTGTCCAGGTGTGGGGAGACTTGGCTAATCCCAGAGAGGGGTCAGGGCTGAGCTGGGAGAGGTGGAGTGGGTGCCACAGTATCAATTGCTGCTGGGTGATGAGTGATGGGGCAAAGAGATGCAAGGTGGGCACTAGCTCTTCTTAGCAAGGTCATAGCCCTAGCCGTCCTCAATCAATGCTCTCAGCTTCTCCAGGCTTCCCTCTGCTGCCAGCCCCAGCCCCTTGGAAGAGCAAGTCAGCCTGGCCGTCATGGACTGTGCATCTGTTACCCACCTGCAGTGCCCTGCCTGCTGCTACCCCATTCCACCCCTTGTCATTTGGTCGTCTTCCTCTTCCCCTAGGTGGAGGCAGTTTTAGTGACTTGCAGCTGTTGACTGCTCAAAACAATCAGGAGGCTGAAGCACACACTCGGGTTGCGATAGGGGTGTTGTCATGCACACAACATGAGCCTTTGGGAGATAGCACATTATCTAATTAGTTTTCAGCAGAGAACCTGTGATTCATCTTGTGTTACGAGCAGTGAAATCACCGAGAGTTTTGCTGTTGGCTTCACCAACCAAGCCCTTAGCTACCATAATGCTGCAGGTTAAGTGAAACCCTGTGCAAAATTGCCTGGTTTTCTGCTATTGCCACATCAGCTCACTCTCCGGTGACGCTATCTCTTCCCTTGCAGAGCTGTTTTGTGGCAATGCAGGAACTGCCTGCGTTCACCCTGCTCTTCTGGGGAGGAGGATGGTCACATTATTGATACGGTTAAAATTATCTTGAGGGAGCATAGCTGCAAAAGCAAACTGATTATTTGTGTGTCTCTGTACACACTCACCAAAATGCGTGAAGCTGCTCTTGAATGCAACTGGCTTCCTAAAGCTGAAGTTTAAAGTATTTTCCTAATTAATTTGATTAATTTTATTTTTAAGGACAAACAGTCCTTGGATTTCAGTCACTTCCTTCTGCTATGTTGGTAACATCTGTCCTTATCCATAGATGAAACCTTAAGATCCTTCAACTAGATATGAAATCTCATTTTCTAAGCGGGTTCTTTGGTTTTATTTGCTTATTTTTCAGCCAGAGGGAATAGTTAAGTTCAAGGGGGATTTGTTCTTTTATTACTTATTTTTGAAGCTTTTCAGTCCTTTCACTAACTCTGACATTACGCTGTGAACTCTGCTAGGCAAGCCTCGCCACAATCCCTTGCAACGAGGTGAGTTATGGCTGCAAACACTCCTATTCACTGCCAGGGAACTTAAGAGATCTGATGCTCTATCTGAGAAATAAACCCATGGCTATATTGTCCTTGGTCCTGTACACTTGGAAAACATCAGCACTTGCTGCCCCGTCACTAGGCCCTGGCTGTGCCGGCTGAGTTGACGACAGGACTTGTGCAGGACCAGCTATCCCTCGGAGCGTCTCTCTGGGTTGAGGAGGGTGCTGAGGGCTGTGCACTGGCAGGAGCACTGGATCACAAATATTCCCATGCCTGCTGGCACGTGAGAAAGTGGTTCGGATCTGGACCACCTCCGTTGGCTAAATGTTGTGTTTACCGAGGCTGAACAAAATTTCAGCTTCTCTGCTGACATGCTGTGCGTTCTTACTGGCACATGGCTGCAGCCTCATTCCCTGCACAGTTCCTGCACACTGAGCCTGTTGGGCAGGAAGATTTCAAGTTCTTATTTGCACACATAAACCCTCTTTTCTTTCCAGGGCTGTGAACTGTGTGGGTGGCAACCCTTTCGGCTTCACCAGCCTGTCGTTTCCTCTGCCCACAGTGGAAACGATTAGGTGTCCTTCTGCCCTGAGATGGAGGATCCTCGCTTTGTAATTTGCCAGCCTCACCACGATGGGAGAGGGCCAAGCCCGACCACGCAGCACAGGGCTCCTGAAGCAGTGTCCCAAACGGGTGCTCAACCCCAGAGGCTGTGGAGCCAAAGAGTGAACTCAGCTGGGCTCATCTGGGGCTATATATATGCTCCTGATTGGTTTGATCAAAAAATGGAGTTCAGTGGGGTTGTCCCCATCCAACTGGCATAGAAGTGCATGAATTTTAGGCTGGTAGAACAATGACTGCTGGCTGTGTGTGCATCTGTTTACATATACACTTTGGTGAAGAGCATACTCAAGATACTTGACTATCTTGGAGAAAAAAAACCACAAAACAAACCCCGGCTGATACATTTTTAAGAGGCTCTATATAGTACGGCACTCTAGCTGTGTCTCATCTGAAATGAGATGTTCAGAAACATCTCGGTCAAGAAACAAGAAAGTGACAAAATGTGGTGAGGACTATAAATCCTAAACTACAAAGCAAGCCCACATCTTCCAACAAAAGCTGCTTCATTCAGGCAAGGAAGTGCACTTAGGCATAACTTTAAATAGCATACATCAGAAAAACTCTCAAATTCTATATAATTTGACATAATTAACTGTAGGTACTTCATCCTACTACAATTTACTGCCTTGCCCCTTGTGCCTACAATGTTGATATTCATCATAGATTCAAGCAGTTTATTTCAGTGAAAGCTAACCCACACTTGCAGAGCCCAGATTATAATTATCCTACTCCAAAGTGCCAGTCATGGTTCCCTCCATTGCCCGTCTGAGCGCTGTCAGAGTCAACCCCAGGCAGAGAGGTATTCGCAGATGCAGGCACATGTGGGCAGATCCCTGCGCAAGTTGCCGCCTGCCCTGTGCCCTTGCCTTCCTTCTAGATTCCTGTTTTCAAGATTTCTCTGTTTTTCACCATGTTTTCCTCCTCTTGTCCACAGTGCAAATACAACTCTGCCTTTTTGACTGCTAAGGTCTAGGGATATCATGTTTCTATGAGAAAAAATGTTGTTTCAGGCAGTATAAACAGGAGGAGAAAGTCCTGGAAACTTTTTTTGTGTCCTGGCTGTTGTCTTCAAACCAGGGAGAGCCTGTGATGCCAGATGAACCATGGGGCTCTGTCTCTGGCTTCTCCTGTATTGGAGGACTGTCAGGGTTTGGTGCAGGACCTCATAGGACTGGGCTGTTAAACATGGAAATAAGCTGGGCTTGGGCATTCCACAGCGGCACAGGGGCCCCCAGCCAGGAAGAGCTGCTAGCCCATGAAAAAGTGCAAACCTCCCTGAAGTTGGTGGTGGGGTGCTCAGGGGTACTGAAGGCTGTGACCACAGCATTATCAGCTAATCTGGAGCATTGCTGGCGCATGAGGAGCGTGTTTCGGGAGGGGCGACATGGACATGCCAGTGTTTACAGCAGCTTTTGTTTGTGGGGCTGATGGGCAGGGGCTGGTGCTGAGCAGGCAGGCAATGCTGTGCTGTGTTGCCAAGAGCAAGCAGCTGCCCTGCTCTGCCGTGGGGCTGGGAACAAAAGGCCATTATCTGGCCAAAACTTCGGTCCCTGGGTTACTTGCTATTGCTAGTGCAATGCCAGTGGAAATGTTGTGGTACATGCAATGAGCAGGATGAGATCCACACCTACCTCCACAGCCAGAGATCCCTTGCAGGGGAAGGCAAAGGTATACCAGGGAATATCTGAGGAGCTGCTCCCTCAGTGTTGTCAGCGTGATCACCTTAGAAACTACCTCATGACTTGCATTTCTAGTTCAAGCTTACTATGCTATTTTCAGTAAACACTGGATATATGTCTGTATATATACTCAGTCTGATATATGCCATCAGAGTGATGATATCTTTTGCTGGGATGGAGTCAGCACATATTACCAAGGTACAGCTTAATTCCTTTGCTTCCCCTTTCCTTGCTTATTACGACGTTGAAGGGAAAAAATGACCAAGAGGCTTCTACAGTCATTTATGTGGAGAGCATCTAAAAATTTGGGCAGCAATGAACTGAATTAATTCTTTGATGTGGACTTGACACTCGGGTCTGTGTTTAAAAGAATGAAGTTGGTTTAAGTTCTGCTATATCAGCCTGAACACCCCCAAACATTTCTTTGCTGAAGCTCATCAGATAGAAAAGTATGGAAGGGCCAATGTTTATGCAGTGACGTGCTATCCATGGCATTCCTTTTGGAACGTTATTGTCCCTGGAGCTGTAGGCTTGGTGTACCTCTGAACCCTAACCCTAACCCTGACTGTGCTGGCATCCTGGAGCTGAGGCTGAGGTCGTTAGCAGCATGGTTGAACCTCATGAGATAGAAAGGTGTGGAAGGGCCGATGTTTATGCAGTGTCGTGCTATCCATGGCATTCCTTTTGGAACATTATTATCCCTGCAGCTATAGGCTTGGTGGATCTCTGAACACTAACCCTAACTCTAACTCTGACTGTGCTGGTAACCCTCAACTGAGGCTGAGGTATGGAAAGACCAATGTTTTTGCAGTGTTGTGTTCCTCTTGGCATTCCTTTTTGAACACTGGTGTCCCTGGAGCTGTAGGCCTGTTGGATCTCTGAACCCTAACCCTAACCCAAACTTACTGGTAGCTTGGGGCTGAGTTCCTCATCTCCATGGGTGAACGTCAAGAATTAGAAAGGTGTGTAAGGGACAGTATTTGTGCATTGCCGTACCCTCTTTGGCAATTTTTTTTCAGCAACAATGTCCCTGTAGCTGTAAGCTTTGTTGAGCTCTGAACCCTAACTCTAACTTTACTGACATCATGGAGCTGAGACTGAGGACCTCAGCACCATGGGTAAACCTCATGATGTAGAAAGATGTGGGAGGGCAAATATTTATGAAGTGACTTATTATCCATGTCATTCCTATTTGAACGGCAGTGTCCTTGGAGCTGTCATCTTGGCGGATCTCTGAACCTGATCCCTAATCCTAACTTTACCCTTACTGGCAGCCTGGGGCTGAGTTTCTGAGTGCCGTGGGTGAACCTCATGAGATACAAAGGTGTGGAAGAGCCAATGTTTATGCAGTATTGTATTCCTCTTGACATTCCTTTTTGAACGCCAGTGTCCCTGGAGCTGTAGGCTTGGTGGATCTCTGAATTCTAACCCTAACTCTAACTGGACTGGCAGCCTGTGGCTAAGGCTGAGGTCCTCAGTACCATGGGTGGACCTCATGAGATAGAAAGGTTTGAATGGGCCAATGTTTCTGCAGAGTCGTGTTCTGATTGTCATTCCTTTTTCAATGTAATTGTCCCTGGAGCTGTAGGCTTGGTGGATCTCTGAACCCTAACACTAACTCTAACCTTACTGGCAGCCTGGGGCTGAGGCTGAGGCTGAGGTTTTCAGCACCATGGGTGAACCTCATGAGATAGAAAGTTGTGGAAGGGCTAATGATTCTTCAGTGTTGTGTTCCTCTCGGCATTTGTTTTTCAATGCCAGTGTCCCTTGAGATGTAGGTTTGGTGGATCTCTGAACCCTAAACTTAACCCTAACTCTAACCTTACTGACATCCTGGGGCTGAGACTGAGGTTCTCAATAACATGGTTGAACGTCACAAAGTAGAAAGGTGTGGAAGGGACAATGTTTCTGCAGTGATATTTTTTGCTTTTGTAAGTGGTTTCTATTCTCTTCTTTTACTTGTGTGGAAAATTTCAGCTGAGAGACAATTACCCAGTTTCTTCAATGTGCCCAATGCCAGAGATTCTACCAGATAATTCCATTGAAAGACAGGGATTACCCTTTGGTTTGTTTGCGGGGATCTGGTTTTAGGTCCAGAGACTTAAGGCACGGAGTGTAGTAATGCTACCTGAAAAATACTTTCATGCAATTTTAAGATTTCCAAATTGACGTGATTTCTTTAACAGAAAAACCCATTTAAACAAAGATTTTGATTAATTTTTTTCTCTCCACTGCCTCTCAGACTTGGCCACCCTCAGCTTACAGCACAGGTACAGGTAATGACAATGAAAACGATGCCCCATGTGCTGGGGGTTAGCTTATCTGTTTAGCCATTCCCTAAGCAACACTGGCCAGGGTTTCAGGGAGCGATTACCATATCCATACATTTCTAGTTTTACATCCTACAGCAAATATTGTTACTACTGAACAGGGCCTGCTCAGGATAAGACTTCAGGAGTCACCTCTCATGCATCAGGTGAAACCAGAGCCACAAGCCCAGCCAAAAGAGTTTGTGTGTCAGCAATGGAAGTAATGGTGGGGATGGGACAGAATCCAATGGGGTTGTTTGACCCAGGGGAGGTTGCTCCTTGTTTGAACTTGAGGAAACTTCAGCCTCCTCCTGCCCCGGCTGTAGCTTCCAGCACAGGAAGGGTCCCAGTGTGAAAATCAGTGCAGGTTCTTTGTTTTCAAAGGGAAGCCATGAGCTGGCATCTGGACCCAACCCTACAGGCACCTTCGGGGCTTTGCAGGGAGAAATAACTTACATCCAACCCTTTGTAAGTTTTGTAGTTTGTAACTAACTAGTACATAAGCCAGGGGTTTCAGTGCACCATTCAGCTACCAGCATTAAAGCATTGAGCGAACTACAGAGCTTCCAAAATAATACTCATAATTAAAAAACCCCAAATTTTTCCCATTGCATGAACATGCCAAAAGATACAGGAAATCCATGGAAAGATAAATGGATTTTTGTTTTTGGCAGATCCCATGAGATTAATACATTTGCTGAAAACCCTTTTGCAAGCAGTATTTATGCCAAGCATTCCTTTTTGAAGCTTAAAAAATATCTGAAAGTATTAAAAAAATCCAAGTTTAGTACCTGTATGACTTCCAGTTATAATAAAGTCAGTCATGTGGCAGATACGATTGGACTGATCTCTTGTAGCATTTTGGAGTTGTTTACATATCTGAAATTTTCTAATTCAGATCCCTGTGCCAGAAACATGTAGCAACCTTTTCACACTGAAATTTTTTCAAAGTATTATTTTTCACTGTGTTCTCTCACAATCCCACTTTGCGTTTTGATACAAACTGAGAAAGGCAATAAATGAAAGGTAAAACTGGTGCTCTGGATGTGATGCTCACCGCAAATGTTTTCTGAGGTAAGATGTTCTGTACAAAACATACTAGTTTTTGCTCTTGAGACCTGCTTTGGGCAAAATCATATTCATGGAAATGTGGTGCAAGTTAACAAGAAAACAACAGCCGGTCCCACAGGGGCGTCTTCTGCAGTGGAGAGCACCGTGGCTTGGCCAGGCCAGAGGCACATATGCTAACTGCAATAATAATAACTGGGAATATGTTGGTCACATACTTAATTCCAGTGAGATCTCTGACCAGCAACACAAGCTAGGCTCTATAGGAAGGGACAGTGGCTGCTGATTGAGGGCAGATGAGAAGGTTTCAGAGATGAGAGGTCATGTATGGAGCAAATACAGATGCTGGAAGAGACTCCCAAAAATGCACTGGAGAACAAGGGCCAACCACAATCCATACCACTCTGGCAATGGTCTCCTCATAGTTGTGGTGGTTCAGAGAGAACCTAGGGAAGGCTGTAGGGAGATGTCAGAAGCAACAGAAAAACAAAACTGCAACTGTATGCCAACGGCGAGCGTAGTGTAAAACCCCATCCCAAAACCAGCGGATTGGTTTAAAGCAATAACAGAAATTTGGCAAGGGTGATTGCAACTATATCATCTCTTTTAGGTGGACCAAGAGATACCTCAGGAAGCAGTGCTGAGGTGGTGTGGGCAGATGGCAGGAGTCCTATATGTCTGTGTGAGCAGCTGCTCTGCAACACCTACTCCTGGCATGCAGGCAAAGATGTCAAGCAGCGTCTAACACCGGAACAAGGCCTCAATAAGTTTTGTTTGCTTTTCACTGGAGGATAACAGCTCATGCAGCTAAACAAGAGGCACTAAAGGTCAGTAGTTCTGAGGAATTTTGTTTCCTTGGTGAGCCTGTACTGGTACAGCAACAACAGAAAGACCAGAGGAAAGGTTGAGGAGAGAAGCTGGTGAAAACCCTTCAATAGGTCAAGTATTGAAGCAGAGAAGTGCCAACACTGTGCTTTCTGGTGAACATTAAATATGGATGGTAAGAGTTAAAACTGTTCACTTTGTATCACAGTGTTGACAGTGAATGCACTGGGTTAGGGATCTGGAAATGTCTGAGAGAGCTGGAGCACAGCCAGTAAGCTCTGGTAGGAATGCTGGTTAGGTCAGGCACATACTGAGGTGGAAGGCTGGCAGGGCCCTGCGGCCAACATGGGTCCAGAAAATGTTTAGGAAGAGAGACCATGAATGACCAAAAGCATTGTGTCAACAAAACATTAGCAAAGACCTAAAAGAGCTGAAAAAAATTATGAAGTAGATGAAAGGACCAGTAACTGTGGTTTTGGAGAAGTCATCTGCTGGATTTATGACTCACAGAGACCAAAACTAGATAGGAACAAGAACTGAGCAGTCACGGTTATGTCCTGCTGGGTCTGAGGATGAATGAACGATTTATTTTTCTTGCACTGTATTTCTGATACCCTCCACATTTAATTAAAAATTAGCTGTTTACACCCAGAGAAATGAGTAATTTTTGTGAGCTTAATTCATATAATTTGTGTCTCTGCTTCTGTGAATCTGGTGACCAGCAATTTGAAGTGTACGTGGGACCCTCAGGCTGTTCCTTTGCTTTCATCTCATCTATTTACTACGCTTATGGTGGGACACTGGAAGTAGCGATGAACATTGCAAAATGTGGTTGCTTTTGCTGGATCCCACTGTTTTGCAACTCCTGCTACTTTCCTTTCCCATGAAGTCACTAACTCCAGCATACTGTGGTGCAGAGTGTTCTGTCCAAGGGCAATAGCTGGAGAGGTGACAGCTTTCTTGCACTCATGGCCAGATGTGTGTGCATGGCCACATCTGTATCTGTAACAGAATGGGATGCAGCAAGTTACGAACTGTGCTTTTTATGATGTGCTGAGCTTGCTTGGAGCCTGGCTGAGGATAAGGCTTTTCTGTCACATTCCTGAGAATTTGGGGAAAGATTTCTGAGGGCCTTTTACGAGATGTTACTGAAGGCCACATGACAGAGTAATATAAGTATGTGACACTGACTGTTTCTCAGTCACTAATAGCCTCAGGGTGTGTGATGGATGAGGACGCCAACATGACCGATGGATCTGGTGTTTTCCATTGCTCCTTAAGCTCATTGGCTTAAAGGAGAAGGTCTCTAACATGCGAGTGGTTTTGTCCTGATTGTGTAGATAGTGGCATATCTCATCTTGTGCTTGTCATTTCTAATAAGAGCAAAACCCACTATAAGCCTAAGGTGCACACAAGAAGACCAATGGAAGAAGAGATAGTAAGAGTGATCTACCTGGGCTTAGCTTCTACAGCTTTAGTTGATAAATTCAGGATTTTCCTCATCAGACAGAACAGAAAGTCTTGTTAAAACATGTTTTACTTACAGGAAGTGGTTAGATCTGGTTTTATCCTGAATGAAACTTTGACACAGTCAGTTCCTGGTTACTGCAGTCCCAGAAATATATGGCACATGGTTCCTTTACAGGTCATTTCAAATATTTCTGCTGAACAGAAGTTTGGCTTTTCCCTAGAAAAGGCAGTTTCCTTTTCAATTGTCATTCCAAAGCAATGCTAGGAATGTGGTCGAGAAATGCTATGACATAAAACTTGGATGGACTTCAATATAAATTCTAAACATGTCTTCTGCATAATCATCTCTGTTTAGACCTAGACCTTCTTTTTAAAAAATGCTGATCACAATACACCTCTTCACAAGTGCAGTGAGCTCCCAGACCACAACTTCCCAGAGCCTGTCCAGTCACTTGCTTGCGCAAATCCCATCAAAGATGTCTGTAGCTCACCAAAGAGCTCCGTTTTGGTTACATTTTCATAATTATGCAAGAGACACAGGATATGTCTCTCTCCAAGCACACTTATGTTTCTCCATATCAAAGACACTTGTTCCCTTGTTCAGATCAAAGACACTTCTCAGTATTAGAAGTTTCTTACATTAAGAACTATGCCAAGCAATTACAGTGCACTTGCTTGATACTTCTAGCAGACTGTACCTCAGTATGCTAATTACTTTTTATTTTGTGCTCTCTCTGCTATGTTTTACTTTTTAGATGCTTTCTTTTAAATTCAGAAGTACAGGAAGGCTGGCACCAGGCATTGCAGTAGCTTCAGTTTTCCTGTAGTAATAAAACCCTTTTGTTACATTTTTAAATTTTCATAAAGGACTTAGGTATATATTCCAGAAGGTTGTGACAGGTATTTAAAACTAGATTATGGGCTACTATAGAGAGTCATATTAATGAAAGAAGAGACTAAATGCCCAGCCAGGTGGGTGCAGCAGGAGATAGGGAGCTTCAGGGAGCTGTTTCTTATTGCATTTGGCCATATTCCTTGGAGTAATTGTCTCTGTGACCTAGAAATTGTTCTGAGTTTCAGACCATATGCACTTCAAAAGCACAAGACTAACCTTTGCAGTTTGCTAATTAATCAGAAAGTTCTGATGACACTGGCTATGAAAAATTATGAGCAAGTCAGGCTGACTGTCTTGATTGTCTTGTTTCCTTCAGTGGAAACTGCCCAAAATATACAGATATTGGGTTCAACACCACGGTCCAGTGAATCAGTAAGGCTGAGCATATATTCCCTCCCAGCACTTTCCTTACCAAGTGAGGACAGGGGGAGAGGGGATGGGGTCCCACTGATCAGCAAAGTAGCTCCCATATCCCTGAGCCTTCAGAAAATCTTTTGTGCTTTTCAGAAAGAAAAGACACCCACAAGAAAAAGCTTCAGACTTGACAGAGTCAGGTTTGAGCCTTTTCACTATTCTGGTGACACTCACAATAGTCAAAAGACAGAGGGTGGTTTTCCCTCTCTTTCCTTCCCATGGTGCCCAGAGATGCTTTTCAGAAAAGACCCCTGTGGGTAAAGCCCTAAGAGTTAAGTATGAAGTAGATGCTGATCACAGGACTGCTAAATGTACAAGAAGCAAGGTGCGAAGCAGGCTGGGCTCCTTGTGCCTCTTGAGCAGTCACAGTATCTGAGCCAAACTGCCTGAGAGCTACCAGATGCAGACAAAATGTGGGCTAACTAGTTCTAGTCAAGTTTCCCCGTAGAGATGGGAAGCTTCAGCACTGCTGTGCAACGCTATATGTATGATTTTGTTTAGAAAATTGTTTCCAGCTCTGATCAGCTGTGTTTTCATAAAAGATAAACTGGAACAGATGTGGTGAAAGGCTCTAAGGGTGATCAAGGCAATGGGAACTCTATCTTCCACGTGGAGTCTCAGACTTACTTGTTTGGCTTAATTATATGAAGACAGCAGGACCTTCATGAAAAAATAATGGTGTGAAATCCTAGGGAGAGAAAAGAAGGTTATTATTGCCATTTAGGTTAAATGATAATGCTGATAGTAGAAAAAAAATGGTGGTGAAGAAAATGATGTCAAAAATGAGAAATTGTCCTGTCACCCAAGGAATGGCATCTAGAAGGAGCTTTCTAACAAAATGGAGCAGTAAGAAGTTGAGATGGCTTCAGAAGGACCTTACTATGTACACAGAAAAGTTTATGTGACACTGGGGATAAACTTTCACATCCCTCAGATGCCCTTCAAACCTCCTGGTACAATGAAGTGCTTCCTTCTGCCCCTTGTATTTCAATCCCTGTGGGGAACTGGAAGGACAATTGTTTGTCCCTGCATGCTCGTAAGTCTCCTTGTATACTGTAAAAGCAACTGGCCTCAGGATGAACGTGCTGCCAGATCCATGTTAAATTTAATAGTGCTGGGCAACACAATGTCTTTTTGTAGCTCTAGCCTTTTGTCTCTGTACTAGTATAGCAAGTTCACCACTTGCTATAAACCAGAGCTGTTGCAGCTAGACTGTTTAGCAGAGGTGCTGGGAAGATTAATGTGTGAAAGATGGTGAGGTTCTTCTTAGATGCTGCAGTCATGAAGGCCATGTGAGTATGGGAGGCAAGCAGTCTGGGATTTCAAAAGCTTGGAGAAAACTCTGCTGAAAGCCAGTGACACCTTTATTTATGTATTCCTGGGGAACCTTTGAAAATCCTTTGCTCTGACAGCAAAGAAAATCCATTTTTTTTTTGGCAACTGCTCCTCTGAAAATTTAGTGAGAAGAAGAGTAGGGGATGCAATATCTGGCTGTGGCTAGCATGCACTGAGTGGTTCTCCCACATTTCTATACTCCTCTGATGTATACTCAGACACTCGTTCTGCCCTTCAGCATCCAACCACCTCTGCTCAGATTTTCATTTATCCAAGATCTTGCAGAGCTGCTTGCAGTTCACACTGCTTAGAAAGCTGATGTCTGCAAAACAAAGCTGGTTTTGCAGATAGAAGACTACATTAAAGCCTCTTTCCATTCCCAGTGAAGGTAGCTGAGGCTAAAATTATCATCCTGATGTTCCCTCCCTCTGGCTGGAGGTCAATCCCACAGTAATCAGCTGGTCTAAGTTTGTCTGAACAAGTGTATACCTTTGTGTAAACAGGAAGGAAAAGTGACACAGCATTTGTGTAGTTTGGATATTGCTTGCAGGACTCCTGAGGACCACTAAAGAACCACAGATGGGCAGGAGTGGGATGACAATTGCTTCAATCTGGTGATGGTCTTCTATGTGTCACCTGCATGTTTCTGTCAAACACCTATGTGGAGATTACACTGATCAAACTTAATATTCCATGGTGGTTAAGAGATAGCAGGAAAGGAAAGCAAAGGATCAAAACTAAATAATCCCTGAATGAAAAACAGAGCAAACTAACTGGGATGGGTCTTCAGCCAGCTGAAACAGGCAGAGATATACTGCCACTCTCCTGTCTCTGGGGTGTGAGATGAATGAGCCTAGAAAGAACACGATTTCCCGTACCTTCTCCCTTGGACTTTCTGCTTAAGTTCCACTCTGGGAAGCAGTTCCTAATTTTCACCTCAGTTTTGATAGAAGAAATATAGCCCACTTATGTGGCTCTGATTCCTGTGTCATTTAACTCTGCATGTGTTGCATTTGGGGCTTTACTGAGGTTATTTCTCAAAGAATAGGTCCTGTGGTGCTCTAAGTGTTACCCAAGCACAGCTCTAAGGAATTAATAGACTTAGAGGATCTGGTCAATATAACAACAAAAAAAGACCAATTTCCTCCCAGTCAGCAGCCTAATCAGTTTCATTACAGCTTATGAATTATCAGCACTTGCTCTTTGATCAAGACACATTTGGGCTCTAGGTGGTTGTCAATGCTGTTTGTCTGCTTAATTCAATTCTTTGATCACTTCTGAGAGAAGTAAATTAAATTCCCATTCATTTTGCCTTGGACATGAGCAAAGAATGCATCAGCTGCAGAACCCACCTTTCCCTCATTTCCTGGGATCACAACAGCAACTTGAAATGTGTATTTATTCACACACACATCAACCACATGCCATTATTCCTTGCTGAGGTCTTTCAAATGCAAGAACAAGTAGCCCTCTTGCCCCATGAACTCCATTTATTTGCTGGGAAATATGAAAGCCCCACTCACTTCCTTGCAATGACATACACCTCTACCAAAGCCTTAACTCAAGACTGTACTGCACTCTTTTGTTGCCACAGCATCAGATGTAACATGGACACACAATCTGGAGTCACGGAGACCAGTGGTCAGATGTCATTCCTAATAGAGCCTCAGAAACAGCAAAGCAATGGGTTACCTGAAGGAGCTACAGCCAAGTCACGTGGAGCTGTGACTAGATGTCCTAGAGAAGATACCAAGCTGCTCTCAATCAGCTCCACCTTCTTTTCCTCCCAGGGTGTTTAACAGCACAAGACTTTTTTGCTTCCTTTTGAGAACACTTTGGACTAATATTCAGAGGAGACAGCTAGTAGGTTGTCTTTCATTCCCTTCAGTATCTCCTGGGACCCTCTGAACTGGATGGCAAGAATAACAAAGACTGTTTTATTTTCAGTCAGAATGTTTATAGTGCCTAATTAGTTATAAGACCCAAGGCTAACTGTAACTTTATCTTGTCTTGATTATCGTGTCATTGTCATATTGGTGGATATGACTTTTGTAACCAATAAGGACATCACTGTAACACATTGATCAGTGTGGTGAAGAAATGCTTGAAGAATGTGTAAAAATGCAAGAAGATATAAACACGTGTTTAAAGAGCTAGTTGTTCAGTGATTGTCCCCAATCTCATTTCTGGATATTATACTGTCTAACTTTTGCTAAGTTGTGTGAAAATATACAAGACAAACAACAGCTCTGATTTTAACTAGAAGATACATTAATCTCACCTCTTGATGTACATTTGAATGAAACCATGGCTTTGTAGGGCAGTTGTCTTCTGTTTAGCAACAAGCAATGGCTCAGTAAATCTCATTTAATCTCAGTCTGACATGACAGTTCACGGTGCCCTCACCATGAAACCAGCCCAGACAATGATTTCTGAGTGCATTCCCACCCTTCCTAGATCTTGGTTGTTCAACACGTTCCTGCCCTCATGGACATCTCATTCTTACTGGAGGTTCCTTCCTCTGCCTTCTGATCGCTTGTCCCAGAACTTCTGGTGCCTATCTAAACCCTTCCCTGAAATTCATTTGTAAGGGGCTTTTGCTCTGGCCCCTTCTGACACCCTGAATTAACACCTGAGAAGGTGGTCCCTGTGAAAATGTTAAAAAAAGCCCATGTGGAAGGCTTTGCTTCTGCAGGCTTTTGTATTCCTCAGCAATGGTTTGCGAGTCTCATTTTAGCTTGAACTCAGGTAAACTCCAGAGCTGTAGGCAGGACTTGGTGCTATTAAAAATAATACATTTTTTCTACTTTCAGCTTGCAGCCCTCACTATTTCTATAGTAAGTTGCTTCTCTGCTTATTTTAGTTCACGTTTTATGTAGAATATACTTAAGAAATGTGGAAGAGCATAAAGCTGTAAAATAGTCCTTAAATGAGTCACAAGGCCCAAATAGCTCTGCTGAAAGCAAAACAAAAGTGGTTCCCAGGCCTTAACCTCTCCACGGCCACCCACTTCTCTCATGCACCGCTAGCCCTTACCCACCCTCGCTGGTGGTGAAGCTGCTGAAAAGTCTTATCCTATGAAAGATGCTGAGGTCATAAGCATGATCTAAGCACGTTTGATATGACCCTTATATACACGTACCCCTTGTGATTTAAGGGATATTACACACGTGCTAAATTATTTTGCATGTGGAAGGACTTTACCAGGTGCTTCTGTTCTCTAATGAGCTGGAGACACCACACATCACACTGGGTGTCACTGTATGGCTCACGCAGCTTATGCTGTGTTTTATAGTCAGTTTTTCTTTTGCAAAGTAACGTGTGACACAGCGTGTTTTCCTCCACAAAATTTTAATAATGCACTAGTGGGCTTTTCCTAGTTTTTTTTCTCAATATGAAAATCACTAAATCAGTTTATCCATAATGTAAGTACTTTCTCATGATGAAGCCCTCTTAAGAGCATATGAAAAAAAAAATTGACCTATATTTTAGGTCTTCTAAAAGAAGAGCATTTTTTATTTTTTTAAAAAATCATTAAGGTCTACCTTTTAGCATTAACTCTGTAGGAACACCAGTGTATTACTAATATTGTCTAAAACATAATTTAGATGTGATTTTAATTAAAAAAATATTGGAAAATATTGTATAGCTAAATGAAGAGTTGCAAAACATTATTTATTCTGGAAACAACTTCCTTTCCCCCAGAGATTTCTGTATGTTCATGTGATTCTTTAACTAGAAGAATAATTTGTAATTAGTTATTGAGCTGAGGCATTTTAGAAGATTGTGCNAGGGGCAGAATCACTTCTCTTGACCTGCTGGCCACACATCATTTGATGCAGCCCAGGATACGGTTGACTTTTTGAGCTGCCAGCGCACATTGCCAGCTCATGTTCAGCGCTTACTCACATGGTAATAAAATGTACTTTATCTTTCATTTACAGATAGCATGAGGAAATAATACTAAGCTGAGGACTCTCATGACAGATTTACAACTTTCAGCTCCAGGTTCAAGCTGTTAGAGAAATATCAAGTATATGTTGATGTTAAACATGTCATGATCAGTATCCTTATTACCTTTTCTTTTCTGAAATCGTCCACTATCTATCCATCAGACTTCATGATGATGGTACATAAATTATTCTAAAGGTTGGAGTGGCATTGCAAGCATCATAACTTGGACGATTTCACAAAAAAGAGTTACAACTCTTTCTTTTCTGTGTGTTTAAAAGAGAAAGTTACAATTACTGTAGGCAGTAAGAGAGATCTGTAACTTCTGCATCAACAGGAAACTCAACAGCAGTGGAGGTTGGGTGCTTGATGGTCTGAGGCTTACTGTGGTTTCAATGTGTGCTGAACAGTCACAGAGTCAGACAAGGTCCAGCAATGTCTCAGTGCTGTCGCTGCCATTAGAGAAATTTGTCATCTTATTAACTTACTGATTTTTCTAATCTTATCTTCAGTGAATATAGTCAAGAAAAGGTAGCTTTTCTGTGAGAGATGTCCCACAGGTTCAAATGCTGCCAGTATGATGGAAGTGGAGTGTGTTTTGTCTCCTGTCCCCATTCCCTGTCCCTTATTCTCTGTTCCCTGTTCTGAGTCCCAAAGGAGGAGCCAGGATTTGGAACCTGCCTTTCAGTGGGAGGGATGCTTTAAGTGTCAGCTCCAGAGCTGCCTTTTTGGAGGCATTTATCACAGACAAATTCGTTGCACAGTTACACACCTGGTCTTCATGAGTTAGGACTTAAACTCACTACCCTAGTGGGCTTTCTGAAATTGGAAGATAATTTATTGTATTTTATTTTGGTAAGGGATTATGTAGGTAATTAGCCCACTAACTTCTGTTTAATTTCTGTTTTGAAGTAAGAGGAGCTCGTTGACGTCAGTAGACATTTTGTGAAGTTGGTGTTGTTTGGGACACCGAGGATTAAATCAAAACATCTCACTCAGCTGGTGTTCTGAGGAGCTGTGGCAAGTCTGAGTATTTTTCAGGATGAAAAGATGTGATAAAGAACATGGCAAAGTATTATATGTATGTGTCACTGCGATTACTGTGATAGCATTGTCACCCTGGGCTGAACACCTGGCCCCAGGGGAGACAGTCAGTGTTTTAGTGATAACTGTGAGGATGTCACTTCTGGATTGAGATCTGTATTTATATAGTGTAACAACTGGAAATGAACTTGCAATCTCTGCTGTGTCTCTCTTAGGCATTTTTCCAAATCAAGGAGCCAATGCAGATTTCAAGCCAAATTCCATTCATTTTTCCTCGTTCTCTAAACAAGAAAAGAATACCTGAAATGAGCATGCTATAATGTCAGCGCTGGTAACATTGTGTTGCAAAGTAAAATATCCCATTACTTTCTATTAAACCATCATGAGTATGGTGATGCAAAATGGAAATGCCATTACCGTGCTGGCTTATTTACTAGAATACGATGAGGGATATTGTGCAATTTACCTGAGGCATAAACTAAATGAATATCCTTTATAGGCATATATCATCAGCACACAGCCTTGTTTGCTGTTTTTAGTTAAAGTAGAGCTATTGGCTATTTAGGAAGGTCTTTATGGAGTCAAATGTCAAAGGTAATGACTATTTATGTGGTCACTCTTTTATCTATACGCACTCACTGTGTAGCACTTTTGTATGCTCCTCCTGCTTGTAAATATATTCCTCTGCCTGTTGTTTATGAGGCTTGTTGAAAGTGTGATGCACGTGGGGTTACTTTATGGGATCCTAGTTTCTGGGCCTCTGACTTGGCACAGCTTGGAGGAACGAGTATAAAGTCTAACTGAAGACTGTGAGCTTTGCTGACATTTGCATGTGCAATCTGGGAGACAGTAGGCTGCTAAAATTTGACTACCTTTATGGGCATATTACTGCTGCCAGAGTGATACTCCAGAAATGTCCTTTCTTTTCCTTGGTGATTTAATTGCACCTGAGTTTCTTTCCAGCACTTGTGATTTCATTAATGTCTTCAAATCTAGAAGTGCCTCGTGTTTGCCTATAAATCTACCCAAAGATACCATGACTGCTTAGGTAAATGCATAACAACCAAACATTCCCATAAACTAAGCTTTAATTCTAGGATTCATGAGCCTGAAATCTAGTTAAATGGTCTTAGATGTAGGAATGTACATTTATGAACACAGTCCAGGCAGTCACCTGATATTAAAAATCTCCATCTGATAAAACGCTCACTGCATCCCTGTCCCTGAGGCTGCCGTGAGCTGCACTTTAGGGAGTGGTAGACGGACAAATCTGAAGCCCAGCTGGGACAAAGGGCTCATACAGCACTTGCTGAGTACCAAAGGATGCAAGAACTCCTACTCAACATCTCTGCTTGTGGCTCCAAGGTGGACCCAGTTTCATGGGGCTCAGCCAGAGATGCCATTGATTCTCAGAGAGCAGTGCTGTCCCATGGCTCAATGGGAAAGTTAAAGTTCATCAAAATAGGAGGGAAGACAGCTCTTGGCATCACTCGCTCTCAAGCTGTTTACTTCCAAAGTGTCAGCATAGCCTCTCATCTCTCTCATTTGAATTCCTGCTATATTTTCAATTGCAGCCTGGAGCATTTTGAGCATGCAATTAGGGAAAAAAAAAAAAAAGGGTTTTATTCAGGAAATTCTGAGAACGTGCTCATTAGTGTAAATGTTTGGATGTGGGTCATTGTTTAAACCTTCACACGGAAATTAGACACTCACCTTCAACAGCTCTCAGTTTCATTGGAAGAGAAACACCAGGTGCAGAAGCGGGAGACCTATCAGCAGCTCCTCATTAGTACATCTCTCCCCAGAAGTAATCTGCATTACCTGGTGAAACGTTCACACCTTCAGCAAAAAACGCCTTTCCTAAAAACACATGAGGATTGCAACACTTCATGCATCTGCATCATGCAGCTCTATCTGAGGAGCAGTGATTGCCAGCGCAGGCAGAAGCAGGAGAGAAGACAAGAGACATTCAGGGATCTGTGAAGCACATCTGAAGGCTGTAGTACTCTGACTAAATTTAACCTCCCAATTGCGCTACAGTCAACAACCCTGCTCTGTGCAGCACTGATTAAACCAGAAAATGAGCTCCCCTTTGGAAGTGGCAAGCAAATCAGAATATTGTTCAACTCACCCAGTCCCATCAGAGCTTCCGTGAGACACTAATGGATAGCAGAGCAATGGTGGCTGTGTCACTGCACAAAAAGGGAAAGAAACAAGAATGCATCAGCAGGCACATTTTCTTAACACAATGGTAAAGAACTGATATCTGAAAACAATAAATCCTGGCAATCTGTGTTTAAATAATGAAAAAATCAGTACTATCTGCAAAGTGGCAGATGCTTGTATAAGTGTCAGAGGATAAAGTCTGTGCTTTCCAAAAGCCGATGCGAAACATGCTGCTACTGAATGGTGAAGGCAGTTTTATGGAAGGAAGGACTGGGAGCCAGGGTATGTGAGTGGAGATGTGGGTGCCTGGGGTCAGGTCTCCCCTTCCTCGCCTCATACAGTCCCACCAGCTGTGCTCAGCATTCAGGTCAGGTGATCATCTCCATACACTGCAGGAGCAGCAAGTGGGCAAAGGGGAAACCCCAAAACACCAAAAATGTCCGCTCCGTACCCTGTCCTAAGTGTCGTCGGAGGCTATGCAGTGATTCAGTCGTGCAGCTGCAGGATGTTTACAGTAAACTGAGTCACACTCAAAGCTCTATCTTTAATGGGATTTCAGGCATCTACTTCACAAGAAGGCATTTAAATTTAGGTGCCTTTACCTTGAACTGCATCCTGGCCTATGTAGTCCCTGTAGGAGAAACATTGGCTTCTTGCAAGCGATACTTTTTTTGCCAATCTCTTTAAAATGCCTTTGAGCTCATCCAGGGGTGAAGTCAAACAGCAATTAAATAAAGCTCAACAGGAAGAAATAATTGTGATGAACAATGACTTCTAATGACTGTCTGTAACCAAATAATTTAGCCTCCCTGAGCAGACTTTCAAACTCTGCAGTGCAGCTGTCCTAGGCTTCCTTCACAAGAAGTGAGAACACAGACGAAAGAACCTTTAAACCTTTTGAATAAAAGCCAATGAGGATCTCTAAACTGCTATATAATCTGATATTAGAAGATGGGAATGGTGGCTCTCAGCCTACAAGGAGGAAACATAGCTATTTCCAGAGACACTGGGCACCTGCACTGATTTTGACTGGAACCACACAGGGCCGGAGAGTTTGCATCTCTCCAGAGCTGTTGTTTCTATGGCTTGTGAAGTTCAGTGGACAGTGGGTAACAATCATGGTTTTGCGTAGCCTGCTAGCAGTTTACTAGAAGTAATACCAGTGCTGTGGTGCAGAGTGAGTTGGGTAATGACCCAGTATCCCTTCTGTCAGAGCACCAGGTCCTTCACCTGTCATACGGGACTGGGACAAGTTCTGGCTTCTGATAGATATGCATTAAGTGTCCACTTTCTTATTGTTTCATGTTTAAGGATACAGTAATAGCCATGGCCACACATGGCAATAAAAGTGAAATGATGAGCTGTGTTTCTGAAGAGCTTATACTGAAATTGCAAATGGGACACTACAAGAGCAGAGAAATGGGAGAAAAGGGTGAGGAGCATCAGGGTTAGATTGATAAGTTCCTGCAGTTACTTAGCTTGGACAAGGTTGGAAGCTGTCCTTGTCCTTCCCCTCCTGACAGCAGTGACTGCTGCTGTGATTAACCCCCTCAATGGAGAGCTCTTCTGCTGCTTGCGGCCGACAACCCACCTCCTCATGGCACCTGGTACCACCTTCAGACACTTCCATACTTCTCTGGCTCTGTAGTTTTGTGCCATGTGAAGTATCCATTTCATCTGCATGGATCGAGTAGTGGAGCCAATGTACATACCTGTTGTCCCTTATGAAGTGCAGTAAGTGCCTAAGTCCTGGCCAACACTGCACAGCATGGCTTGTACCTACCTTTAACTTGCTGGTTTATGAGCTGTCTTTGCTATAACTTTCTTATTTAGATACACCCCAAATCATGGTGTTTTTTTCATGAAACGCTGTCATAATTTTTTTTGCCAGTAGGAAGAATCTGCATCCCTAAGAATAGCAACACTCTAGGAATGCATGTTAGCTCTGCTTCTTGCCAATGAGGCACAGCTCTGCCGGGGCAGCCTGGTGCGGCTGTGCACGTCTCCAGCTGTCAGGGACCTCGGCACACAGTCTCAGAGTCACTACTCAGCTCCACGGATGCTGCAGGCACTGGTGGCATTTGCAGAGGCATCATTTCAAACCGCTGCCTGGTAAACTCCAGGCTAAGGCACCCCACTGGACAAAGCCCCACCGCAGAAAGCCTTCCCTGTCACCATCACCTCCTTCGTGCGCTGGGTGCAGTGGCTTCTCCTTGCTATCCCTCACAACAGGACAAAACCAAGATGAAAATATCACCTTGTTCGTACATAATAAAAAAGTCATTTTCACCCTAAACCAGGACTAGTCTTGCCCCAAATCTGGCATACTCTGAATGGAAAATGGGCCTGATACTGCTTTAACAAAATCTGAAGTGAACGCATTTGTTTATAGTGAGCTAGGAAAATCCCTTTACTTTGCTGTAGTTACAAATGTTTTTCACACTACTGTTCAGGACTTCTGTTTTTAACGTCTGACCTAAAAGACAACTCTCTTCAGGCACTGAGTACTTGTTAACCCCATTTATGGGAGATGCTTGCGCACTGAGTCAGAGGGAAGAATGACACTTATTGAATCACCAGCACCAGCATCCCATGGGTTTTCCTTGGAGGCCTCTCAACTAAATATTAGCTAGGAAAACATAAAACCATAGGAGCTGCCGCACAGACTGCAGCCAGCTGCTCACCTATCGTTCTGTCCACACAGACATGCTTATAACCGATGGAGCCCAGGCTCTCCCTTGGCGTGATGTCAGGCACCGCAAGTTTGCATCCAGAGCTCACATCTTACTGCACATTAATTCTTTCCAAGCAGCGAATGATGTTCTATCCTCGGTGGCAGCAGCCGGCCTGTTGCTCTCTGACAGCAAATGAAAATGTTTCCAGGCAGCGTTCACTGCTTTCTCCCGCAACCCCATCTCTGGCTCTGGCAGGGGCAGGGGCAGGGAGTGACTGCACAGCAAACAGAGCTTCCCCGCCCCTCAGAGCCTTGGCTTTTCTCTTTGGTTGTGGTGCTCACCAAAGCTGTACTTCTAGCATAGGCTTTGGTTGTGGCACTCCACCACTACTCTCCCTCTCCACCCTTGCTCCCCATTTCTGAGGAGGGAAGTTATGGTATCCCAGAGCCAGAGAAGACGAGGAGAACAGCTCAGGAAAGCAAAGTGCTGACAGGAAAGCTGGGTCTTGGGGTATCTGAGACTTCAGAGGCTATGACTGATTTTGTTGGAGGAGTCTGCACTGAACTTGGTTTCATGACCAATTGATTTGAGCAAATTTTGACTGAGAGTAGCATGATCGTGGTGTGTCTCTGAGTCCTTTACATCCTCACTTCTTTCTGTACTGCCAGAAATTGGAGTGCTCAAATAGGCTCCAGATTTCAAACTGTGACTCAGGTCTGAAGTGAGCAAGAGATATTTCCATTTGGAAACAAGCCCTTCCCACCGTCAGAATGAGTGAAGCTGTCTAGCTAGACTGGTGGTTGCAGAAGTGAGTGCCAAAATGGGTATTTATCAATAACTGCCTAGAAAATAATGCTTTTCTTAATCTGAGACCACAAGGCAGTATCATCTTGACACTGTAAAGAAATTCTTTATCCTGAATTTTGTAAGCAAAAAGGCTGTTCTTTAAAAAAAAATCCTATTTGCTACTGACTTCCATGTATCTAGAAGTTTGTTATTTTCTACTATGCAATAAAATGGGCTGTATTTGTTATTCTGTTCTAAGAATGCTGGAAAGACTTGATGGCAGAAGATATTTTATGCAGTCTGGATCCCTCCATTACACAGGAGACATATTTTATAGTCTCTTATGTAGGCTAAGCGTTCTTTGTTTCACCTGAATGTGTTTTAAAGTGCAGATAACAGTATAAAAGATATTCAAGTGAAACAAAGACAGTTCTTTTTTTCTCTGCCCATGTGTGTGAGGCAAAAGAGAAGTGAAGAAAAGCCACCATTCACCACACTTAACAGATGTGAAAGCTGCTCAGATCTTTGCCCAGATCCCAGTTGTCTTCCAGATCATGGCAAAATACCACCAAGTACACAAGTCAGGAGTACTGAAGGAGGCTGCAGGGCTGAAGGGTCTCATACTCGTGTCAGCCGGCAGTAAATCAATTCAGCAACCTCTGTAAATCTCAGCAGGAGGTTTTGGTGTATGGTAAATAAAAGCTTGATTCAAGCCAAGGTCCCTGATACAGATGACATTCCCCTTGTCTCCTGGAAGAGCCTTTGAACATGACTCCAGTTATGTCACCTAATTTCTGGCAAGGTGAGATGTTCATGGCTTCCCCCTGCCAAGTGGATGTTATCCTGATAGAGCAGTTTCGTGTGCAGAAATGACGATCTTTCTTCCTTTGCTTTACAAGCCATTGCATAGCATTGGCAACTCAAAATGACTTTTCCAGTGCAGCTCAAACCTGGACACACTTCAGCGGTGTGTGAGGCTCTTTAGTACTCTCTCTTAAGAGGTCCTGTTCTTAGACACCAATAGTTTTGTTAAATTTTAACTGTTTGGTCTGACATTTTCAATCCCAGGCATTGACTTCAATCTTCTACATTTAGTTTGGGTTTTGTTTGTTTGTTTGTTTACATTTTTGTTTTTCTCTTTTTATAGGAAGATGAAAGAACTGAAAATTTCAGCAATTTGACATGATCTGTGGGGAATCATCGCCAGGAAGGAGGATAACAGAAAATATATTGATTTACCAGAGGAATATGGGTTGTGAAATCATGTGCCCTTTCCCATGAACACGGGCCATATCTTTGGGATGATGCAGTGGTATAGGCTGGGTAAGAGACAGAACAGAAGGGACAAGAGAGAGATAGGGGCTAGAAGGGCTGAGGTCCAGCTCTGGGCTGCCAGGTGGAGCAAGGTCTAAGCACCTTGGTGAACCCTAGTCTCGTGGACCCTGTGAGGCTGGGAAACACGCATTTGTTTTTTCTAGGTCCAGTTATACTGCAGAGCTGCACGCTGTCTGTATTTTACAGCCTTTTTCCCCAACTCCAGCTTTGAATACTATATTCATAGACACTAACCTCTCTCAAACCAACAGCAGTTTTCATTGATTTAATATAGCCAAGGTTTCAAGCCAGGTCCCCAAAAAATAAATGAGATTATTCTTTCCCAGTTCAACAGGGGCTAAACCATAGCATCTGGGATATTCCTCTCCCACTCTCTCTCAGGATTGAAGGATTGAGCTTATGCTGTGCAAATTTTAAATCAGATGAATATTATTAATAAATCTGTTGTGTTGGCTGTTGCTGAAGAATGATAAGCGTTGGGTATGTGATTCAGGGTAAGAGAGGATTTATCCTTGATTTCAGAAATCTGACATGCCTATGGTCATAATGTTTGCAACTGTTCATTGCAGGTGGTCAAGCAATAACTATTTCACAAAGCAAACTTGAATAGCGCAGAGGAGCAAAATAACAGTTTCAGGTCTCATTAAACAGATTAAGGAATAGCCACTCTCCAAGAAGCTCTGGTGGTGTTGACATGTTCTCTCTTTGTTGACTTTTTTTCGTTTTGTTTTTTTATTTTATGTTTCTCCGTAGTACCAAAGTCTTGCTGTTGGGCAGGATTCTTCAACTCTCTGAGAACGTGCAGCAAATACTGTTGGCTTTGCTGCCTGACTGATCTGTATTTTCTCATCACTCAAATCTTTCAGGCCATCTTACCTTCTAGTCTTCTCTTCAGTACATTGGCAGGGACCTTGATGTGATTTTCCACCTCTTTAGTAGCTAAAGGTATAACAGCTCATGTTATGATCTGATCTTTTCTGTGACCAGGTTTTTTTACCTTTGTAGAGGGCTTGTGTATCAGTGGCTGCAAGCTGCTTCCCACTTTCTGCTCAAATTTAATTTCTTGAAGAAGGAAATGACTTAGTTGAAGTTTCTAGATTTAATAAAGATATTTGGGTGATTTGTGATAAAATCGTAGAATCATAGAATTGATAACCTGGGTATACAGGAGATCATAACTCAAGTCTCCTTTGGAGATATTTTCAATAAAATTGTCCATATAAAAGGACTCAGGCCAACAGGGAAGGACTGTGTATGAAGGTAGGGACAGCCATATTGGTCTTGACTCCTTTTTCAGGCCAGAGGCCCTGCTGGAGACAGGGTACTGCACCACACAGACCCTTGGCCTGCTGGGCTTACATGTGTTTTAACACTCTGAACATATGGCAGAAGGGGCTTCTGCAGTTGAAGGACCTGTTGTGCAAAGAAACGTTTTATTTTATTTAGCTTCAGCCTTCCCTTTTTCTCATCTCAGCTGATGCTCTTCAGTTCATGTACTGGAAGAGATGATGAAAAATTTATCAAGTGTAGAAAGAATAATCAGCAACTATTGAGAAAGTTTAAACATAAAAGAGCCGTTAACATTCTGTTCTACTAAATTTTTGATAACAGTTTCAGCAGCACTCCCAGAACCATGAATGCATCTTAAGAATGTTCAGATTTCAAGAAGGTGTTGAGATGACTTCTGCCACAGACACACATATTGGCCATTTTGTTTATAGTCAGTGCCTGTTGAACCTCAGTGTGTTTACAGACTGGGGGTCTGCAGGCAGCAAGCTTGGCTGTTGTTTGATGTTTTCCCCCTGCTTCAGCACACCTCCTGCTGAAATGCACTGTGTGCAAAGGCGATATAAGACATGGCAATTTAGATTCTTGTTTGGGCTGAAATTTATTTGCTATCTATCTGAAATTACCATGAGCTCATACGGACTACACTACTTGCTCAGTTTAAACTGGTATTTTATATTACTTACATATAATGGAAAACTACACTGTCTGTCTATTTTCCTTTGTGTCTCTATACAGACTACTCACTCTGGGGAAGTGGTTTGGGAAATGTAAGTAAAAGTTAAGTAGGTTATTTCAGCATTATGTAACTACTTCAGATTAGTGCTTCTCTAATCTTTTTGAAAGTAAGGCTGCATTACTTTCCTGTCACTCATAAATATCGATTGGTAGTATTTGGCTAAATAAATAATCAGGAAAATCAATTTCACTTTGGAAGCCATCTGAAATGGCTCTGGCTAATCTCTTACCATCTAATAAATACTGCCCAGCTGTGTTTGGCAATGTCTTAAGAAAACCAAGGATAGGAGCACTTCAGATTTAATACAGTGCACTTCTATTATTCTGATTTAATTATTATCTTCCTACATAGATGTTTTCATCAGTTGTTAAGCGGAATGCTTATTCTTTAGCATTGCTATTTGAAGCACCACCTGTCATCCAGGGGAGCTGGTTAAAGGAAATGTAGGTGTCTGGTGAGGGAAAACAAATGGGCTCCTACATGGTGCAGCAGTGAAGGAAGAGGAAGAGAGAGAAACCTGTCTCTGGTCAGTTATTGCTCTTCCAGTGGCTTTCGCTGAACTGCAGCAATCCACACAGCTCAACAGGCAGCACATGTACATGAGTTTTGGGAACATGGGTGCATTACCCTGGGGTATGACAACATGGAATTTCAGTGCATGTCATCTGCTCTGTAGCACCTGTTCATACCTTGCTCTGCCCTTAATATAAAATAATGGACCCATCTTCCCCCGAAAAAAACGGTCGGGAATCAGCTTATACGAAGTATCTTGGCATGTATTCTTCTCCATCTACCTATCAATAATATTTCAGCTATCCTAGATGAGTTGAAATTGCCTTAGAATCCTGAAAAATTAAAGCAGTTTTTTTAAAATAAATTGAAATAAAATGAATAATGTTTCCCAGTAATTTTTGTCACTAAGAAATTCTGAAAAAATTCCTTCCAATACATTTGTTGTGATTCCAATTACGGCCTTCCTTGAACTGGAAAGGAGAAGAGATTTGGTGTTCAGCTGCAGCTCAGCTCTTAGGAAACACCATTTCTCAGCTCAGCTGCCATCTTCAAGAAATAAAAAACTCCCTTGCTATTTCAAGAAGTAAAGCAAATATGTATCTTTACTGTTTGCACAAAGCAAACTTTCATTTAGCTTCTATAAAAAAAAAAAAAAAAGATAAATAAAAGAGACAACTCCAACTTTCCTTTAGAAAAAGAATATTTAAATTAAAAAGAAATAATAAATGCAAGTGACCTTCCCAGTCTTTCTTTGAAAGTCAAATTTTGAAGGATTCACAACAACATAACATTTCAAATTTTTTTTTCTGCTGTGGACAAACCCCCCACAAGAGCCATGCTTTGTGTTTCAAGGAGTGCAAAATGACAGTCTACTTCAAGAATTTGTTTTGTGAATAAGGAGAGTTTTACTGTGAGTCTTTAGGCAAACAAAATTTCTATTAGAAATTGGAGTTTGGAGGTTGGAAATTGGGGTTTGGAGGTAATATCCATTGTAATTTGGGGTTAGGGTACTCAAAATCATGTTCTCCCCAGAATATAGTCAAACAGGACTTTCTCCTACTTGCTGGAAAACTGAGGGATTGGTAGGATGGAACAGGGTTCAGGTTATTTGGTTGTTTTAGTTTTGAATGGCATGATAAGGGCAAAAATAAGTGTCTAGAGAGAAAGCAGGAGGAAGCAACACTTTCTGGTCATTCCTTGTGTCTGTCCCCGCAGTGGCTTCCAGCAGGAGGTAAGAGCAATTGCATGTAAAGTCCTGACCAAACCTCATCAATCCACAATGGAGCATGCTCAGTGAAACACTTTTTGGGATAGTTTTTCTGCTAAACACTAAAAAGTATTTGCATTTGTCTTATTTTTTTCTTCAGAAATTTAGCCGGATTTGGGCAGCTTTTCTTGGGCATACCATTCCTGCCTGGTGCCAGTGCAATCTTTCTGCCAAATTTCAAGCCATTGATAGAAGGACAGGAGGCAAAGCTAGAACTTTTCAAAAAGGAGTACATTTTCACAGAATAATTCAGGTATAAATACCATTTCCAAGACATCTATTATAAGTAACGTCCAGTGTTTTCCATATCTTTGTTGTCGGATTCAACTATAACTTTTTTTTTCATGAAAATATTCTTTTAGTGCTTAATTGTATACATCTGCATTGGAATCCACATAGTTATATCTGTTCCAAAGTTATTTTTTCATTTTGGAGGAAAATAAGCTTGATTACAAGTGTTTTATTCTCCTCCCTGTACATTTTAAAAGGCAGTGCATGTGGTTCTGCATGCACAGAGGTGACAGACATACATTGTTACAGACATAAGCACTTTTCAGATGAGTATGAAGGAAAGCATTGTCTTCACTGTCAATGTAGTGTTGAGACCGATTGTATTTTAATTTGATGTTTGCCACCTGCATGGCTCATAAAAAGCACTAAACACCAAACCAGGAGAGAAAGAAAAACAAATCGCTGACTTCTTGCCTTGCCATAATAGAGCTGGAGTTATTTCAGGAAAAAGCTGGATTGTTTTTCCTTGGGACTTAAAAATATACAAGAGACCGTGGTTTCCAGAAAAGAATCAAATGGAACTAAAAGCCAGAACTGGAAGAAAGTGAAAGACCTTCCCTGATGCTGTGATGTTTTTTACTGGGTTACACCGGTCTGGGCCTTGAGAACATGGTGTTCCACCAACCGCGATAGCTCCTCCTGTGGCTAGTCACAAATCCTCCTAGGGAGAAGAAAGCGATCAGGACTGAGGAAAATTAATTTCTGAGAGTGATATGTTTGTTAGGGAAGCATAATATAATAAAGCATTCCCATCATTAGCCATTGCTAACAGTGGGAAGGGCTGATAATATTGTATAAGAAGCACCAGGTCTAGAGCATTCTTTTTTACCTCCAGTGAGTGTGAAGCACAAACTCAGAATGACTAGCAGCACCACAGGGCAGGCTCTCCTCTCCTATTCCTAGTAGAGTTACCGATAATCTTTTTCCCATTAACAAAAACAATAGTTCATCCCTTGATCCTCCTTAGCATTATTTGAGTGCTAAGTCCTTTGCTCCAGCAAGTTCTCCACGATTTTTGCTAATTATAGGGGCAAAACCTGGGCTCAGGCTCTTCTTCCTTCTCCTGATGTGGGTAAAATGTTGCCAATCGGGAAATGGTGGTGTTCCATCTGGAAGTTTTGTGTTGTAGACCTGAAGACGTAGAACTTGTTCCACCGACTCTACTGTTATCTTATACCAGCTGATGGCCATCTGAGACACACTGATTACCTTCTTTCATCATGGGTGTTGTGGTACTATCAAAGAGAGGAAATCTGCATATGGCAGAATCTGCTAACACAGACAGCCCCATCACGGATGATGACATTGTATCATACATTTGAGATAATGAATTTGGTTTGCTGAATGCATTAAAAGTAGTTCAGTGAATCACACATGCTTTTTGTTCCACGAGAACATAAGCCCATGTATTTTATAAGCTCAGTTGAGTTACCTCTCAAGACAAACATAAAAGATGCATTTAGATTACAACTCTTTTGAACCTGGGAAGCCCCACGCTGACATGTCTTCATCTTGTGATGCTCAGGACAGACAGTCATGGGTCTGGATCTCATTTTAATAGGCAATTTGCAAATATAGAATAAAGACCTTATAAATACGAAGCAATGATGGATACAGACTAAGCAGGAATGAGCAGATACGTCTTAGCTTTATAAGCAGTCATAATAGTGCTGCCACTTTTTTTGTGTGTGTTGGCAAAAGACAGCCAAAGGAAGGATCTGAAGGATGATAATGAAGTAACTATCAATCTGCACTCTAATTACAAGCATGCAACACGAAACCACAGTACTGCTTCATTCTAGTGGTTTGGATTGTCCAGTGTCTGGAAGAGAAATGTCTTTGTTTTGTCTGGAGCTTTCCTAAAATCAGAGAGCATGTTCCAGACATCGTGGTTAGCAGTTGATGTTTCAGCAGAGGGATTCCTGATGTGAGCGAGATGCTCTGTGATAAAAACTGGTCTGCCTTTTGCTTATACAGTGGTTGATGACTGATTATGTAGTAATTTGGGTTTTGACCAGGCTCAAAGCCCATTGACTGCAATGGATTTGAGTTAGAACCTGAGCTCTACTCTGTTTCCCAAGTCACTGAGTCTGTTGTCAGGAATTACTTATTGTGAAAAGTGTGAGAGGTAAATGGGAAGATAAGGCAGTCCATTTCTCAGGATAGTTTTGCAGTGAATAAACACCAAGTACTTAAGTCAAAGAAAAAAAAGTACAAACCTTTATTTGGTGGAGAAGGCAAAAGTCTTGGGGAAGAAAAAGGGTTTACATGGAACAAACAAGACCTCAAAGCAGGAAAATTGTCAGCAGTATTTTTCCCCTTTTAAGCCTGGTGCTTTATCTTTGTTAAAAACTTGGAGTTTTTTAAATCAGATGGAGTGCACATGGGTTGGTTTCACTGGAAATAAAATTCCAGAAAAAATTTAAATTGTTTATACTTACTCATTTACAGAAAGCAGTAAAAAATGTCTAAACACCAAATATGCCAATAATAGCAGTACAGTATGAAATGTTCAACAGAAAACTCCAAATCCTGCTTAAATATCCCTCATAACCAATTTTATCAAACTGTCACAAAACTAATTATGCCTTGGTAATTTAGTGAAAATAATCAGTGTCTTGCAGCAAGCCTCGTGGTGTAGCAGAAGCAGTGTTGCAGATATGAGGTTGCCTAGTCCATGTCTGGTGCATCTGTGCACTTGTTGAATACAGCTACTCCCTAAGTTCATTTTTAAGAAGGAAAACTTGTTTGTAACTTTTGCAAATATTAAGGGGATATTGCTTTTTAAGAAATGACATTTTGTAGCACTCTGGAGATTGCCTTGGTCTGGATGCAACATGAGCTTTCAGTCTGAACTGAAACCACGCTAAAGCTGTCAGTACAGCTTCATTCTGCATAATATAAGTGAATGGAAGGAACATATCTTCTCCTTTCAATCACACGGAATTTTACAGCCTGGATTAGCAGTCCTGCCTCCTTATGATCAGGGTTGGTTTCATGGACATCGGTGGTCTGTGTGTCTGCCTCAGCCTGCCCTGTTGGGACAACATCTGGGTAGAGGGAGGCTGAATTTTATCTTCAGGTTCCTTGTTACCGCCAGACAGGAGTTTTGCTGCTGCTGCACTGTTCTTTATCTTGCAAAGAAGGCAACATACGATGGCTTTTTGATATTGCTCTATAGAACTGAGTGACTGCCCTGGGTATTCTTATCTTTCAGAATCACTTCTGTGGGAAAATATGCATCAGGAAATAACCTCTTGCAAAGCCGACGACATAAAATTGGCCTCCTGATCTTTTTTTCCTGATGTATTTGATTTTGTTTTGTTATTCTCTTCAGTCTCACTTATATAATTTTCTTTTTCCATCCTTTTCAATTTTGTTGCTCTTGTGTTTTAAAGCATTTAAACAGAGATGGAAGGGCTGGGTTCCAGTTGCTAGTTTCATTTATCAAAATACACAATGATAGCTGAGAATCCCAAAGGATATAATTGAAATCAAACCTCTGAAAACGTTTTAAGGCATTTCTATCTAACCGGTTGAAACTTGTGTAGCTGTGTTTGTAGATTTGTCTTGTTGTGTCAAGTCATTTGCATGGTGCCTTGCAGAAAAGATAAACAATTAATAAATGGATTTCCATTTAAAAAAATCCTCAAACCTGCCTTTTTAAACCAATAGTATTCCACAAAATACTGTGTAGATGTTTTTACACAAATGAAATAAATTTCTAATGAATGATGATGACCACTCTCTCCCTTCCCCAACCTGGCATGCATGTTCCCTTGGTCTGGGAAATTTCCTGACTTAGAAATCTATATAACTGGATAGTGACAAGACAGTGATTCCTAAAACAAATCTATGATTAAATACACATTCCAATAAGTTTCAATAATTTATTTATGAATATTTTTTGTTTCCATCTAAACCTGAGTTTAGTGACATACGTTAAATAAGAAAAATATATCCCTTCCACTCCCTTAGTTTAAAGCAGATCTTGTGAGTGAAATTTATACCCTATGCAGAACCCCTCTACTTTCACCTGAAGAATGAGACACGTTGTTAGGATCTTCAGGGTTTGGAAGAAAAATTATCACCTGTCATTTTCAGCAGAGTATTCATACTTAATATTCCTAATACTTGATCTAGCCAATAGCCTCATGCACCATTGCCTCCTTTAGTATAATTTTGCAGCATCATATATATGCATATTCCCTAGCTCTTATTCCTGCTGATGCTGTGAGACCTGAATATTCTCCTGTCTGAGTATGGTTGGTGTCACAGCAAAAGTAGTAACATTAAAATTGCTGTTGTTAGAAATGATGAATAACTATACTTCTATACTGTATATGTCCATAACTGCAATAGGAACTGAAATGTTACTGTATACACTAAGGACTTTTTTGTACATCACACTGTACTTCTGGATGTTTCGTAGCTTCTAACACATTGGATGCTAATGTGTAGGTAAGTAGCTCCAGCCTGTCTGCCGTATATGTGGAAGCCATAATTAAGTTCATAATGCATACATAGATCTGCATGTATTGTTCACACACAGCAAATCCAATTCTGGTGTGACATGTCAGGCTGTCTGTGCATAGCTGTTACACAAGTGTACCCCTTGGTGATACAATCGAAACCTCAAAAAGTGGCATGATGCTATTCATGCACCTGAAAAACGCAGAACATAAGGGTGTGAAACTCTGCTTTGTTTTCTAGAGGCCATCCATGCAAACCTGCTCTGAGATTTGTCAGTCATAGCAGATAATTTCTAAAGCACTCCTCAGTTACTGTATCTAATGAAACCCTTCTAAAATGTGACTACAGCATAGCATCAAGGTCCTAATTCAGTCGGAAAAAATACTGCTGAAGAACAGGACTCCTTTTCAGTATTTCTATTCAGGTATGTTTGTCATGAAGAAATGTCATCTTGGTTATGAGACACTGAAATGATGGAAGAAAAAGGCTAAGCTTTTGATGAATGCATAATGTTAGAAATCTACACCCTGTGGAAGGGCTGATCAAACTCCAGATTTTGTTGTTGGATAATCAAATTGGATCTCCTGCATTTTACAGCTTCACAGAATTTTACGCGAACAAGGGACAACCATGGCAGTCAGATCACCTCTTCCACGTCCCAGTTCCTAAGACCCTACTTATTATGGTCTTCAGGGAAACAGCTCTCATTTAATTATTGTGAAGTATATAATTCTTCCTATGCATATCAGCTTGCATGTGTCCGAGATAAAGTGTATTTTGATCCAAATTCATCTAACTGTTGTGTGCCCCAATCTATCTGTCACTTTGCACATAGTAAAATTATAAACTTAAACAGTAGCCATATTTTTCTGTTCTCATTTCATGTTTAAAGATACTGAGAATAAAGATGCTGAGACTAGAGCAAATTCTTGCTCATTATCTTGAGTAACTTTGTGTGATCACTGAGAAGCCAGCTTTTAATTCTTTTTAATAGGAAAATATTTTTTTAACTTTTTGCGTTCAGATACCAAGGTGATGATTGATGAATAGAATAGAATAGCCTAATATTATGAAATATGCCATGTGGACAATGTTTTTAATAGTCTTAAGCTTTGGAAGCCTAAGACACGCTGTTTTATGTGGGAATCATTTCCAGATATTGAAGAAAAGTGTTAGTTTTCTCAGAAATGTTCAAGGGAAGTTGACTTTTATATAACTGCAAAAAAATGTGCTGCTATGTGCAGAAATCTTGAAGAAAAGTGCCAATTTCTATGTCTTTTCCTCTAATAATCCTAAAATGGTATTTATTTTCTTAAAGAAAAGAGCCAATATGTCTGCCTTGCCCAGAAATGTTTATTTGAAAGCACGTTTTGAAAAGTAAATATCCTGATTGGATCGATACCTTGAATTAATCGAAAAAATAACAAGTTCAAAGGCTAATAATAATGATGATGATGATAGCAACAGAAGTCCAAACAATGTAGATGGGGAAAAGAGACTGTCAAATGATAAAAGACTGGTCTGTACAAACCGTGAGAAAAAACAATGTCCTAGGATTAATTTATGTATTATGTTCTTCATCATTATTTGGATGTCCACATGGAATGGGTGAAAATATTCACAATTCTTGAAAAAGGAAAGATTTCTGAGACATGATTTTTTCATCGGAAGATTCATAATGGATGTAAACTTTTGTTTTTCATCAGTGTCCAGATTTAAGCATTTGTCACTGATTCAGGGGATAGAAACAATGCCATATGGTGGCCAGTCACACAGTACATATAACAAAAAGTGGTCAGAGTGAACATCTGGTGAACATTCTGAATCTGCAGATCATCCTGATTATTCTATGAATATTTATGAGAAAAAACCCAATTTAATAATGAGCTAGTCCATTAGTCCAGAAGCTGTTCACAGTGAAAAGAAATAATTACATATGCAATCAATATTATTTCAAATGAATAATTGAATCAGTTCAAATTTAACATACTTCTAGTTATAACAAGCTCTTTGCTCTGCTGGAATCTTCACCTCTCTGAATCTGGAATCTGAACGTAGTCTTTGCCAAGCGATTTTTAACTTGTGTTTAGATTTTGTTATAGATTGTATTCCACAAAAAGTGCATCACTGAAAAAAATATAATTGTGTTCATGTGTTTATAATATATCTCAGACTTCAGAATGCAACAAGAAGTTTAGAATAACAGAATTGTACACATGTTCAAGTGCGCAATCAATTAAGAAGAAGCTGAATTCATAGGAACACAATATTTAGGAAAGCCTGACTAGACATGCTTCTTACAAGGTTTCCTTCTGTGTATTCCAAACTTTTAATACCTCCAGAGCTTGAGAGATTAGCGAGACTAACTGAGAATTGATAAAAGTTCTGCAGTAACTGTAGAAAAAAACCTGGAAAGAGAGCTGTTACACAAGTGCTGGGAGCAGGCATGTGCTCATAAAGTTGAAATAAGACTTAGTACATAGGAACTTTTACGATGACTTTGATGGCTGAAGCAGCAGAGTCTTCAAATTCCTGTTAGAATCGCAGAACAATAGAACAGTTTGGGTT
Source organism: Baryphthengus martii (assembly GCA_013396935.1). Lineage (NCBI taxonomy): Eukaryota > Metazoa > Chordata > Aves > Coraciiformes > Momotidae > Baryphthengus > Baryphthengus martii. The sequence goes on along the minus strand of VWZK01021143.1, from coordinate 28,978 downwards.
GGAGGGGTTATCTACTTCCAAGCCCCCTGCCATGGCAGGGACACCTTGCACTAAACCAGGCTGCTTGATTTCCCCATCATCTATCCTTTGTGTTGCTGGTTTATTTCAAATATGAATGCTTTGGAGGAGTGTTTTTCTCCTTTGCGCATTACTTAACACCCTGAGGCTTGAAAATCATTGAAGTATTTAGATGCTATTGCTATATGAATAACAGCAATTAGAATGCTATTCTTTGGAGAAATCCAGGCTGGCTTGCGGCATGAATTCATCAAATATTTTTTACAGGAATAAGGCATGTATTTTTAAAGGATGTTTAATTTTTAGCACTGGCTTCAGCTGATATTACAAGTCTATACAAAAATGTATGTATTCTTAATTTCTACAAAAATAGTTTGTTTTCTTTAAAAATAATGAGTTTATACGAGTTATTTTTGGTGATGTTTCAGACTGAAATAACACTATAACTAGCTGCAGAAAGTCTTGTGGCTCACACCACAGCAAGTTTTAAATATTATGGAGTCAATGGCGCAGTTTTCACTTGGAAAAATAGATGAAAATAAAGAGCTTTCTAGATTTGTTTTCCCAAATCAGGCTAAGAGTGTGACTAGTCTAATGTAGTTTCTACGGTCAAACATTTCTTTTGTTAGTATAATAATATCAAAACCTATTGAAACCACAACATTTTTCTTCAGAAGGTGACCTTACTTTGTTCTGTTCACAGTGTGCTAAGCAGCAAGCTCCACTTGAAAATTTTATCTTTATAAAAATTAATTGGGGGAAAAACCTTTGGTAATTAATTCATATTCTATAAATTAAATGCTGTCGTTAAATTTCAAAATGACAAAAAGTTTGAAAAATAAAACATTTCTGATGCTAGTATTTCCAGTGTTGTTGCTAGCTCAGACTTTATTCCACACCTATTGCCATTCCGACAAAAAAAAAAATTAAAGAATTAATCTGATCAAGGCACCATTGAAGTCAATGCTAAATCAAAATACGTTTCTGAGCTGATTACAAGAGCTCAGCTCTCTTTTTATTTAGACTCGTTTAAAAATCAAGATTTTATGGTGTTGCTTCCTGGAAAATGCTATACTATATTTCATGGCTGTTTAGAGATGCCTGTTTTTTTACTGCTTCACGCTGCACAGTAAGTCTCAGGGAACAGCAGTGAAATCTCACTGTTTAAACTTGATTTTCCTTCCCACTGATTCACTTTTCTATTACCATCCCCACATCACATTTGCAAATGCTGCAGGCAGTAATCTGGCTTTTCTTGTCCATATTTTAAAGCACCTGCCTCCCTCCTGGGCATTGTCAAATAAGCAACAAAAAGTTACAATAATTTTGCTGGGAACAGAACACGGTTGCTAGAGGAGCACAATGCTGAACTTGCTTTTTACTTTAAACACCGTTCAGAGCAGGTGTTTTTCAGAGCAATGTTCAGATGGGTCTCAGGAGAGAGAAAGACATTCAAGCAAATTTGAATTGAATCTGAATATCTTGCAGAAGATAGACACTAAACTTTGATTTCAACATCCAGGAAAGACCAAGTTCTTCCTAGTTTTAGTAAAAGTCTCACATAAGGTAATGGCAAATGTGAAAGCCTGCCTTTTTAGTTATGAGGAGCTAAACCAGCAGGTAAATGGAAGAAAGATGATCTGTTTTGTATAAGGCTGAGAATCTGAACCAAAAAAGCCAGAAGTAGAGAACATCAAAATAAAGAGGGTAAGATTTCATATCCACCAAGAAAAGGATTGCCTGAATCAGACACGTTGTTGAAGCTCTTTTGTAGTGCTATTATGTTGCATCCTAAGCAACAACAGAAACAGAGCAAAGGACAGAATTAGGGCTTCTGTTTTTAGCCCAGTTCCCTAGCTAGTTTCACAAAACATAATGGAAACTTCAAGAGATTCCTGTGACCTTCCGAAAGATAAGCAGCCAGGTGGAGGAGAGAGCGAGACTCCTTGACATTCCTACCAACCTGTGTTTAATAGATGCCAGAGACCTGCACAAGTAAGTAGCATTATACCTTTCTCAAAGTGGACATTTAGAATCTGGGGGACACCAGATAAGTCAGTACTGAGACAGGAGAACATGGAGTTTATTAGCATCAATATTCAGGGAATTACTTGGGGGGGGGGNTATTGGGGGATTTGTTTGGTGGGGGGGTGCAGTTTGTGGTGTTTGTTTTTTTTTTTGTATTGGCAACACTATTCTATGAGGGCAAATCTTTTACATTTTAATTTTTGCCTGTTTTTTTATTTTTCCCTCGAGAACTTCATTTTCAGGCAAGTCTCACTCCTCATCCAGTCAGAGCAATGCTGGTAACTAGAACAAGATGCTATGTTGATCTTTACATAGACCAAAAGGATTTCTGGTTGATGGGCAAGTCACTTTAGGACTGAGGAGCTCCCAAACCTCT
>VWZK01021143.1:0-26490 GCA_013396935.1 Baryphthengus martii | reverse complement strand
GGAATCTGAAGGTTGATAACTAATCCTTGTGATCCCACTCACTAAAACTGTCATATCAACTTAACCAGATATAGCTTTTCTGGCTGAGGATGTTGACAGTAATGAAAGTGGTGACAGACCAGAAGCTTACATGAAAACAGAGCTGCTCAGTGCTCCCAGATAATTTTAAACAAGAGGGGAAAAATCAAAAAAGAGAACAAAGAAAGCTCATGCTTGAGTGCCTCCAAATACCAGAGGTCTTGCTTGGGTAAGGGAAGCATAGGATGAATTCTCTCCTGGAGAAGAGTCTGAGCCAGGAAGATCCTTTCCTATTATGGCCACTAAAAATGAGGTGTCACATGGACAGAAACCATATATGACGGTGGGCTGAACATGGCAAATCAATGACTAATAAGATATCGAAGGGCAGAGATATTAACATCCTTAAAAGACAAGGAAAAACTTCATTTCTGCTAAATACATACCTCATTTATTTTTGTAACGTCAGTTTCTGTTTTGATATGGCTTGAATGAGATTTCCTTTTTAACTTTTTTGGTTCAGCCCCAGACTACAAACTCGTGTATTTGCTGAGCACTACAGAATGTAGTTTATAAAGAGAATCTAAGTGAGTTATAGGCCTGTTCTTGCAGAAAAAAAATTATGTTTAGAGCCATTGCAATATTTCACTTGGATAATGTCAAAACTGCAATATAAAAAATGAAATATGTATAGGAATCTAATATTAAAATTATGATCTAGAAGTTAAAATGAAATAATAGAAAAGGCAAATTGAAAGGCAAAATTTTGCTATAGCAAAATAAATTTTGTTGTCACCTGAAGAGTTGGTACTATTAATTTTTATTGTCTCCAATTGTAAGCTGTCAAAGTTAACTCCCAAATGTTTCATACTTGATAAAAATACAGGTTTTGCTGTAAGAGCAAAAATTATTTTGTATACAACTGGAAGGTTGTACCTACAACAATATAATGTTGTTTCACTGTGATCTGTGACAATCCCAGAAGCAGTGAAAAAATATTAAGGTGGAAATCACTTTTTTTCTGTGCATCTTAGAAAGGAAGGGGAAATTAATACATATTATTATTTTTCAGTGACAGAGATCATTGGTGAAAGTAAGGGGAAGCTAGCAATAGAAATAGACTCTGAAGCAAATGGTCTGGAGCTAGGAGAGCTGAGTGCCCCAAGACAGGAGGAAGTGTCATTGCCTGCAGCTTTTTTCTCCCTTGGGACATGAACCACATCATTCCACTCACCTCCTGGGAAGCTGGTAGGAACTGAGTAACTGTACTGCAATGTGCTCTATCCACTACCAGGTTGCAGTTCAGGACAAAGAGGGTAGGAGAAATTGAGATGTAGAAGGGAGAAAGTGGCCTTGAGGACCATACCCTATAGTAAGAGCAGATTTGAGTAATCCTGTAACACTTGGTTCAGGGACCAGGGCTTAGCTGGTGTGTTGTCAAAACACTCAAGAGAGAGCTGGGAAGTCAAGTCTTCTGTCAAATTTAACTGAGATCATCCAACAGCTTCAAAACTACAGGACTAGGGGAGAATGGGCAGGTGGGTCCCTGAGCAAACAGACAAACATATGTGCATATAGTACATGCCAGTTGAATGTAAAATAAACACAGAGAAGAACACTTTGTGATTACTTTTTTTCTTTGCTATGTATTGCAATGACTGTCAACCATCATAGTAAACTTACTGAGATGCTAAAAGTCTTAAGACATAAACTTGTGACATGGAAATCCCAGCCACCTTCCCCCAGCTTTTCTGGGAAAACAGATGGTGCTGACAAAGGTGCCTGCTTCCCACACTTACCCAGGAAACCTAACTAGTCATCACGCAGTGAACTAGACAAACACAAAACACATCTGCCCTTAGGATCCCATCTTTCCAAGTACTGCTTTGCCTTCACTTCCCTGAAAAGAATATGTGGCACATGGATATTAGCAATGACAGAGGATATAAACTCAAGCTGTTTCTCACAGGGTATCTGGAGGCACCACTTTCTCTTTAAGAGCACATTGAAGAGCCCACCTAATACAAATAAGAAGTTGAATCTCTCTTTGTTGATGTTGTGAGTATGACTTCATTGACCAAGGCTGTGAAAGGTCAGACAGGATTGCCAAGAATCACAGTTGGTGCTGAAACATCAATAAACTTGTGTGGTAAGAGTATTATTTCTTCCCATCTCTTCCTATGTCAACTTCAGTCATGTTGTTACTAAAATGGTGGAGATAAATAAGATTCACTAATGACTTAGGAAATAAATAATGCAGAAAAAAAAAAGAAAACACTGCGTCAATTACATTTGTTATTGATGTGTACAAAAAAAAATAGGACTGTGAGCCTACAGAAACACATGTACAAAGGGATTTTGTGGTACTATTCATGTATAGGAGAGCAGCCACTGTACTCAACCACAACAATATTAGCAATGGAGATAAAAATCTGGAAATAAGGTGAAAAAATGTAGCTCATTTTTAATTGCACTGACTTATTTACAAGATACCAGCATCTCAAAATCACTCTTTTGTATTAGTTGAGATGTAGATAGAAGTCTGCCTGCAGGACCAGGCCTCTCTTCTTTGTTTGGTTTTGGGAACAGATGCCAGCCCATCTGCTTTCCTGGATGTGTGGAGGTCCAGAATCAGGAGTTCCAGGCTCTTGGTGCTCACTGCAGACAAAGCAGCAGTTGTTGGTGTTGGTGCAGTGGGTCTGAACTACCCCAGGTGCACTGGTGCACACATGGAAAACAACATATGACACCATGGTGCAGCAGGCAGTTAGGCTTTTAGACTTTGTGTAAACATGGAAAGATCGATGTGTATAAAGAATGTACAGATAATTTTCTTGCAGTCCTTGGTGATATGAAGAAAGCAGTCACTACAAGGGATAGTGCTGGCCAAAGCTCTGTAATGAATTAGTTAGGACCAGATGGCCCAAGATCCTGCAGGCACACGGGCACCCAAAATGTTCTTAACACACCTCACCCGAAATCTCTTTGGAGGGTTATTCCGTCTTCCTCACTCCAGCCATGTGTTTTCTTAAATGTTGAGAGGAATGACCGTGTTAACAGTTTACCCATGTAAAATTGATCTTGGTCTAGCCTTGCATATGTTCCTAAATCAGCATAAAGAAGTGCAATATGCCGCTACATTAAACCAACACCACTACTAAGAAAGTGTACCTCTAAAGAGAAGACATATTTTCTCCTGATTTTCTTGATTCTGAAGATTACCACTGGTTATAAACAGCCCTGAGCACTATAAAATTGCTAATTCTATTCAGTGACACAACTGTGCTGACTGATGCCATAGCATACCTATCAAAGACATCGAGATGTACATACAATGTGTATATATATATATGTGCACTTAGTACACACACACCCCTGTGATTATCTTTTCAGATAATGTCTTCCTGTTTATTTTTAATTTATAACTAAATAATTTGAATTGCTTTTACAAAACACGGTTGGAATTCACAGAGCAGTAGCTGGCATGAAGGCATTTCTGCCCTGGATCTATACTGATCCTTACCAACGCGAGCTCACAGTATCCTGATATGTTCCGTAGGCTGAAGCTCTGGGCCAATGCATCCTCCAAAATTGAAAAGCTTTGCCTGTGTTTAGTTGCGTGGGCCACCAGATGCCTGCGTGGTAGAGTTTTCCAGCGACTAAACGCTACACTTAGACTCCGAGGTTCCCATGAGAGCTAGTGATGCGCAGCCAACTGGAATTACTTATAACCTTTGAATAGGATGTCTTAGATGGAACGTATGACTAAATATGAATACCTTTCCTTAAAAATAATACCGATCATCTTGTCTCAGGCCCAATCTTCTTGCTCTCAGTCATTGCCAAGAAGTGAGATGTTTTGCGACCACATACTAGCTTTGAAAGAATGCCTTTGACATTTGTTTGATCAGTGATCCTTTCAGCTATGAAAAAAAGGAAGAAAGTTAAGAAATGGAATGTCAAAGGCTCTGGGTAGCAAATGGAAAAAAAGGGGTTTTCTTAAATGTAGGCTGAAACCTGAAAACAAAGTTGGAATCAACATTCAACCCTCAGGGACTAAGTTAAGTCATTTCTGTGCCATTTCACTTCCAACAAGTGTGATTGACACCAGCTTTCTGTTTATGTTCTTTAGCTGGGCTTCTGGGATGCTGATCTTAGAGAAACCACTTAAACCGCATTTCTCATCCGCTTGGGTTCTAACCAGCTCCTAGGATTAAATGACAGGCTTATTTTCTACTAATTGCTCCTTTGTCTGTCATGTAATTTGCCCTATATACAGCACAAGTCCTCCGTATTTGTCTAAAATCTGTTTTTCCCTCTCTCTATTAACCTATCTTTTGTCTTTTCTTACCATTCATTGCTTCAGACATGCCTATTTTTCTATCTCTCTCTCGCCTCAGATCTAATGGGTTTTCTTGCTCATTCAGTGTTCAGCTTTTTTAATGCATCTTTTCTCAAAAGTCTATTATGTGGTATTTTAAAATACAATCTTTTGAATATATTTTATTTATAACATATTACATGTTGGCACTCCTCCGCTCTTGCCTTTTCCATTTGTATATAATTTTCTTTTCCTTGGGTTCAGTATTTACAGTTCAGTACATTTTCTGTTCCCTGGGCCTTTCTGTGTTCCTATTGTCTGTGCTTTTGCTTTTGATCGCTTTCTGCATTCATTCTATTTTTGCATTTACAGATAATTTCTCAATAAAGTCTCTTGGTCCTTCTGTCACTGACCTTTTCAGACTCCATTGTATTTAAGAGACCACTATTTTTCTAGTGCATTATAACAAATACGATGACCTAGTTCTTACTTTATTTTGCAGCCACTAAAGAGTTATTGCTCCTCATGACACAACAAAAACAGACAAAAAATAATCTTATAGTATACACTGAAAATAGAGACAGAATATCAGAAAGATCCTCATTTTCGTCATGGTTTCATAGCAGTGTTTAGCCTCTTATCACCATCTGACTATGTAGCACCTAATAGCTTTAGGCTAATATTTCTTCATTTTCTCAGTGGTAAAGTTATGGAAAGTGCTAGAAGAAAAAGTGTTCCCAGATTCTGTGATAGGAAGGGAATTAGGAGAGTTTTTATTAATTGCCATCTGGGGCGTGCTATCTTCTTGCTCTCTGCGCCTTTGTGTATACCCAGGCAGATAAGAGTATTCCTCTAGCTAAAGCATGAAAACCTTGTGCTGTTGCCAACAAAAGTGCTTGGTGATGGAGATTCTGCTCTCATTTCAGACAGACAAAACCTGCGATACTGCAGGTCAATTGGCAGGTAATCTCTGTGCTTCCAACAAGGGGGTTGCATTATGTTCACCCTGCCATTTGCAGGAGTTTTAGGCAAAATAAAAAAACTAATCATGGAGTAAACCTGCAGAAACCAACGGAATTGTTCGAAATTCACATCACAGTGGCTACGGGGTAGAAATTTTCTCTGTTTTGCCAGATTTCAGAAGCGATCTTGCCCTGCTTTGGATCAGTATTACGCCACTTCTTAGTCCTAAACCCAAATTACATTAAGTTACTTCCCTAGTTTTATAGAATCATAGTTTTGGTTTGGGCTTTCCATTTTTCACATCCTTAGTTTGAAATATTTTTCTAATATATTCATATTTATTTCCAGGCATCTAGCCTACTTTTATTCTGGCCTTTGCATCTTTTTTTCCTTCCCTGTTTTAGTCCAACATAAACGATTGCCTTTCAGCACACACTGTACCCTGCTATTTATTTAAGATTGAAAGAAGGAAAGAAAGTAGTTTTCTCATGCAATTTCTAGGACATGTCCAATTTTGTGGCGTGTTTTGGCCAGTTCCTAGGTAAAGCCCCGTCATGGTCATCAGCAAAATAGTGCATTTGCCTAATAGAATTTGTCTACAGAATAAAACATTTTAGTCTAATCACAGTCATATTTTAAGAGTTACTTTCTAGCAGGTTTCTATGTACTATTTAACTACATTTGCAAACAAGAGATGCAATGTTGCATTTGAGTAGTTTTAAAATCAACTTTTGCATTGCCTATATTTTCTATTCTAGGTATGGGGCCAGCCTGGCTCCTTTGGAAATCATCAACACGATAAAATGGCAAAGCAAAAGAAAATGAGGGCTCTCTTGATGTTCTTTGTTTCCAGGAAGGAAAAGTACATTGTTGTTTGTTACAAATCCATATATTTGTTTTCATGGTGAACCTAAGTTTCACAGCCTGATATTGGATGTTTTCATGGTTTGGGGTTTTTTTTAATGTAAAAATGTATAGATAGTTTCTTTGTTAGGGTAAATTACCTGCTTCTTTGCAGTGTGAGTAATCACACTGAAGCCAGTGGGTTTCTCAGACATATCAGAAAGGATATTAGTTCTGTTTTTATATATCATCCATTACAGTGGGGTCCTGGCCCATGACTATGGTTCTGAGGCTTTGTAATAAAATAAATACAATAGTTAGTAATGTTTTGGCTGCTTGGGTGGAACATCTGTCTGACCTGTACTGTAACCAAATTCGGCTTTCTTCTTTAAAATAATACTGAGATTGGAATTTTGTCACTATATGGTGTAAAAAGAGGTTGTACCCACATAATTATATTGAGGGGTCTAAAGTCTTCCATATCAAGAGGTGATTTTGTCTCTTTTCAGGGCTCTCTTTGTAGTGGTACATGAAAATAAGTGTTACAAAACGTTTCCAAGGTCTCAATTACTCTTCAGGCTGGATTTGCAAGGTGGGTGTTTAGAAATCTACTCACCTGCAGAGATTCATACAGTGTAAGCTGGGTAGGGTACAATGATCCAGCTGGATAGGAATACAATGGAAAACACTCAAGAGAAAAAATGATGTTTATACTTTGCCCCTGTCTTTGGCACCAAGATGTCAGAAAATTGCTCTCCTATACACAAGGTACTTCTTGAGTGAGGCAGTCACTTCTGGGACATGGTCGACAGAAGTATCTCTCTACCCTTGTGAAGCTGCTAAGCAGGTGAAGCACTTGCTTGGCAGGTAGCAGACCAAGAGGATTCAAAGGCGTGGTAGCAATCAAGAGACTGCCCCAGTCCCAACACCAGACCCCAACCCCTCTCTGGTATCCTCTGTGAGGATGCTCTCACTTCTCCCCTTCCAAGTACCCCTCTTTTTGGAACGGGACCAATGTCAGTGAGGCAGAGCATGTAGCTGTGCAGGTCCCTACCCCACAAGTTGTGGTGTTAGCTGGAGGGAGGGTAAATTAAATTAATTTAATGAAAAGTTAAACAGCTTCACCTGACAGGAATGGTAGCACCTCCTTCCAGCTTCCTGCTCTTCTCTGCTGTAGTAGCATACCTTCTGGCTTTGTGATTAATGTGCTTGTGAAGGACTGAGATGTGGGTTTAGATGTTAGATCCAGGTATCTCACAGCTCCAACTAAAGATTAAAAATGGAGCCTCCTTCCCCTTTTCGTGCTGGTGAGCTCTGGGACCACTGCCAGACCTGGCTTGGCACAAGGCCAGCAGGAGGAATACTGGTTTGTGACATTGCCTTGCATTGCCTCATCCCAAAAGGATGCTCAGCATTGCCAAGGCTGAGGCACTTCTGGAGACACTCCAGGACAGAACTCAAAATGTCCAATATATGCTTGTATCGAAGAAATAAGACAAATAGGTATCTGCCAGAACCAGGAAAAGCTATGCAATACTTTGATGCATTTGTGGGTGGATGGTTTTAGCTCAAGTATCTAACATGGTAAGTCAGGCCATAGGTCTCCTCCTTAAGTCCTTCTGGTCCTGTGTTGATTTTTTTCCAAAGGGTCTCACGCCTAACTCACAGACTGCTCAGCACCTTTGGAAATCTGGCCATGGATATTTCCTGCAAGTTCCTTAATGTAAGATTCCTACCACATATATATTTAAATTTTGGAGATTTTATGATTCCTGTAAAATTTATCCACTCTTCTCCTGCTTCTGGTCTCTTATTTTGGTAGGTAAACCAACTTTTATATATGAGGAACACAAAACATTTTTTTGCATCTTTCTTGTATTAAATTTCCTTCTCTAGACACCAATAAGCGTGCTGCTCAAATGTACTGACAATGTCTGTAGCACAGTTTCTCGTCATCTTAATACGTTTAACAAACTAAAGGTTTTAGCTTATGTCAGTCTGCTGTGCCAGTGATTTTAATATTTTTAGCTCCTGATATGAGGAATATGTATGACTGAGAATGCTTAAGAAAGTTCCTAGGCTCTCCTTGGCTAGAGCACAGAAGACTGAAATTCCTATTACAATACCTTGGCTGAGGAGCAAAAAAAATGTAATTCATCTGTATGTGAACACCCCCCCAGGCCCCCTCTACAGGTGGACAAAAACTGAAAAAGGACTTGGCTGGGAATAAAAGGGAATGTGTACACATACATCAGTTGACACGGGTGTAGGACAGTAACAATTTTCGTATGTTCCTGCTCTGTTCACACTTTCTTCTTCCTTCTCCCACAACAGTAGCATGTTGAATGTGAATATTTTAGAAAGATAATTATTTTCTTTTTTTGCTACTGCTGAGCATAGCAAACCTGAATATCCCTCTGAGCACGGGTCTTGGAACAAAATCATTTTCTAGTCTTTACTAGTAGAGCCATACTCTTTTTTATTTTTTAAAGCATTTGCTACAGTTGTGTCATGAAAGGTAGCATAAACAATTCATCAGCTGAAAGCAGCATAAATATGCCTAATGATCTATTAACAAAGAACGTGGAGAAAACAGAAGGTGGGAGAAAGGGCGTCCAGTTAATGCTGCAGCTGCATTTAGTTTCTTCCTTAAAACAGCCTGATAATGAAAAACCTCATCTCTAATCCTGGCAGAGAAAAGCAGTTAATTGCATCATAGTATGATTCAGGTGTGAAGGGATGATAGGAGGCTTTTAGTTCAGCTTCCTAATCAAAGCAAGGGCAGCTACAAAGTTCTGAAAGATGATGAAAAAAGGGTCAAAGATAAAAGAACTGACTTGAGTTTAGATATTCAGATAAAAGGATCATAGCTCAAAAAATATACAGAGCAAGCAATGAACTAGTTACTAATATATTGGCACAAAGGAGAGTCATAGCTTGCAGAGGTCTTGATCCAAAATCTGTTATAATCTGCTGAAAGATTCACAGCAAAGTCAATGAGCTATGGAACAGGCCCATAGACTGATAGTTTGTGGAAAGACTGAGGAGTAATGGGATTGAGCAGTGAGAATGCATTAGTAGGTTTTCAGCAGCATTGCTACATGGTGTAGAGTCTAATCTTGCTTCTTATTACATGCACGTGGAAGAGCACAAAGCAGAGGTCTTTCCACTGTGGAGGAGTGAAAGACCCAGCCCTGAGGCTCTGCAGCTCCGAAGCTGTGGTGTGGATCACAGTCAATCTCTTCTGAGGAGTCTGGCAATTCTTCGAATTTCACAAGATCAGCCCATCCCTTCAGCCTGTCTAGCTCCCTCTGGATGGCAGCCCTACCCTTGAGCTTATTGACTGGTGCCTCCAGTTTGTTGTCAACTGCAAACTTGATGAGGGTGCATTCTGTCACCTCCTTCAGATCACTGATAAGGATGTTAAACAGGACAAGTTCTACCATAGACCCCTGCAGTGCTGTTTTGTCACTGGCCACCAGGTAGTGTAACACCCATTAACCTGTGAACCCAATTGTCCAATCATTTTTTTTACTCACTTGTTTTTCCACCCTTCCAGACTTCAATGTCTTAACTTGGATATAAGATTATTGTGGGAGATGATGTCAAAATCTCGTGAAAGTCAAGGTAAATGATAGCCACTACCCTCCTGTCAGCTAGAAATCCATGAAATCCATCATAGAAGGATATTAAGTTCATCAAGTCTGATTTACCTCTGGTAAATATATGATGGCAATCTGCTTTTTCTTCTCCCTGTGCCCAGGACCAGTTTTTGGCCTGGGTCAAGTTTTTTTTGTAGCCTTTGACTCAGTCCTCACACTGTGCTGTTAGCTACTCCCCTCACTGAACCCTTTCACTTAGCACAGAGGACTATGAGATCTTGTTGGTGAACACAGGTAAAGAAGGCATTCAGTATATCAACTCGTTTGCTGTCACTAAACCACTGCTCCATTTAGCAACGACCTCACATTTCCCTTGTTCAGCCTTTTACTACTAATTTGGTCATAAAAGCTCTTCTTGTTGCCCTTGACATTTGTTGAAAGTCTTAACTCCAGCTGTTCTTTGACATTTGTGACACTACCTCTACGTGGCCTGGAAACGTTTCCAAATTCCTCCTTTACAGCCTGGCCCTGCTTTCTCTTTATGTTGCCTTTTTACATTGGCCCTCCATCGTGACTTTTCTTCTTAGTCAAACCAATATCATAAATTTGCTGGGTGTCCTGAGGATTTTGATTAACTGTCCTTTAAAGATCTGCCAGCTTTCCTGGGCTCCTTTTACCCTTTGGAGACGCAGTGCTGCTACTTACCAGTTAGTTGAAAAGTCTGAAGTCTGCTTTCCCATGCTCTGCTATCTCCTTTGCTGCTTTGTTCTGGATGTCAAACTCCAGTATTGCATGATCATTGCAGCCAACATTGCTACTGATTACCACATCTCTGGTCAGTTCTTTCTTATTTGTGAATAGGAGATCCAACTGTGCATCAATCTTAGTTGTCCGTTCTATACCTGAGTCAAGAAGTCATCCCCTTTTGCAAATCCTCTTGACTGTCTATGTCCCACCACATCATGCTTCCAGCACCTGTCAGAGCAATTAAAGTCCCCCTTGATATCCGGGGCCTGTGATCCAGACATTTCTGTACAATTTAATTACTGCTGTGGTGGAAATACAATGCTGAATGATGAGGCTCTAGTGCAGATTACTTCAGCTATAAAATTGTAAATAATGAATCTCAGAATCATAGGATCATAGCATAGTCCAGGCACGAAGGGACCTCACGAAGACCACCTCCATCAAAGCAAGAGCAGCTACGAGATGAAACTGGATTGTTCAGACCTTTATCCACATGGGTTTTGAAAACCCACAAGTATGGAGACTGCAAAGTGTTTCTGGGTAATCTGTTCCTCAGCTTGACTGTCCTCATCTTCTTATGGTCAACAGTAAACAAGTTAAAAAAAAATTTAGAAGGAATGGATATGCTCATTACCATTTTGTGGGTGACAATTAAATGCATCCACTAGCAAATGTTCATACAGCTTCTTTCTATAAGAGATCATGAGAAAAATTTATAAAGCATTCCACGAGATAGCTATTGAGAGACAAGTACAATTGTCTTCAATATATTAGTCTGGATTTTCAGATGCCATCAGAAGAATCTGAGTGTGTCAGCAGCTTCTCTCTAGAGCCTCCCTCAATCATATCTGCAGTGAGTCTTGCCATTGCAATGCTGCACTGTACAGTAAGTATTAAAAATGTTTTAAGTTCTGCCTTAGTTTGCGCTTATGGTTTGAGGTTACATTGCCACAGACTGATGTAGGCAAACATAGGATGTAAAAGAGAGCATTACCACATCTGCTATTGTATCAAAGGCATATGTCTCACAGTTAAGAGTATCACCACAGAAATTTCGCAGACTAACAGAATGATATTGTGTTGCCATCACATTAGTACCGGTTGTACTCTGACATAATTTTATACCCTCCTGTTCCCATCAGTGTTTCAAATCTGGCATTTATGCAGCAATTTGGGACGTATTTTGGTAATGATGTAGATTTATGAAGACTGTAACATGGATGATTCATGCAAAACTTTTTTTTTTTAATTTTTTTTTTTATTTCTGGACAACTTTTGGCAAAACTTACAAAACCAACCACTAATCTAACATAAATATAGAGGATAATTTTCTATTTTTAGAGGCAAGTGTACTTGAAATGGGGCTTTATTTTAGTACTTTAAGGACTGCCAAAATACAGTCATGTCCTACCATCATACAGTCATGTCCTACCATCTGGGGTCATAGTCACTTGGAAAGCAAAACTGTGTCCATTTGCAGTTATGACTGTATATGCCAGTTCCTACTTTTCCACATATAGAGGTATTTTGGTTTTGTTTTCAACAAAGGCTATTTCAGCTCCAAGAAAGGTATGCGTTTCTAACAACAATAAGGCCCAAAGAGAGAGCTCACACTGAAATGACTGAAAGTGCTCTATGAAAGAAGGCGGGAACCCTCTTCGTAATGAGACTCGATACGGGAGAGGTTTGGCAAGCCTGAGGGACAGACTGAACAGCTTCTTTCTCAGCCTGAATTCAGTTCTTTTGGTGGGGGATATATACATGCCCTCTCTGGACTGGTGCAAACACATGACATCCCTGCACCACTGAAAAACAATCAGAAATGAAGTTCTAGTCTCTTCATTTGGATGTGCTGTAGCATAGGAGCTTTCAAAGGGACTTTAATTCTCTTTTAATTTCCTATGTGCTTCAGACTGTCCCTGCCGCTAGTTCTGAGCTCAGATTTTGGGAAGATGAACAAAGTTGGAAAGGACAAGTGAGAGGGGGCACTGCACGCTAACCGCAAGAGGTATGCAGTGCCAGATGCTTTCCCTCGGATAATGTGTACCTGACTGAAGCTGTGCCATTTCTCTGGTGCTCTAAAGAGATCAGCAGCTACAACCTGCACCACCGTAATCAAAGGTAAGAGAGAAGGGCATCTTGGACATGTCCCATAGGAGAGCAAGCATCAGCTATGTCTGTGGCCACCATCAGAGGGACTAATGGACACCAAAGGAACTGAAGAAAGTCTGGCAGAGTACTGGAAACTTTTCTATCCTACAGATCGGGCAGACATCCCAAATATCCTGCTGCTAGCTTGTCTGAGAGATTGGTGGTTTTGAACTCTTCTTGTGGAGAGGTAGACTGTAAAATATTTGAAAGAAGGAGCTAAACCTGAGTCTCCCACATCCCAGCAGATGCCTTTTTTTTGGTGGACAATCAAGGCCTTCACTCTATCTCTGTGTGGCCCCATAACTTATTTTTTCACAGCTATAAATCAGATATGCAATGGTTCAAGCTTCCAGGACATTTAAGTTCCTTCTATCAAAAAATTAATCAACACACTGACTCTCAGCTATCAAATGTAAGCTTTTGCATATAGTTTTTTGGGAATATTGGCTCAAATATTATATGTTTGGATTTGGAGTCTCACAAATAGGTTGTGACTGTGAACCTGGAACTGAGCACAAATCCAGGCTCTGCTCACCAAGTCACCATCTGCTCTTTATTTAAGTTACTTCAAAAACAAATTTTTCTTCCATGGTGCCTGCTGTACATGATCTGATTAACAAAAGTAAAATAAATCGTTAATAAATTTGCAAGTACCATCAGGACATATCTATTTAAAAAATTAATGAGTACATAGTCCCTTGCCATAAATTTCATCCAGTTTCTCTCTGTCCCTCCCCTTGTTTATCGGTGGCACCTGGCACATCCCATGCCACAGAGGTCCAGTGTGTCGCAAGAGCTGAAGCACTGAACTACTAATGAGCCATCACACTTTTAATGAGGTGCTTGCATTCTACCTTCAGTTGCTTTCAGCAGGAGCATTGCAAGCACCCCAAAAGCAGGAAGCAGACTCCTTTAAAAGGCTGCTTATCTTCTATGGAAGCTGAGTCATGGTCTGATACCCCTCACTTTTCTTTGAGGATTTTCAGTGGGAGTCTGTGTTGACTAGACTCCTAATTTAGGATCCTTTAGTTAGATGAAATGAACCTGGGCCCTTGATAGAACTTGAATATTGTAAGCCTTTGAGGATTTGAGCCTAATCTCTTTGTACAAGGAGCAAAGTAAAATCTTCCCTCTTTGCTCTTTAATGGCTGACAAATTTTTGGATGCTATTTAAAAATAGTAATCTTCAATAATGACTCATTTATAGAAGTTATTACTTGCCTCTAGTTTTCTTTTAACAGAGCTAGAGATAAAACTGTATTATTTTTATAATACAATCTTCTCTTCTATTGGATTTTTTAAAGCCAAATTATCCAGAAAGTCTGATGTTACATTTTAATTTGAACTGCACGTATTAACGGAATTAGGTACAAATCAGAGTTTAACATCTTGAATTTATTAACATTTTTGCATTCCTTTTTACTTACTTAAGGGCCTTTTTGGCTAACCATCTAGAACTGAAATAGTGAATTAGTAATTACACAGAGACCTGGAGTATGGCACATAATTGCCCATTATCAGATAAGAAAACCAAATGCACAGAAAGAGTATAGTTTTTGCAAAGAGATGTTTGTCTTCACAGAAGCGCCTGTTTTGACCTGCTGATTTGGCAGATAACCATTCATTTAAAACATAACACAGATGAAATAGACTCTCTTTAATCTTACTCTAGCGTCTAAAGCAGCTGTTGCTATGGGAAATATATTTCCCATGCAACTCTCCTGAATACTACATGATGATCCTAATCCTCGCCTTATGCACACATTCAGAAAACAGAAAGGTGGCTGTTTGGTTTTTTTTGTGTATGTCCTTCCCTTCTGTCCTGTGCTGTATTTGATCTGTTTAACCTGTAAATGTACTGCTTATTTCCACAACATAGAACATGGCACATCTTTAAATGAGTCATTGTCTTGCTGTCATATGAATATTCAAATTACATTTGAAATTTCTAGATGAAAGGAAAAACAAGTTAAATACCAATACCCACTTGGCTAAACTGTCACACTATTGTTACATTTCTACAGAAATGCCAGCCAGATTTCCCAGGTGCAGTTTCCACCTCTCTCACATAACATCAAAACAAAATCTCTGCATTAAAATAATGCATACAAATATACTGGTGGTTATTAGGGGGAAAAAAACACATGTACTGCAAGTTCATCCAAAAGAAACTATATTAAAGATCCGGTGTAAGACAGAATTTTGGATGAGCTCTAAGCTACTTTTCATCAGCGTGGTTCTCTGAAGAGAAACACTTTCCAGTGTTGCTCTTCTTTATAAATGAGCTAACTTCAGATGTTACCAAGCACCCAAACAACCGGGCTGTTTCAGACTTGCAGTACATTAATAAATGATGATGTTTATGAAAGATATTGCAGACATTTTTTCCAGGGTTGTGCAAAGCCCAATAAAGAAAAAAAAAAAAAAAAAAGGCAACTCAGAAGTCTCTAAGGTCTTTTGATTTTTTAGGGGGACCAAGGACATACAAGCCTAATGCAGGAAGGCTACTATGAGTTGAAAGGCCACTCCTGACAATCTGTGATCTTAGTGCTAGGGAAAGGGCAGATGTCTACAGAGCGAGCACGTCGACTGTCTGAACTGGCAGCACTAGGTTTCTTAATTTATTTGTTGTGGCTGTTTTTTGACCAGTAGATCAGCAGAAGGTTGTTAAATGCAAATATAATTAGAGGGTCTGAAAACTCTCCACTGTAAAAGCCTAAGCAGTGGAGGGGATGAGTAAACAGATTTAGAGGAACAGAGAGTGTAGCTCTTTTATGGTCTCTTGTCAGAGTGGGTGACACAAATCCTTGCACGCTTTGTTCAAGGTCTCATCATGCAGCTTTGAGGAAGATTTCAGATGACTCATTATGCTCACTGAATGGAATTGTTTGTGTATGAAGACATGAAAATGTTGTCACACCTCAGTTAATTACTGCAAATAGAGCCAAATGTGGCAGACATTAAGTATGAATATACAGAGAAAACAAACAGCAGAACATAGGTATGCATGCAAGCACACTACTCTTTCAGAGCTCCCTCTAGTCTTCTGCCTTGCTCAGCGACAACTTTCTCCTGTGCGCTATAGCTCATTGCCCTCAGCGCCCATGCGTTCATGCATGTAGGGACAGACAAACCCCTGAGGAACAGGTACGGCTGCAAGTTGATCTCACACATTTCTGATGACCACCAAGTGCCTTGGAGCTTCCTTGTTGCTCTCCCAGCCTCCTGTGGAACTGTTATTGCTTTGACAAGCTTGAAGAGAGGATTTCAGAGCATCCTGAAAGTGCTTCCAGGGGCCTTCACTTTTTTGTCTCTAGCAACCCAGCTATGCAGCATGTCAATGTTTTTGGTAGCTTTAGGCTCTTTAACAACTCTATGCTCAACCTGGCAGAGATGAGAGCTTTCCAGGGGTACACATACCAGCGCCATTGCTGTGAAACAGAGCATCAGTGTTTGTCAAACACTCATGTCAGTGGATGCCTAGAATATGATCTGATAGAACAGCTCAAACTATTGGATTTAGCAACTATGTGGGCTCCGAGAATCTGATTTACAGACGGAACAGATATTCATGTCCTTGCACATGGCATCCAATTTGAGTGTTGTGCTCGTTCTTCAGTCTAACGATAACTTTGCAAATCATGAAAGAATGAAGTCTTTAAAAAGAAGAGAGATTTTGTCATCAGTTATATAGCATGTATGAAATATATGTACTTTGAAGTTGTTAATAATGTACATGAAGTTTTTGCCCTGAACTTATTCAAGACATTATCTGTGAAGTCATTAAAAGAAGAAACGTTCTAGGCTGAAGATTGCATAAAAAGCATTTAATATAAATTCTCTGTTGGTGTTCACTGGCCAGAAAACAACCAACTCAGTATGCAAGAGATATAGAGAGAAGAGAAACAGTGCAAGGCAGCAGTCATCTGCAACCTTGTAAGACAATAAACATACCAGGGGTGACAATTTGTCAATAAACCTAGATGCAAATGGTAGGTAGAGAAAAAAAAAAAGCCCTAAGGCTATCACAGTATCAGAAAATTAGCTATCACAGTATCAGAAAATCAGAAAATCAGTATTAGCACTGGAACAGGCTGCCCAGGGGGGTTGTGGATTCTCCTTCTCTGGAGACATTCAAGACCCGCCTGGACACCTTCCTGTGTGATGTCATTTAGGTTCCTGCTCTGGCAGGGGGATTGGACTTGATGATCCTTTGAGGTCCCTTCCAATCCCTAACATTCTGTGATTCTGTGAAAACAGAGGGCTGGAGGATACATAGCTTAAAGAAATGCAGTTTATGTGTTGTGCTTTAAGAGTTAACAAATTAAGGGGGACGACGAACACCTGGTAACTGTAGGACCTTGAGGGGTCAGAGGGCAACTGGTATTCCCTCCCCTTCCCTGCTACACTCTATAAAAGGACAGGAAGTTCAAGTTTCAACTCTCTTTTCTTTCTCCCTTGGACTCTGCTCCTGCTGGGACCGCAATCTAGCACAGCTGGGCCTGGCTCCACATGCTCTGTGCAACCCATCACCATCCCAGAACTGGTTTCGTATATATTTGTATACCCTCTTCCCTTCATATTTCCTTTCCCCTGTTTATCTGTTACCTATTAAATTTTGTTCATAGTCTTAACTTCCAATTTCATGTGAAGCGCTTCCCTCCTCATTTCCCTTTGTATCCTCCCTTGGGAGGGAAGGGGGAGGCGGAGAGAGGGCCGATAGGAATCCTGCTCTGTGGGGCTTGCCCTGAACCTTAAACAGAGACATTGTGTAAAATGGGTAAGTAGAAAACAAATGCCTGAACCGAGACACATGCCCTTTTAATTCTGTTCCTTTCCTTGATAAAAATATCAGGCTAAATTAAGCCCTAATGTAACTGCATCAAAGTCAGTGGAGTAAACATTGAGGATAAATTGCTGCCAGAAATCATCAAAATCAATGACAATTCTGTGTGTTCATGCCAGAAATGAACGCGGTCCACTACAACAATTTTTTTGACACCCAAAGCTAAAATTAGTTTCTGTTTTCTATGCACAAAATAAACTTGAACTTTGATTTGTAAAGAGATGCCCATGTTTCCCAAGACATGGGATTAAGCCTTCCTAGCCTTAATCTATCAGATACATGGATCGGAGGGTACAGTATCCCCGTTTTCCTGTCAGCTTTCCCTTCTGGTGTGCCTGGCTTCATGCTACCCTCCTGCATGTGCTGCAAGGAAGGGCTTTTGCAGTGCACAGAGGCAGGTGTGAGATAAGGATATCATATATACTGTACTGCACCTCATATCCTGATTTTGCTGCGTGCAAACACATACACATCCAGCACTCAGTGCATCTCTAGGGTGGTCAAAGGAAATTTTTTCTCCTCAGCATAATAGCACTGTAGAAGGATGTATAAGTGAGGGAGGGGAGTGGGAATAAAGGAAAAGGGTTTTATGTTTCTCATGACAAATAAGCCAACATGAAACAAACCAACTCAGCTGAACAGGGAGCCTTTAAACTTCAGCCAAGAGTTTTAATGGACGGGTTACTCTGACATGCTCTTTTGTTGTCTTGGGATCCTCCACAGAAACAAAAGCAAAGACCATTCCTGCACCAGTGAAAGATGCTAGATGGACAGGCCTGGAGATGGGAGTCACTTTCTCATGGTGGGAAGGGGATCCAAACTGTTAGTTTTCTCATATTTACGCCTCAACTTTGACTTTAGGGTCTTTTGCGAAGAGTATAGGGTTGAACAGTTAATATTCTCCTAGTGTGCACAGGGAAGAGGTGGGTATGTTCTCTATCCCCATTTTCTCCCCATTCATTCTGTACTTTGCAGAGGGAACTTAATGCTTTTTCATATCTTGCGAGAGCAAAGATAAGTTTCTATTTCATTGAAAGATACAGTTTTTAAGAGCTAGTTACTAATTTCATGGTCT
This sequence comes from Baryphthengus martii, assembly GCA_013396935.1. NCBI lineage: Eukaryota > Metazoa > Chordata > Aves > Coraciiformes > Momotidae > Baryphthengus > Baryphthengus martii. The sequence goes on along the minus strand of VWZK01021143.1, from coordinate 7,924 downwards.
AGGTAATCCAGTATTCACCTGACACTTGCCTACAATATGCCCTGAAGCACATCATCTTCTCCTAGCCTAGAGTCAGGAGCCTTCTGGTTCTCAAACGATTTAGTACCAACTCCAATATGATACCTTAGAAGAGGGATTCTTATACTTTCTGATTGTGCCTTGACTTGTAGATATATGGAAGTCTCTCACTATGTATGTGTCTCACTATGTCATCCCAATCAATCATATACTAATATGTGTTTGTCAGGCTTGCAAACTCCTTTGTAGCTGCTGCAACTCCAAGGCGAATCAGCTACCTCAAAGTGGGGAAGTAACTGACTTTTCTCTTACAAAAGTAAGGGAAATCTTGATGCAAAGGGTCTGTCGAGCACCCAGTCGCTTGGGTCAGACAGCAATGGCTGGGTTATCTGGTTTCCATTTAAGGGTTTGAAAAGTGCCTTCACATAGCATAGACTTGACAGCTCATGCCTTATATTGCACACTACTGACACAGTGCTAGTGTTGTCTACTTTACAAGTAACTTTGAAATGCAAGAGTATCATCTTGGCAGCAAAATAAACTGTGTTTGATACAGATTTTGCCTTTTGTCAAGAACTGCAGCACAGACAAACTGAGATTATGTAGGTACCTGATTTTTATGTGCATAGGTAAGATTCCAGGTAAAGTTAATTAATTCTGTTTCTATAAAAAACTCTGTGCTAGTTTAAAAGGCTTCACTTAAATTCCAGCTAGACTGAAGGTTTTCTTTTCTAGCATGAATCTCACCATTAATCAGAGCTAGATGCATTTACACCACCTTCTAAGAGCCTGCAAAAAGATACAGAAAAAACGTTAATCAAATGGCAAAATCCACTGAGAAAAATTACTCAGTAATAAATTATTTCAACATGTATGACTTCTTTGACATTGCCAATGTAAATCTATGCAGTAGGTCACCACAGTGGAGTCCGTAGTGGCTAAGTCTGAGGTTTTTCTCTCTATATGTTTTTATAAAAGCATGGTTATCTAGTTGCACAGTGTTCTGGGGTAACTGAAAAATACGTCTTTAACACAGTATATGCAAAATAAGCCAAATTTCTTTTCTGTCATTACTTAGATGTGCATAATGAAATCATACATGGAACTTCTCTAATTTACTCTATTGTGCAGATCTTCAAGATCTCATTATCATCTTTGTCATGGCCACTGTTCACTTGCTAGGCAGCTCGTCTTCACAGTGACTAATATAATGAAAACATAACAATATAGGTTGGGCTCTATAAGGACAACCAAGTTTTACAGGATCATAAAATCATAAAAATATTTTGGTTAGAAGAGACCTTTAAGATAATCAAGCCCAGCACTGCCAGGTCCACCACTAAACTATGTCACTAAGTACTACATCTACATTTATTTTAAATACCACCAGGGATGGTGACTCTACCACTTCACTGCGCAGCCTGTTCCAGTGCTTTATGACCCTTTCAGTGAAGAATTTTTTCATAATATCCACCTTCAAACTCCCCTGCTGAAATTTCAAGCCATTTTTTGTGTATTGCTTGTTATATGGGAGAAGGGACTGACCCCCACCTCACCTACAACTTTCAAGTAGTTGTAGAGGTCTCCCCTCAGACTCCTTTTCTCCAGGCTAAACAACCCTGGTTCCCTCAGCTGCTCCTCATGAGACTTATACTCCAGACCCTTCACCAGTTTTATTGCCCTTCTTTAGACACACTCCAGCACCTCAATGTCCTTCTTGTAGTGAGAGGTGCAAAACTGAACACAGTATTTGAGGTGTGGCTTCACCAGTGCTGAGTACAGAGGTACAATCACTTTCCTAGTCTTGCTGGCCACACTATTTATAATAGAAGAAAGGATATTTCTTATATTAGGGTTAGACAGACATATTTTTTAAAATTTTTGCATATATTTATATAATATAGATACAAAGATTGAGAATAAAGAAAATAGTTGCTTTTCACTATTTATACCAGTTTCAACCCACATTTCTGTAATCTTCCAACAGTGCACAATCTAGCCTGCTACAGGTTCATGTTTTTATACATATTTCCTATAGGAATCTGTGATATCTAAACGCTGCAATACCAAACAATTGAGAGGTTATTCATTTAAAAAAACAATCATTAAGTTTATAAAACAATCAAAGCCTTTTTTTTGTGTGTGTGTCCAGGCAGAAAGCCTACGGGCCTGAAGCAGCCGTCAGCCATCCCTGTGCTCACAGACCTGGCTGGAGGTGGCTGAGGTGCAGCAGTCTACGGAGTGACACAGGGCATGCTCAGACCTCCTCTAATGTACAGCAACTGTGAGCATCTCTCAGATTCACCCATGCTCCACATATCTCTTTATCTTAAATGTAGAACAGGGAGGACTGACTGACCACAGTGGACATCTCCCCAGCATTTACCTCTAAACTAAATTCAAAGTAAGACTTCAACTAGACCAACTAGAGAGGGGATGCTTCAAATAAAGGCAATAAATACCCTTGTGAACACAAGTATCCTTACTGAATCGGAATTTTGATAGTCAGATGCGTTCAAAGTTTAGATGAATTAACTTGAGCTGCTGAACACATCACAAAACAGTACTAAGTTTATTTAATAGTACTGCAACATACAAAATATTATATTGTAGGTACTCTGATGTTATTACCCCATTGACTTGGAAATTAAATTATGACAGAGGTGATAGTATTTGCACACGAGTTTATTTTATTTCTCTGGGACTAGGGAGATTTGGATGCATACAGGCTCTATTCTCAGAATTTTATCCCTTAATTTCCTCCTAGTTAAAATGCACGCAGCGTTGCCATCACGACTCATGTATTTAATAACTGGAAGCAACAAACCATCCAAAATAAGCTGCAGAATCAGCACTCCTAGGTTATGTTTTTATGTGCCATCAGAAGAAAACTGTGCATGCTACAAAGATGAAACAAAGATGCCCTGTTATGTGCATCATATACAGTGTTGACATTAGCACAGAAATGTTAAAATGTGATGGTCTTACCTTGAGAATTATTTTTAATGAATCTTTTAAAAGGGGTGAAATAACTTTTGTAAAGCCTATATGAGCCTTTAAAATGCCAATTTTAGATATTAACACGACCATTAACAGTAGCATCCATCAGATGCTAGAAAATGCTAGGGACTGAAGTCATAAATTCCTTGTTTTGTACCTGTTTTGCTATTAATTTTGCACATTCCTCTTTGCGTGAAGGTGGCCCTGGTGCATGCAATCTTTGCAATTCACTCTTCCTAGAAAAGAAACAAAACCAACACAAACTGTGAAAATTTTATGTCTAAAGGCAAATGTTTTGAAGAGCCTTGGTCTTTCAAGATCATTTTGCACGGTTGTTGTGCTTTAAGAGTTAACAAACTAGGGGGGGACAACGAACACCTGGTGACTGTAGGACCTTGAGAGGTCAGAGGGCAACTGGTATTCCCTCCCCTTCCCTGCTACACTCTATAAAAGGACAGGAAGTTCGAGTTTCTGTCTCTCTCTTCTTTCTCCCTCGGACTGTGCTGATGCTGGGACCGCAATCTAGCTCAGTCAGGCCTGGCTCCACATGCTCTCCACAATCCATCACCATCCCAGAACTGGTCTCGTATATATTTGTATATCCCTCTTCCCTTCATATTTCCTTTCCCCTGTTTATCTGTTACCTATTAAATTTTGTTCATAGTTTTAACTTCCAGTTTCCTGTGAGGCATTTCCTTCCTCATTTCCCTTTGTATCCTCCCTTGGGAGGGAAGGGGGAGCTGGAGAGGGGGCCAATAGGAATCCTGCTCTGCGGGTTTTGCCCAGAACCTTAAATGGAGACAATGGTTTAGAGGTTTTACTTTTTTTCTTGTACGATACAGTGCCAGCACCCACAGTTTTGTCCAGCTCCCTTGAACACTCAGGAAGTGACTGCTGTGGCATATATGATGGACCCAGAGCACTAACAGAGTAATGGACAGCTGCCTCTGACAGTCCTGACAGACAGCTGCTGCCAGACAAAGCACTGTGGAGTACCAGTCCTACAAATTAGTTTCAACCTGCCTGCAAAATAGTGATCTAAGGCAGCCTGGGTACCAGTGATGCAGACGATCTGTTACAAAATGCAGTGTTTGCTATTTGGAGCTAAAAATCCCAATAGGACAGAAAAAGAACACCAAACTTTTCTATGCTGCAATGAGAGGTTGTTTTGGGTTTTTTTTTTGCTCTTTCATGTACATTTTTCTGATCTGAATTCAAGCCTGGTATTATCTGCCTCCCCTTCCTCAGTGCATATGTGGGTTTTCACACACGCTCATCACTTCAAGGACAGATTCTTAAATAGGGAATGGGTCCAAATGGCTCATCCATTTTGGAAAAGTTGATTTATCATCAGGATCAAAGCAAGTCTCTGCTTCAAGATGTTTCCCCTGCTGCTTCCTTTGCTTCCTCGGGACTTGTTTCTCTTCTCCCTGTTTCTGGGAAAGTAGATCCTCCTTTCCTGTTTCTGTGGTATCTTGGGTTTCCTTGCTGCAGCTGCTCTGGGCTTAGCCTGAAGCCCAGGTTCTCCATGGAGCTGTCCTGCCATTGGGGTTTTCTTCCTCCTGCTGCTTTCTTTGCTTTCCCTGGGTTTCTAAACTTCCTTTTTGTCTTTCCTCCTAGTATTAGCATCAGCATCCTGCCTGTGTGCTGTGTCTCTGTTTTGAGAAAAAGCATTTTTTTTGCAGAGAGCTCCTGCCTCCTCATGCTTACACTGTAGTGAGCCTTATCAAATTCTGCCATGTATTTACTAGGTGTAGGTGCTTTTTTGCAGAAGTGGGCACAGCAGTTAGCAATGAAAACATCTTTAAATGACTCCTAGTGTAGTAACCTGCAGACTCTGCAATAGGTAGACCTTTTGCATGCACACCTTCTTCAAAATTTACCACTTTGATCTGTAGAGATATTTTTGTATCATTTGTGGAAACTAGTGAAGATGTGCTGTGATGATATGTTAAATGTCTTAGCTAGCACACAATAGCTCTGTGACAGGCAATGAACTTGGACTGTTTTGTTTAGGCCTGCATCTACACAGAGGCCTAACTTTGATTGGTAGAATTAGGAATTCCCTGTGCAGGGGAATGGGCACCAGTCACTTTTATTGCAAGCATCTCCCAGTAAACTATCATCCCTACAGAGCTGTATGCCCTTTGAACAGTTCCTAAATGGTCTCCTGAGAAAGATTAACAGAGGAACAACCTGGGATATGTTTATATCCCTCCTAGTACCTGTCCCAGTATAAAGACCACCTGTTGCAATTTCTGTGCACACTTTCATTTTGCAGCTATGTAGTCAGCTATTGAAATGCCAACAGCAGTTCTCCCCCTTCCCTGAGCGATGGAGAATGTGTGTGCTGCAGATAGCAGCCTTGCACATACCTGCTCTGCATTCTTGAAGTTTTTCTTTGCACAGACTATCAAGAAGCTTTAGAAAATGTTTTTGGGGTTCACCTCAAACTGCAATTAAATAAATCCTGTGAGTTCAGGTTAAAATAGTTGTGTCTTACCATTTTCTCTCTCTCACTGCATGTATCAATGTTAGAATCAGAGAACTGACAGCCAGCACATACATTTGAGTAAATACAGTGGCTGATGATGAAAATGAAAGGATGGAAGAGCTACTGCTAGAGTCAGTGGGAAAATTCTATGACTTTTATCATTATTGCAAAATATTTTGAAGAATGTTTTCAAGCTATTCTATCTGTCTGTATCACTATGGTGTCTTTGAAGTAGGAAATCACAGTATTTCACACACCTCTGGGTGATAATTCATGCAAGCATACAAGTCTGAATGTTGACACAGTACCACTGATTAGCTGGACTGCACCGTCTATTAGCTACAAATAGTAAATGGACACCTGCCACCTATATAGGTTACTGGAAGAGGAATTATTACAGAAAAAAATGCTTAGCACTTCTGACAGTTAAGTCACTGTTGAGAATGAGTGCTATTTATCATCACACTCATGTCTCTTAGACCTCAGATCATAGTTCTCTGAACACTTAAAGATCTTCCCGTTTAAATTTCCCATACAAGTACAGGAGATGAATAGAGCAGCACAGTCTACAAGGGTGGGGAAGGAGCTCAGTGATGGATAGCACTTTCTCTGCTGTTACTGAGAGAGCAAAAATAAAGTTCCTTTACCCAGGAGGTAAAAATACAGTTCCTCCAGATTTCAGGCATCTGTAGCAGCCAAAAGTGGATGACCTCTGCAAGGATGCTTTCCAGTGTGACACAAGTGAAGATGCCTCTGTTGAATCCAGTGCACAAATAATGAGAAACATTTTTGTTCATTCACAGAGGGAGAGGTGGAGAAACATTGTTTTAGTCACTCCATATGGAGCTATTACAGTGCAAACAGGCTACGCGTGAGTCAGTTCCTCTTCTAACTGCTTCTCATTCATCCTGTGGCTTGGTTATGACCAGTTGAAAAACACGTATCTTTCTTCACAGCATTTGATCACCAAAGAAAAAAGAGGTATTTCAGTTACTATACGTAGGCTTCTTGATGTAGGAAAAAATAGTAGAACTATGTGGTCATAGTGTTGATTTCTTTCTATAATTTACTGTCTCCTTTTTTATAGAAGAGTATTTAACTGACAAAGGAATACAAATGCTGAGTTCTTTTCTCTTGACTTTATTGTGCTTAATATAGAAACATTAATACTGCTTGTATCCCCAAAGAGAAAAAATAAAATGTGTCAGTGATATGACAAAAGCAAGTACTGTGTTCTTTAAAAGAAGAGAGAAATGAAGAGGAATTGTTGCTTTGATAAAAGTGTTAGAAGAATTTAAATGAAGGCATCTAAACTGCTGGAATAATAAATAAGGAGAATTAAGTGCATAGCTAAAACGCATATTCCCTGACACTCATATATCTTATTAACCAGTAGTTTGACTAAATACACAAAAATGTTCACCGTGTAATGGCACTATGTAGTATTTTCCTCTGCTACTAATTTATTTTGTCATGTTCTGTGGTATGAACAAATTAAATACCACATACATCTCAAATGCCTCAAACAATTAGATTTATCTTGATTATTCTTGCTATCTGACTGCTTGTCTGTTTGACAATATCAGGTCGATGCTTGTGAGAAGTGGCTTGGAGTGGGGGTACCATGAGCTAACCATATCTTACAGAAATGGTATGCCTTCAAGCTGTTGTGGATTTTCAATAAGGAAAACCAGTTTCAGAAGTAATGACAGTTTGGGAAGTTTTGCTGAGAATGCAAGGACAAAAGCAGGTCAGACAAGGCATTCATGTCTGGGGAAAAATCCCATGCAAGTTTTTTCAGGCCTGGAAGGACACCACTGTGCTAACCCTAGGAGTGACACTGCCAGAGGCACCCTTCCAAACTCATGTCAGTATGTGTTGCTGTAACTGAAATTTCTTTACGATCCTGCAGAGGGATAATGCAACTATTTTCCTGCTAAACTTCTGTTCACCTGACCTTTCAGCACAAACCAGCAAATGTGGCCCAGATACTGCAACTCCTTCTCGGAGACAGAGTGACCATCGTAAACTACAAGGTTAAGAGCTGGGTTTTACATAAAAGCATAGCGCTGATTTCTTCCATTTCAGTTAAACAATGTAAGCCATGGCTTAAACGGCTTGAAGTCCTCAAACTGCTCTGGCTGAGGCATCAAACTGCTCCAGCACATCCTGTGTGCTTTGTCTGTTTTATCTGTGGGAGAGGCTGCACATGCCACACATAAGAAAGCAAGGTGTGGAGGAAGCAATTTTTGTGTAGTGCTAAGCTCCCCTTAGGATAGCTTTTCTAAATTGAGGGGCAATGTTTGTGCAGTGTCATGCTTCCTTTAAAATTCTGTTTACAAACCCAATGTCCCAGGAGCTGAAGGCTTGATGGATCTCTGAACCCTAACATAGAATCATAGAATCATAGAA
>VWZK01021142.1:409534-425344 GCA_013396935.1 Baryphthengus martii | reverse complement strand
TGTATCTTTGAAGTAATTTGTGCTACTTCCACTTTCTAGCTGGTAAGGATTTTAATAAAAACCTTATGTAACTTCACATTTTGCATAACAAAAGATCAGAGCAGCTGAGAATAGAAAAAATGTGCTATTATCACAAATAAATATGCCATGATGAATATTTAACATATCTCTTCAATCTAAATTTAAGTACATTTAGGACATTAAATACATTTAGTACATTAAGTACATTTATTTCAGTTCTTCTTCCTTTTTCTGATTTTCCCCTGGATAGCTCTGTTTTAAACAGGCACAATAGAGAAATTCATAATGACTGAATGTTACCTTGGCTCAGCTTAAAAACTAGTGCCAAAAGGTAATAAAACGTTAATGTAGGTCAACATCATCCCGCTAGTCAGCAATGACATACAGTACTGGATATTTTTGTGTGTTCGAGGTCTGCATCAAGTTCTTCCTGTTAATGTTGTTCACAGTATTCAGTGAGGCACTGGCTTTGTTCCTTGTATTTGTAGCAAGATTTTTCTCTTGATACCACATTCAGACCAAGAGCCTTCTGAGATGGACTATCATTTCAGTTAAATACGTGTTTTGCCATTTGCAACCTCAATAAAACCACTTTATAATATAGCTCCTCCTCAGAGATGTTTTTTTTAAAAGCCTCTTGATAATTATTATTTTCTCAGAGAGTGTTTTTGAGGAATAGAAGGCAGCAAAGTCACACAAAAGAGCAAAGCAATCCAGGAGTGCATGCATTTATTGAAGTGTTACTTATAAAATCTATCTCACTATAAGTGATGATTCCCTTATGGTTTTCAGAACACAAAATAATTTTAACACTCCACTGTGCGAAGGAACTATCTAATTTTACATCTTCAGGCGCATCTTGAACAAATTTTAGTTTATAATTGGTAAAGCAAAAATGCAGATCTGTTAAATGAGTCAAAACACTTGCATTCTTACCCCTGAACTTTGAATTAAACCCCAAACACTGAAATTATCTGTAACATCAGACATAAAGGATCACACTGAATTACTTCTGAAGAGGCAGTTTCCTGTGATTTCTTTGTGAAGAAGAAAATGCCATTTGGTATTTTTAGATTCTTGCAATTGAACATCCTGATTGATCATAAATGTGCTGCTAAATAACATATGACAAAATAAACAAATCGCAGAATGCTAGGAGAAATGTTAAAAGTGGTTAAAGCATTGTCATCTTTATTGTATTTGTTGTTGAAATATGAAACGCAGAGCACATGCACATAAAACCACTTGAAAAGACAGCTTGTCATCCTTCTGGATATATTTGAGAAAATACCACGTTTCAGTGGACTGCCATGGAAGATTAACAAATTAATTATGTATAAGCTGACCTCCTATATCCTTGGGCTCTCAGTGCCATCTCAGTCTTTCTCAATGCCACTCTGATACAATTCTAATTTGAACCACAACTCCTTATGCCTGAGTGTGGATTTTGTTTTATTACTGCTGCCTTGCATGGGGAGGACTGCCTCCAAAAGCAGAAATTGTGCATTCTCTTTAACAGTTTTTCCTCCACTTCAAATAGAAAACCTATTTCTACAGGAATATTGAATGCAGAAAGTGCTAAATTTTATTAGGATTATACAAAATTTCTTTGCAGGTTCATCAAAAATATAAACAAGACTTATGTGAACAGCTTTGGGTACATAACATGCAAAAGACATTTTAGAGCAGAGCAGGTGTAAGAAATAAATATCTCTTCAACTAGTCTACTACAGTTCCAGTTTAAAACTTTTCTGCACTTTTTCCTTTGGGGGCCATTTAGAAATGATTCAAGTGATGTAGCAACTCCCTGAACCTAGACGAGAAAAGCATCTACTTTTTCTCCACTGAAATTCTTTTCTGCCTTTGCTTTTTCAATTATTTTATTCATTTACTCTCTCTGCTAATAGTGATTCTTACTATTCTTAATGTTGCCATTAAAATATCATTTCTACAGGAGGATAAACAGTATCATAATCAAATACAGGCTGCACAGGAGATGGCCTAAGCAACAATGCAAACTTTTAAAGGCTTGTCCTTGAACTCTTCATATATTATTCCTTCACTGTACTGAAGGTATCCAGAGGCCACATGTAGTCCAAGACAGGAGTAGTGAGTCAGCTTGCACTTTCTCTTTTTTTTTGCCACCACTGCAGCAAATTGAGTCATTGCTGTAGAAAGGATTATGCTGCTATATGTTGAAGGAACGTGCTCCTGAAATGGAGAGGTGAGGCTCACAATAGGGAGGGGCAAATACTTACTAATTATTTCCAGAGTTTTGCAGCAAGTGTGTACTGGTGGTGTAGCTCAGAACAAGTCTGAGGTCTAACATTCTCCAGGAAAACTCCTCTATGTTGCCCCAGTTGCACTTACAGTGTCCTTTTCCCTCATAGTAAATGCTCTATTAGAAGTTCAGCAGCAAGGTAAGCAGGTTAGGACAGCAGATATCCTGTATCCTGTAGATTTAACATTCACTTTAGACATAAATAAGCACACTTCTATCTGTAATAATATTTTTCCTCTTTAAAATTCCTTAGACCTGTCTGGTAAAAAAAAATAAAAAAGGTCTATTCCCACAATGTTATTGATAATTTCCTCGAGCAAGATGGATTATTATGTAAAATTTCCACTTGATGCCAGGCCATAAGGCTGTACCTGCTGGGAATAACAGCACAGAGGCTTCAATATTATGAATTCAGTGGTTTAGACTCTGTGTTTTGTGGGGAAGTGTGGAGGAAAACAGAGCTGCCCCAGAGTGTGATAGAGAAATGCCTAAGGAAGGAGATAAGCTTGTTTGATGGGAAAGGGGTGAGCTTTCCATCAAAGCCTCTCTGGGCATCCCTTGTGGGATGCACAGTACTGTGGCTCTGGGCTGTGGCTGTTACTTGGAGTCCCAAAGCAGAAGTGACACTGCTGCACTCAATTAGAGATTCAGTTGGTGCTAGTGTTGCAGGTAGAAGATCAGAACTCAGTAAAGGTCTCTTGCTGACAGCTTGAGACTTGACAGAACTGGTAAAAAACCTGATGTATTTTCCTTCTAAATTCTGGAAATGCAGACTTGGCAAACTTTGGTGAGATAAAAATTTGTTTCCAAGCCTGTGACTTTAATATTTTCACAGTTTATTTTGCAGCAATGTTGTTCTTATCTGCTCAGCTGCAAGTGAATGTGAGTGTATGCAAGTTAGAGAATATGAGAGTCGGAGACTGCAGCAAGGAGAGTATTTAGAATCTGATAAATCAGGCCAGTTTGAAATTTTAAACCAGAACTATACTAGACTGATGTTTAGTAACAATACATATTGCCAGTGGTTAGTTCTTAAACATTACTAATCATTATCACCACTTCAAAGCAGGCAATTCCTATTAACAGGCTTATCCTATGTTAATGGTGGTACCACAGAGCTGTGTAGATGATACTGATCGAGATGGTCCTTGATCTTAGTCACTGAGGTTGAGATAATCAGGCTGTAGTGCTCTTTGCTGAAGGAAGATGGAACCATTGTGAGTAAAACCATTGTTCCCTATTTTTCCTCTCACACTGTTGGTGTTTCTATATTCCTTGTCCCTTTAGTTATGTATTACACTTAACTGTGCTACAAAATACTTATGCAGGATGACAGTATGTTTATGGTAATTTAGAATACCTAAGCCTAAATTCAGGAAAAGCAAATATCAATTGTACCCTGCTTAATATATTTCTACTTTATGGGTGCAACAGACCTCTGCTCTTGTTACACCATTGTAGCACCTTTTTCTGCATTTATTTTCATAGCTAGCAAATGTAATCTGTGAGAAAATTTGTATTTTCCTACGATATAAGCTTTTCTAATGTAATTTTTTTGGGGTACTTGCTCTTTAAAAAATGGTACGTAATCAGTTTATGTACAAAGTCTGGGAAGAGAAGAGATTGCCAGAGGACTTTCTGTAGTAGTGAGGAAGACACCTCATGGGAGGCCTACAAGGATCCCCTGAGTTCGAGCAGAGAAAGAGCCTCGTAAAGTTAAAAAATATTTCCCCTCCTTCCTATCCCTATCAAGCAGAGGCTGTTCGGATGAGCTGACTGGGGAGGGCAAAAGAGAAAACTCAGGCCTTGAAAATCGCTGGATGCTGCTGCTAGTCTTGAATTCTGGACCATCTTGTTCATTATATCACAAGAAATGTCCATTTTGTCTTCTCTTTCTGTATATTTTCTACCTTTCATGATCTCATTAAAGTATGAAGTGTCTTGTTTTTACTTTCTGTGGGATTGTACTACATAGGTGCCTGATGCTACTGAAGTTTTAAACTATATTAGGGCTTTAACTTGCTGGTGTATGACTTTCTTATCATCTAAGGCACTCTAATTTCACCATAGGCTAGTCTGTTGGCATCTGAATCCGCCTATTTCCTTACAGAATAAACAGCTACTTCAAACCCTAGATGAATAATGATAGAAACTGCTCTGGTACATGTTTCATAATTGGCAAAAGCCCTGCCTGGATGCATACTATAAAGGGATTCCCATGAAACAAGTACCTATTTATGGAGACAGAAATAAAATGCAGAACCAGGTGATTGTTTAACCTCTATAAATTTCTAAGGCAGATGTCTCAAAATATCACCTCTAACTCTCTTATAATACTCTGAAATGATGTTCTGACTGTTTCTCTTACTGCTTGTTTCACTGTATCTCCCATGCAGTGCTTTTACTCAATAAATACAAATCACTAGCCTTGTGCTCGTCACTTATTTTGCTTAACTTTCTTGTACACTGGCAAGATTGTTTTAACTCTGCTCGGTTTGTTTTATTTGCAACTTCTCCTAAAGCACATTGTAAAGATATTTACAAAAAAAGGTATTGTCAGGGCATGGAGAAGGGGCTATTCTGAAGTAGTAGGGTTATTTTTTATTTGCTTAGACTTGTTCATCTGTATCCAACTGGAAGCTTCTTTAAACCATGGAGTGTCCTGAACTCTGTCACATTTTAACAGTGAGATCATTTTATATTCCCTTTGCTTGATGATTGCTAAATGAGATCTTGAGCAAACGCAGCTTTGCTATCACCTTCAGACACAAATTTTGCATCTAAGCATGGCTAAAACATTTTTAGCTCTTCACCTTCATACTTCCTATGACTAATCCTTGCAGCATTATTTTTTTCCCTAGTCTTTAGTTTTGTTACCTGCCCCCATAATGATTGGTAATTTTTCTGTTTCTCAGCTAGGCTATCTCACACAGTGGTTAGCAGCTTTCCAAAATGTCTTGGTTCTTTTTTATTGTTGTTGTATAGTCTTTTTAAAAATAGTTCTGATTTTAGCCTAAAAGAGACAGAACTATGAAGAGGCAACAATTCCTTATTTCTTTAGCTAGCCCACAAATACCTTGAAATCATGAAGGAACATGTTCCTTCATGTGCCCTCAGTTTCTTTTTCTAGAAAAAAAATAGAACACTTGGTAGCCACTTGCCAGTTAAAATCAGTTAACTTTTCCATCACCCCTCGTTACAGTCACAAGCAGTGGGTGCATGTAGATGTTTAGAACTTTCTGCTTGTCCAATTAAAATGACCTCAGATAATCCTGCTGGAAGACAGTGAGGGAACACATGTCCCTGTGAGCTCATTTCTTGACTGACAATCAGACTGAATAGCATTCTTTCTTTCCTGGGGCTAATATGTCAAGGTATGGAACTGAATCAGTTTGGTGTGAACACAAACAGGCATTGTTGTTATGTTCTGATAATGAATTTTCATATTTCAGTCTGCTTAAAAATTTCTCCAAATGTGTCTGGTCTCCAAGGGAAAGAGCATTTTAGCAAAGAGTGAGCTATACCAAAACATGACAGATACCTACCTTATTTTTCTTGCTTCCTGAGGGCTCGCTCATGTTGTTGGAGTCATTGGTCTGCTCTCTTGAAGAACCTTTTACAGTCACAGCTTTATTCCTTTTAGAGAATGATGGTGTCAATAAGGAATATGAGTTGTTAATAGCAGGGAATTTAGGATTAGAATGAGCCCTACAATTGCAAAAGGCACTGGAGAGGAGAATCAGATAAAGGTAGATTAAAGCGTAAATAAACATATCGCATGTCGTGAAGATATAGCCTGGTATGTAAATGGATCTTGATTTATAACTGGGATGCATTTTGTTATTCTTTTTATTAATTGCCTGGAGCTGGTAGGGGATACAAATATTAATCCTCATCAGTCAGATCAACCCACTAAATCCACCTGTCCTTTGCAGGCTGCTACTGAGTATCAGCTCTAACGAAACACTGAACCAGGCTTCAAAAGCAACTTCAGGCTTTGAAATTGGTGCAGGCAACAGCTCACATTTTTTGTATTGTCTTATTCCCTAAATATATGTCATCTTTTTCCATTACCGTATGGTAGGTCGTGTCCTGACCTTGCTGAATGACTGCAGCACGTTGTGAATAATGTATGAAATACGCAGCCCCTGCCCAGTGCATAAAAAACATAGGTGGAGCTGGCGTGAACTGTGTGCTCAAGCGTACAGTGTTCAGTACTATCCTAAAACCTGACCCTGTATGAAAGCAAGGCCAAAATACATTGCAAAGGAAAATTGTTTGAAATGAACCAATTTGTATTTGTTTCCATTTTTCCTGTAATTTTGCAATCTGATAATTATGATGGTAGTTTCCGATGCTTCTAGAACACTATTAACTAGTACAATTTTGCCTTCTCTTGACATACACAGACGCTTTTGAAATACTGATATCCCATAGGTACAGCTAGACAGAGATTTCATCTGGCAAGACAGGGAACAATCTCTTGCTGAAGATGAACGTAGCAGCTACTGATGGATATCATACTTAAAATGAAATATTTCTTAATCAAATGACTTAGCCATGATAAATGAACTTCTTCCTATAAACAGATAGTACTGATATTTAAACTCTTTTCTAACCCCATATAGCACATATGTTAAAAATGCATTTCATATATGTCTGTAAATGTAACAGTAGTGTTATTAATAGCTCTTCCTGGTGCTTGATGGTTGGAGGTGAGTTATCTGGTATTTGTTGGCTTCTCTGTCAGTTTCCAAAGACTACATTCTACTTGATGTAAATGAGCAAAAACTCTCCTGGGTACTTGAGAAAGTAGAGGTAATTTTACTCTTTGGTTTTCAATAGCACATAGTAAAATGAAACAAAACATTGAAAACAAAGCATTAATGAACCATTACTAGTATATAAGTATTATATGCAGTTACATAAATGTTCCACTTTTCTGGGAAGTTGTCGTATGTCTACTTCTGATATATTTGGTACCTCTGAATTACCAGTTGTAAACTTTCAAAAACAGAAGAAGTATCAAGGGCTAAATGGACTTAGATAAATGTAGGGTATTATTATTAATTATACTTCTCACAGACAAGTGAAGCTTGTTAGAGTGCTAGAAACAATCCAAAGAGAATTGTTGATTTTATTTTTTCCTGTTTTTTTTCTTGCTGTTAAAAGAAAGGAGAAAAGATAACATAGTCATTTATGAACATATGAACATATTATGAACATAATAGGTTGAGATAGAAAACCCTTCATAACCAAAAAAAACCACCAAACCCCTCCCCCCAAAAAAACAGAGATGAGTAACCTTTTAACTTTATGCTGTTTTAATTCTTATTTCATTTTTTTCCCCCCTGAGGGACCAGACTTAGTGCAAACTTTTAGCCTCTTTAAGTCTGTGGAAGCCAGAGGTTTCACCTAAAGCAAAGCAGGAGAGAAAAAATATGCTGTCTTTCACAGATTCTCTCCTGTATTTGTTTCTGGCTTTATTCCACTGCAGTTTTAAGAGGGCTGTTTACTACATGCCTTTCAGATATGATTTGACCTCTTTGAATTGTTAGTCAGGAAGCTGAAGGGAAGGCTGGAAAGATCATCTTGATTTAGTTTCCCAATTCAATGTATAAATCATTGCAACTGCCTGCCGATCATGCTGGTTATGATGGAAGAGAAACAGTTCTTTTCTGAGCTGCTTTATCAGGCACACCGGGTAAAGACTATGTTTCCCCTCCAGGATGGACATTTCATCTAAACTCTTGCATGTGCTTGCCATCTTTAGAACTCCTGTTACTATGAGTATGCTGCAACTTGTGTCTCTAGATCTACACTGAATAGCCATCACCATTTACCAGGCAGACACTCTGACAGACAAGGTACTGGATAGAACATTAATGACAGAAGATACTCCAAATGACAAAATGCATGCAGTCTTATAGCACATTGAATTTGTGGGGTATTAGTGTACCTTATCACACTGATAGCCTGATTTGGCACTCGTGAATATGAGGAAGCATCTTTACTTGGACTGTGTTTAGTTTCCTAGCTGAATATGCCATTCCCTACTCTAGACTGGACCTGCTGTTGCAGTGACAAACTTTTTACTTAAGTGGTCATGACCCTGAATACTGCTGATGAAGGTGACAGCAGAGAAAGTACTGGCTGATATTTTTATAGCAGTGCTAGAAATTCATTAATGTATTTTTACACAAAATAGGAATGAGTATTTCTGTATTTATGCAGTATCAGGACCTGCGAACACTGCAGTAATATTATAGTTGTAATCATAATGGTAGGAAGAAATCTTAGCCTCTGGCATAGAGCATTATCAGGCCTCAAAAGTGAAAGAACAACAAAAATGCGGTGATGTATTTACTTAATTTTCTATTAGATGGTGCTGAATATGCTCATAAAATCAAGGAATTGCTTTTCAGATGCATGGAACATTCATAACTTCTATTGACTTCCAATGCAAGTGCTTAGCGTTTCTGAAAGGAGAGGACGCCATGTCAAAATCCATTATAGAATGCGACTTTTAATGCCAGAACTAATGTTATAATGAGATGAAACTATTGTTAATTAGTGCTAATTTATTTTACAATATCTAGATGTGTAATAGGAAGAGCTTCAGAACGTCATGGGTATAATACTGGCACCCAGATCAAATCAGATTTACGTCATACTTATAACTTCAATGTGTAAGACTTTCAGCATATCCAAGTATAAAGGGAGCTGAGTAAGATTTGACCCTCAATCTGCTAAGAACTTATTACTCAAAAGTTTGAGGAGATGGGAAGAATGTCAAGGTAACCAGTATTCAAACCATATATGCTGTATTTTCTATGGAATGTTTTCTTTTCAGTTCTCATTATTATATTGTGTAATACTGTGCAGCTTTCAAGTGAAAAAAAGATTGTGACATTATATAAGACTTAGTAAAGTCCTGGTTTTCAGAGAGAAAATATGTAGAATAGGCTTTCAACTCTGTAGAGAATGGTATTTTGGAAGGAATAGTGGTAGCTTTCTCCATTTAGTTAGCTTAAGAAAAAGTTAGAAGGTTTTTCCAAGTACACAGCATAAAACACGCTTAGAATAAAATGAAATATACTGCAGTAAAAGCCCCCATATCTTGTTAAACCAATTAGATTTTTACAACTAATAAGAAGCAATAACGTTGCGGCAGGAATTAATCACTGAGGGTAGGTTTAAGTCCTGCTTTCAATTACAGTAGAGGCATTATTTTAAATCTGCTTTATATTCAGTTCGTTGGAAGTTTCACAGGCAGTTTTGTCACGCAGGTAATCTAATGACATGCATTGATAGTTGATAGCTTCAGTAGGGGCTGCTTTTGCTTTTAATGGGACAACGAGCTGTCAGCCAGCAAGCCTGTAACAACGTGCTTTCCAGCATGTGGAACTGAACTGAAGCAGTGCTCTGTAGATCAGATAGATTTTGTGAAGTATTGTATTTTACCAAAGTCCCAAATGCCTACTTCTGTGCATTTCCTTTTGATTACTGATAGTCTAGATATTTACAGGTGAATATAGTCACTCTCTTGTAATCCGTCTCATCTTTTTTTTATATTCTTCTATACTATCAATCCGGTTGTCCTTTCTGTCCTGTCTTTCTGTCAGGGCAGCAGGAATGGCTTTCTGCAGAAATTTATGTTCAGTGGAAGACCAGCTTTTATTTTACACTCTCTGGAGCACTGCTAGAAATTACTGTCTTCCATTACATAGAAGTGGTACAGGAAGAATAAATGTTGACTTCAACAAGAGGCAAAAATCTGTAATCATATGGTACGCATACTCCAGAGTATCAGAGTAAAAGTGGAGATTGTTACAGTGCATGGCTGTCTGTGAAGCTTAGGGGTGTGATTTTCCTGACTATTATAATTATGTAATTATGAAATAGAACATAAAATTTAAGTTCTGTTTACTCTGTGCATTAATATTTAAGTACATTTTCTTTACAGAACACGATGAAAAAATGCTTTGATGATTTTGACAGCAGGGATTTCAACTAATAGGCTGATACTTTTATCATTCTACTTTTAAAACACTAAGATTTAAAATAAGGAATTTGACAGACATTCATTTATTAAGCTAGAGTGGTATTTTTATGAAATAATTTGTACTATTGGCGTTTTAAGAGTCTATTGCCTCTAACTTAAATTCCACTAGAATTCTTGAGACAAAATGAGTCCATTGACACAAATTGGCTACAGTGATTCACATCTATTGTATCAAATGCACATGAAGTTTTATTCCCATGGAATAAACTGAAAGAGATTATATTTTGTGGGAACCATACAATGCTGTCTCATGAGAATTTCACAGTGGAGGGTTGTGGTTTTTTTGTTTGTTTAAAACCTTTTATCTATTTAGACTAAAATTTGCATTGAAAACTAACAGTATTCAGCTACCTTTACACTTCAATATAATTTGAATCCAAAAGTTTTATAGGTGTCTTATATTAAAACTGCTGTTCCAGAAATAGTCCTTCCCACACTTAAAATTAGAAGGAAGCCTTATCAGGCTAGAGCAACTAGTTGACAAGGGAAAAGTTGCAAGTTACAAGTACAGACATCCCGAGATCCTCAGCCTAACTGCTGTCGGTAGTTCATGCCTTATTGTCTAAAGAAGCTTATTCTCTAACTGATCTTTTTTTGAATGGCTAGGGGATGAAGCACCCTGTTCAAGTATGCTGCTTTGGGCATCGATTGGGGTAATTAGACGTTCAAGGCCTCTTTCCTGCCAATATATGGTCTCAGAGCTTAATTACAAATCCCCTCAAAATAGAACTTCTGGTCTTTTAACTTCTCACATCTTGCAGATTCATTGCATACTATGGACCTTCCAAAAAATACATCATAATAGAAGAGAGTTTCTGTAAACTTCTAGGCATCCTTGCACATGCTTAGCTTCCTCACACTGGTAATAATAATTCTCCTTGCATGACAACAAGGGAATGTTATATTTTAAAAAACCCAGCAGAATCCACAGAGAAAATCTGACTTGTCAAAGTTATGATGACAGAGTCTATTAATGTTGTTATACTTTAGATAGTGAATATTATTTAATGATGAAGTAACATCTGACAAAATCGAGAGAATGCCAAATCTTTTCCTGCAAAGTCCTTCTTTCTTTTCCTTCATCTCCTGATCTGGTCAGAGAGTTGGATGAGATCCTTGTCAGATCCTTTAAATCCTTGTCTGCACAGAAAATGAAAAATCATGTAGTAAGTTGAAAAATGCGTAGTATGTGTATACATATTGTGGACCTCTGTTGTGCGCCCAGCAGAAGTATTCACAAGGAAGGTGAAAGTAGAAGCATTTTAATAGCCTTTACTTATGGCCATATTTTTCTAATATATGTTAGAAAGACTATTGCAATTTTAATGTTCTCAAACTTCGAAAGTCTGTGGCACATGTTTAGCATCGTGCAGTAGAAATATTGTTCCCTAGAGAACAGGTAGTGACAACCTACAAATCATTTGTGCTTGTTTGAACAATGTGTTATGAAGAAAGGATTGAGAAAGATCATATGAATCGTAGTTCATAAACTCACCATAAAAGACGTTGCAATTATATTGGGAAAATATTGAGTCAGATAAATGTTGTAAGAGGTGTTCTGTTTTTACATTCTGCGGCCAGAGCTGTTGGCTGCAGCAAATCACTGACCAGTTTAAACATCTAGAGATCAGTGGCAGAGCCTGTAATTAATCTGTGTCCTAAAAGTGAGCTGACAATTTGTTCTGCACGGAGTTTTATCCTCCAAGGTAGCCTGGTAGTAATACTAACGGAGGGAATTACTGAGTCAGAGTGACAGTCACACCTCAAAGAGTGGCCCAGGTTTCAAGGCCTAAATATCTTATTTATAATAAATTATTTAGCTTACTTTCATATGATTAGGAACTGTAGGTCAAAAGCCTAATTCCTGGTGCAACTCCATGCACTTTGACTGAAATTATACTGAGGATAAGGCTGACATAAAATGTCAAAAATTCTGTGGTTTTTAGTAACCTTATTGGATCTTTTCTGTTAAGGTGTCATTATAAACAACATCACACTTAGTTTTTATGTTGTACTTTTCATTAGTAGATGAGATTTTCACATTGTGAAAATGCTGGTTTTGGCTGGATGAACTTAATTTTTTTCACAAATAGCTGGTATGATGCTATGTTTTGGATTGTGCCAGAATGGTGTTGATAATTCGGGGATGTTTTAGTTACTGCTGGGCAGCACTTACACGGAGTCGAGGCCTTTTCTGCTTCTCACCCCTTCCCACCAGTGAGCAGGCTGGGGGTACACAAGAAGCTGGGAGGGGACACAGCTGGGGCAGCTGACCCCAACTGACCAAAGGGATATTCCAGACCATAGAACGTCATGCTCAGCACATAAAGCTGGGGGAAGAAGGAGGAAGGGCTGACATTCAGAGTTACGGTGTTTGTCTTCCCAAGTACCTGTTCCATGTGATGGAGCCCTGGCTGAACATCTGCCTGCACGTGGAAAGTGGTGATGAGCTCCTTGTTTTGCTTTGCTTGCACACATGGCTTTTGCTTTACCTATTAAGCTGTCTTTGTCTTAACCCATGAGTTTTCTCACTTTCAGTCTTCTGATTCTCTCCCCCATCCCATGGTGGGAAGTGAGCAAGCAGCTGTGTGGTGCTTAGTTACCAGCATGGGTTAAACAATGACAGAGCAAAACTGTGGTTTTCTTTATGTGACTCAGCCCAAACTGGCACTGAAATCTATTATACATCTGCTGTTCAGTTCTCAGACTCCAAGTTGTCCAGGCCACTCAGATTTCAAAAATCAGTTTTAAAAAGTCAGAGTTGTGTTTGGTGTTTTAATATTTATATTTTTTTAAATGGATGAGGGTAAACTGTTTTTCTCCTAGATCTAGGAGTTATGTCCGCGTGAAATCAGATTTAACACTGGAACATTACATGAAAACTGATGTACTCGTGGCAATTAAGGAAGGATATGCTGGTATTCTTTGTTTATTAATTGCATATAACATTACCATTGCTGACCGTGAAATGGAGCTAGCACGCTAACCTGATCGAGCCAATTATGAATGATTGCATTCTTTCCTTTCTGATATCAGATCACAGTACAATGTAGTAAGAAGTGAAGTCAGGAGCTGTCTGCTGCATTTCCCCCACGAAAGTTTACCTTGCTCAATTTACCCCAGTGTAATTCTGAACTAAGAGTATGATTTCCACTAGTATAGTAAGATCTCCCCTTTCTTCAATCATGGGAGCAGTAGCCATGACAATCTATGCATGAAGGTAAAAGTTGTGTGCGGTGAAATAAAAAAAAAAACACAAGGCATTTTTTTTCCTCCTACTAATAGTACTGAAGAAAACAGATGAAATTTTGAGTGTTTAAGATTTTTTTCAGGTCACTGGAAATTGGGAGCTAGGTTGACTAGAGGTTAGCAGACTACAATTCCACTGGGAATAAAGTAGTACCAAGTTGTAGGAAAATGTACTTGTAAATACCTTGCTCTTGAATTACTTTGATTAAGGGAATCTCTTAGCCATCAGTACTAAATTATCTTTGATCTGGGGGTCTAATGGGATTAATGATTGCTTGAAGAGGCCAGCTGATGACTACTGACCTTTCAGTTCTTTCAGTTATGACTAGCAAGTAGAGAGTTCCCCTTTTGCTCTCTCTAGGTTGATTGCTCACACATGATTCAGTCATCGGATGGAGTTTTATAATGACTTTTTATTTAATATTTGTATGTTATGTCTATGGTATTCTGTGAAGAGCATCTCATCATTGGTATCTGCTTTTTTAGCTGAGTCAGTCACTACAGCAAACAGACAAAACCAGCCTGTACTATTGAGTTATTTTCTGTATTTTTCTTTGAGACTGTAGCTGTGGTATGTGTAGCAAGTGTCATACCCAGCTTGAGCACTTGGCTGTGGTATGAAATAAATAGGTGCACTGCAGTTATAAACACAGGGAGGAAAGACTTGCCAGCTATGGAGAATATAAAGTGTCTATGCCCCTGGTATTACTATCAGATTTTTATAAGGCACTAAAGTATCCACTGGCCATTACCATCTTCATACACAGGAATCTTTCCAGGGACTTAAAGGTGGCAGGCTCCCTGATTTAAATTTAAAGAAGACTTTGAACTTCCTTTTGTGTCCCATGAAAACAATTATCTGCTTCAGAGTTTATACTAAAGTCTGTGCTTAGACGCTTTTCTCTCTGACAGCCTGTGTGCATGACAGCACAATTTTAAATTTCAGAAATTGCTTATGCAAGGACATTAGGCATCTCCCTTCTTGAGTATATGATGGTTTTCTACAGAGAAGTAGTCAGATAGTTGGAAGAAATGAGGAACATTTGATTCTCCATCAGCCCAGGATAATTGCAGTGAAAGGGGAAATTACTTTTGAAACAGTATAGGAGGTTACCGTTGGCATACAATAGTATATTATTTGTAAGTGCTCTGTTTTCATGGATTAAGCAGAAATCTTTGTCAATTTTCCTTTTGTTTAAGTTTTATCCATTTAACATTTTAACATTTTTGGAAATAAGTGGCGTCTCCCTTCCCGCAAAAACTGAAATATTTAGATTGGAAGTAGCAAACATTGTAGCAAGCACGTAGAGACAAAGTTCTGACATAGGGTGGTTTGCTTGCACAATCTCTTATCCAGCTCAGGGACAAGAAAGCATGTGAAATAATACTTGTGGCACCTAATGGGACAGAAGCCAGCCTTGCTTCACTTGGACTCCAGTGCTATCTCTGAATATCACACACAGTTAGTTGCTCTTGTCAGGGGAAAATTTATGAGTAGCCTCTTGGCAGAGGTTGGAGCATATGTGTCTAGTCCCCATGCTGCCACACGCTGAGTTTGAGGGCCACTGCAATTGTTGCCACGCTGTTTTAGGCCGAGTCAGTGGAAACTAGGGAAAGGAGAGAATGGAAATGTTTTAGCAAGAGAAAAATAATATGGGTCTGTATATGAGATGTATGTTACCTAGGACATGTTAAATTACATTTCTATGTGTGTGTTACCTGCTATTCTAGGGCGACAAGCCAACCACGTGCTTCTCATGCTGAACATACCTCCCAGATGACTAGACACAACCAGAATCCAGTTTAAGTATCACAAAGAACTGAGAATCTTTATTGCTCACATTTAAATGAAGTGCCTTTTGTATGCTATTCATTTTTGCAGTCACTGAGTGGAATGTATTAAATTCCAGGTGATGTGAGCTGGTTTGTAAGCAATTTGGTTTCTAAATCACTTGGCTGATTAGGATGACAAGGATGTTGTAGAAGTGACCCTGGTTTTAGCATCTCCATTTCTTAAAAAAAAAAAAAAAGAAAAGGGGGAAGGATTTTTATATATTGCCCATTTTACTGGGAATACTTTCTAGAGATATAAAAATACTCTTTTCTAGCTAACCAAAATAGAATAATTATAATTTTAAAATAATTATAATTAAAAAAACCCACACTGGAAATAGAGTGGAGGTGTGGATGGGGG
>VWZK01021142.1:324558-409494 GCA_013396935.1 Baryphthengus martii | reverse complement strand
AAAAAAAAAAAAAAAAGAAGAAAAATATTCCCGAGAAGTGCCTGGATGTAGCCGATATTTTTAGTGCATTAACAATTTGAACTTGGAAGACCTGAACTCTGAAAGCCTTTTTTTATTTGAAGAATCAGCACACTGTTTGCTGTGAGTGGTATACTCTTCAACGGAACAATAGCCAGACATGGAAAGCAGCTCATGTGCAGAGCAAGTTGATGTGCATTTGAAAATTTGAGTAAAGTTTGCACTGCTTTTATGCTGTGTGCCTTAGGCAAATGAAAGGATTTTGTCTCCTTAGCTTACATGTGGACACTACTTTTGTAAAGTTTATCAATGCATTGTATAATTTAACAAATCTGTATGATTACAAATATTGCATTCACGTATCTGCTATATTTTCTGATTCAAACATCTAAGACTTTAGCTCTCCATCAACAAATTATTTAATGAACTTCATCTGTGTAGCTTTGTCTGTATTTTATGCTGACAGCCATTAAGTGTTTTGAAAGGAAACTGAAATTGTAGCTTGGTATCATTGAAACATTGAAAATACTGGACAATCTTTACCATATTGCCTTTATATGTAACACGCTATGAAGTTATCACAAAACACATAGAAAGGTTAGTTGATTGCAGAGGCACTTGTCAAGATTTTGTATTCCGGTTATTAAAGTTTTATAAGGGATAAATGGTGAAAGTTAGTAGAAAAATAGCAGATGTATAAATAATTTACATTCTTATTTATTTTAGTAAATCCATCTAGGACAAACAGATTCGTGCTAAAATATTTAGAAAGCAAGTTGGACTAAAATTACCAGATTCAGAACACTAGCAGTACAACAGAAAATACTGTGCAGAATACAGAACGCTATTAACAGAACAAACTGACTGCAGGAACAGTAAATTGTGGGTTTGTGTGTGAGATGTCTCCCCACATCCTTAAATGTAGCTTCAGTCTTATGGCAACTAACAGTTCACCTCCCTTTTCTACCAGTAGAGCTAAAGTGGATATTGTCCTTGCTTCCAGGTAGGTGGATGTACCAGCTATGGTGACATCAGATTCTGCTACCAGAAGTTTTGCTTTGACTGGTGAAGTGGTGGGGTCTGAACCCCAAGCCCTGAAGTGAACTTGACACCTGGATGAATTTCCCAACCAGGTCAAAGGGGCTAAGGCTGCCCAGGTGCCTCCTGTTGGAATCAAGGGCAAGACTGGGTTGGCCTCTGTGTTTGCCACCAAGAAGATCTTTTAGCTCCTCTGCTGGCTGCAACCCAGTAGGTGTTGAGTGGTGGGGACACATGCCATACCAGACCTTGATGTGAGGGATGGGCCCCCTCTGTTGTAAGAGGGCCCTCCAGGAGGGGAGGCCAGGCCAAGCACACCCTGAAATGCTGAGAAGTAAAGTGGAAATGTGAAACAGCTGCTGTTTAGGTGGTGATTAGAGGGTGGAGATAAAAGGCCAATAGAGCTCCTTATTGAGTTGCTGCTTGCTGTGAGTTGCTGCTGGTAGAGTTTGTGATAAAGGAGTTTTGTGGAGTCAATGAAAGAGTCAAGGACGATGAGGGTAATGGATTGGGTAATGTATCTTTCTAGCATTTGTTTGATTGGTTTGTGCCTGGCTATGCTGGGATATGGGGTATGGTTGATGTCTCCTTATGTTGTCATATTTTTGGCTCAGTTTGCCTTATCTTCTGTTGTGTCACCAGCAGTGAGTGGGTTTATTGCTTCCTTCGTTCCCCCTGTGGTCTGCCATACTATATAATTTTTGGGGTCCGTAGAAATAGATAATAAAACCTGTGTGAGTTTCTGTGTATGTTTTCTACTGATGGCTGCCTCCCTTTTGCTGGGCCGTGTAATTGGCAAAACAACTGCACAGCTGAGGACTGTTTGTATACCCGGGTTGCTTTGAGACTGTTAACTGGGCTACTGATTAGTTAGAAAATGTGCTGAGGAAAGATGACACGACAACCAGTGCAAATACGATTTATGTATAGATGAGCAGTTACTGAATCATAAAGAAATAGAGGTAAATATTGATTACTTTTATGCAGAGATACAAAGTGGTGTTTTGCTAACGTAATTTTGTTTTTTATACAAGATTTGTAAACTTTGTTTAGGGGAGATTTTAAGTACACCATGTGTGTATTAACTTCTGTGGTGTATGTTTTCCATAGCAGGGAAAAAAATGAGTTGTCAATGAAATATTTAGAATGGTAAATCCAAGCAATGCATTTGATATGGCAAATGCAAACACACATGGCTAGGAAGGGGAAGCAGAATCCTTGGATCTAGAAAAAGTGGCAAATTTGGACTACTACGACAGGGAAGGGGCAAAAATAAGGAAGAAGTTGAAAAGTATAGGTGATAAATGTTAATTTAAGAAAGCATTTTTCAGGTAAACTTCTGACTGTACAGGCTGATTCAGACAACTAACAGAGAGAGCGGAATGTACCGTTTGTACTCAGAACTAGAGAGTACCATGTTTCTGCCTAAGCATGGAGATGGTAGCACACAGTGAAAACGTAGGTTTTCCTGGGTGTATCATGGGGCTTTGGGATTCAGCAGTAAATAATAGCAGCCAATCTGTTTTGGGATTTCTCACTCTAGTGGTACCTAGACTTTGGCTAGATAGCTGTTCAATTTTAACCAAAATCTTTCTAGACAATCAGTAGATTTTTAGTAAAACTTTTAGGATTGTTTTAATAAGTTCAGTATGTGGCACTTTTAATTTTCTGTTGTAATGTCGAATTCTTGCAGAAGCATTAATTTTTGCAGGACTAATTATCAGCTTAAGTAGATATATGTGATCTGAAGTGGTGCTGGGGCACAACCAAATTAATGTAAAGAGCATTTTCAGGTGAAGGAAATTTGTCTTCATTTGCATGGGATCTATTTCCTACAGAGTATAAAACTTACTTCCTTACTGTTATGTGGTATCTGTCCCATTGATAAATACTCTAATTATCAGTAGTCCTGAAATCATCTTTATTTGGAGTGATGACCTATTTTGCCTCCTAAGTATTACCTAGTACTTGTTCCTATCATGTGCGCCTCATGCGCATAATTCTAAAGAGCTGTTAGTAGCACAGAGATGTAATCGAATAAATGGAAAATTCCTCTGTGAAGACTGTCCAGAATATTGCCATGTCAGCCATTCATGTCTAGAAGTTCGTAGTAGTGGAGTATGGTTTGTGAGTGAAGATCACTCCTTTGGCAGGAAATGTATCTGTTGGTCTTTAGTCTGTCTTCTGAAGCGCATCTCCCCTTCTTTTGGGCCAGAGGTGTGAAAAACTCAGTGTCATCCAAACTGTCTTCAAGGAGTTGTGAAACACATGGTCATCTCTGAGAGGGGGGGTGAGTAGGCTGCGAGAAGGCCCGAGTTCAGCACTAAGCAGAAATATATTTGTTAACTGGGATCACCTTAGCAAGGTCTGATGTTAGTTCAAAACTTCCATTTCTCCTCAGACAGACAGTGATTACCTAAATTTTGTTAAGAAAGTTAACCAATGGCTAGCTATTTTTCACGTATCAGGTATTACTTATTTTACTGTAAGAACGCTGAAGGGAAAACACATGTTGTGTTTTGGGACCAAATACACAGGGTGGAGCTTGGGTACCAATACGCTTCTAGGCACACAGATAGTCACTAGCAAGTGACGCACCTGCCTGGCCCTGCAGAAGAGGCAGCACAGTCCAGGAGAGAAGCCAGACGGGCCAGCGTGACAGTTTTTAACATGCCCTGTCTGCCCTGCCGCAAAGGAGGCGGCCGGGTGCAGAAGGAATGGCAGCCGGGTACCCATCCGGAGCCGGCAGGGCAGTGCCAGGTCAGGGTGCGTGGCCGAGGCCCAGCCCTCTCCTCGCTGCCCTTGGGCGGGCAGCCTGGGCCAACCCTGCTGTGGGTGGGAATGTGGAACACTTGGCTGTGATTGGCCGATATTGCTGGTGCCCATCAATCACCTGGTGCCTCCTGGCACCTCTCTCCAGCTCTCCTTCTGGAAGGTTCTCTGCACCTTGGCACTGACAGGTTACTTATAGGGGGGTTATCTGAAGGTAAGCAAAGTTTAACCAGTTGTAACCTTATGATGAACAGCTGCAACAGATAATAAAACCGCAGACCATTCACGTATGGATTAGGTTCCCAGGCATTGCCCAGCAGTGGCTGACAGGATGTGAACTGTTCCTTCTGTATCTTTGATTGGGATTTGTCTCAGTTTAGTTAGCTAAAGGTTAGGTGGTAGACCTGAGGTGCTCACTTAGGCTTCCTCTTAAGCAGTTGACGGAGAAGCTAATGCATTTAGGTCTTCTAATCACAGAATAAGCTCAGTTGCAGCATGGAGGTGAACGGCAGTCTCTCTGCTTATCACAGAAGCATTCTAGAATAAGCTAGCTTCCCTTGAATGATTGACTTTTGCATGCTAAAGGTAGAGAATATTAATTCTAAACATTATTTCAAGTGACCGTTCCTTTGATTGTAAGGCTGCTGTTTAAAAACTTTCACTCTTTCCTGAAATGAGCAAAGCAGGAGATGTGATTTTCATCAGAACAACCACTTCTAACAAATTTGCTTTCAGTATTCCTAATCTCAAAAGATAACTGTCTGTATCATAATTCCAGTGGACAGAGTCAGTAACTCCTTTTCCGTTCTAGTCTAAGATAGAATGCCTGGAATAAAAACAAGCTATATGCTTTACTTTTTAATAAATGAAAGTGCTATTACAATTTGGTATTTTTCTATGTAAATAGCCACTTTAAAACATTTTATTCATTTAAATGTGCTTTTGAATAAAATTGTAGACACAGTTTATTAAAATCAATTCATATTAGGCTAATTTGTAGCTACTAGGTACGATTTCCCATGCTTATATTAAATATGGGACACTTAGAAATTGAACAATATTGAATTTCAGTGTTTAAATGATGACATTCTACTATAGGAATTAAAGCATAGACCTAACAATTGTTATCTTGATACTGTAAGATGTGTGGAAGTAACTTGTGGTAGTGATATTGTATTGCTAGTGAGTTCCAGAGTTTTCTTGTTCAGTTAAACAATAAAGGCTATCAAGGGTAGTTTTGCTGATGAGGTTATGAGTCATTCTGAATTTAAGAAGTTATTGTTTCTCTGCTTTCTCAATTTTTTAACTTTGTGGAAGTGGTGTTGTGGGGATTTCCCCCCCCCCTACTTCTGAGCTCCTGTGAGATATCAGTGTTATAACTTAATGAAAGTTCTAGCACTTCCTCACACTTACTTCAACAACTCGGGTATGAAAAATTATTACTTCAGAGTTTTTCTGAAGCGTTATCAAAGTGGAAAAAGAGACACTGTTTTATTCAGTTAAAAGTCTGGAAAATGTTCTGTATCTTAAGACCACCTTTCAAGAGCAGAAATTCATCCTAGTCAAACAATTGTTTTATATAAAATAAACAATGATTATATAGAGTCAGAGTTTCAGCTCTTGGTGCTGGGATGTTTCTGCACCTGCTATTTTCATTGTATTTCTTTACCAGTCTTACCACTACTTCCCCCAGAAGATTCTAGCATCCCTGAAGGAGATGATTTTCCTTGCTCCTTCAACTGTTTGCTACTTAGAGTTGTTCATATTACAAATTGGATTAATGATAAGTTATCATATGAAGTATTATTCTACATTATACCAGTACAAATCAGATGTTATTGACTTCAACTTGCCTTCCTGTTCCTTTTTTCTCCATATATGTCTAACAGTATTCAGACCAAATTTTCTAAACCGAGTGTAGCCCCATCAATTCCTAAGAATAGTACTTTGGATTGCTGTTTGGGGATACACAAATTCTTGTGTTTGTGCTACCATGTACGGTATGGAAAAATTACTGAATGATGAGACTTGAAATGAAATGTCAGAAAGTGATGAGATGTAATGCTTAGGATTTTGATGGGGAAAAATGGAAGAAGGTGAAAAACAGTGAACCATCTTTTATCAATTTATTTCTCGTTTTAACTGCCACAGTCTGGCGTTCAATAAAACAACTCTGAATAATTTCATGGGCACCAGACACAATGGTAATTTTAGTTTTACTTTTTAAGATGCAGTGAACCTGTTGAGTGCAGCACATAATAATGGAAAATTTTGCATGAGGGTAATAATTATAATGTTCAAGTAGCAAGTAGAATACATGCCATTATCTGAACTGTTCATATTTTGCATAAAGTCATGGTAACTTCAGAGAAAAGATACCAGTTCACAAAAGGCAACTGTGAAATGGTTCATCAGATCGATGAGGAAATTACACTGAACCTTCCCATTGTGAAAGCTCAGGAAAAGATGTGTATGTGCTTTGCCAGGAGAGGGGTGAAACATGGACGGAACACAGTGAGCGTTCAGTCAGTGTAGTCTCGCACAAATGCAGAACTGCTGCCAGACAGGCAGCAGACCAAACTCTAGGAGGACAGACATTTTATCGTCTTTATGGTATTTCCTCAACTTCTTTCCTACTTGTGAAAGGCAGAGGAATAGCAAAGGAGGTGATACACTGAGTCCTGTGCATGAATTAGAGGTGGCAGATACACAGCATATTGTGAACTGCTGGCTAGATCGTCAAGTAAGTCAGGGGAAGTCATTTCACTTTTGTCCTACATAAATCCATTCTTTGCCCTTTTCATATTAGCCACTGGTATTTCAAAAGGTAACTGAAATATCAGATGAGTAAACTTTTGTTGCCCAGATAATGTACTCTATTTCGGGAGCAAAGAACCAGCCTCTTTACTGCTCCATTAGCTTCACCGGTAGCAGAAGGACAATGGAATTAATTACACAGCTCAGTAAGAAAGATTAGTTGTACTCAGTTTTACACTGTCTCTGTTTTGTATATGTAAGGAACAGGAATTTATCATTAGGAAACGCTTTCACATTACAGATATAATAGACAAGCATGAGACCAACCAGAGGCTAACAAACTAGTATCTAGTAATTTATCCTAGAGTAAATTTTGTTTCCTCTCCAAACTGAGATTGGCTCCTTGTAAGCCCGTTATAGAGCATTTCATTGCAATGAAACCGCCTATAAACATTTTCTTAATTCCTACTGTATTACTAAGTTAGTGCTATATTATGTAGAGCTTTAAATACTAATTATAGTATCTAATCTTCAAACTTAATCATGAAAGAGATGGCAAAGCTTGTTTGCAAACCCCTTTCCCCCCCCTATACAGAGCAAGCCTTGCCTGTTCATTTATTAAAAGGACACTTGGGATCTTCACAATAGGCTTCCAATGAGAAGACATGGAAGACACTGTGAAATATTTGTATGTATACGTGAAATAGATATTTCATTTCATACATGATAAACCATTTGATGGGAGAGAGGAAGCACAGTTGGGCTGCCTTTTTTTCTTTTTTAAGAAGAAGGAAGCTTTCAAACTTTATGCGTGATTATATTCCATGTATTCAACATCACAGTGGAACTTTACAGCCTGAATGACATTTGTCTGTTATAATAGAAACAATACAAAAATGATGCTCTGCTGTCACTGCCATAAGTGGTCATACGTGGTCCCATGTGTCTTTTAACTGAATGTGCAATGCTTTATCAGGTGAGATGTAAGAGGAGCAGATGTAGTATTGTCATTGTAAAACATGGAATCCATAGTGTTGATTTCATTCAAAGAAGCTGTTTTTGAAACTGTAAATTAGTCTGCTTAAAGGACTTTGCACTGAGCATCATTGCAATAACTTGGTACTCTTTCTTCTGGAGAATTTTCAAATATTTCATTTACTTGTTCCTCATATTCCCACAGACTACACCCTCCTGAGGCTATTCACACCCCTGTTTCTGAACGTTGTTTTCTCTTAAACTGGAATTCAGCAGCACTCTAATCTTGCCCACTTTTGTCTTTTGAATTTTATGCTAGTGTAATTCTGCATCGTCTACTGTTTGGACAATGAGAAAATGTAGTCCGCTTTTAGATTTCTTAATGGAATTTGTATATTTTATAGCAAACACTTCTCATATGTAAGAAATTTTACTGCAGTTGCGTAAAAAATAAAGAACTGGAATATGATGTTTCTGTTTCAAGAAAATGGAAAGGATACAGGATGATACTAAGAAAACTGTAATAGAGGGAGCTTGGAAGTGTCGTTTTATCTTCTTATACTGAAATGTCTGCAAAATTCTGAACCTGCAGTGCTCATGAGAAGAGAAAACATTAAGTCTTTATCATGGAAAGTTTGGTAGTAGATTCACAAATAATATTGTGTAGAGATTTAAAGAATGAATGTGACAGAGTTGTCTTTAAAACCCATTTCAAAGAGTTTCTTTAAACTGTATTGTGTTTGAAAGAAGCACAAGCTCTGTTTGCTTTGAGATAAAGAAGGAGGGCGGGTCAGCCATCTCACAGAAAAGGAGGATGAGAGTTCTGACAGTGAACAGGTAACGCGTAGCAGTAGAGTTAGGAGGAAAATCAGGAACATAAGATGACTAGATAATCAAAAGACAGGACTATTTTACAAAGAGATCTGGATTTTAAAGTGCCTGCATAGAACTGGAAATGCCTAGAAACTAATGACTTCAAGTCTAGCTACATAATATATGAAAGAGAATTCTTTTTACCTGTTTTATACATTAGGTACCTCCACGACTATCCCGCTGTTCCCTTCAGATGGCTTAAGCTGTAAGCTCCTGATAGTTATTCAGCTTTTCCCACATTTCTTGGCCAACATTTTTAAGGTTCGAGATTTTCTCCCACTACCTAATTCTCCACAGAAAACTTCTGTGATACTCTTGTGCAGGAGAAATTTAGAAAGATGAGATGTAAACCTGTTGTTCATATATGAATGGTGTTCAGTAATATAAAACAATCATAGTTCTGTAACTGTACTGATTTTGCATTAAATGAGTTCTTACAACATGCTGTTGTTAATACTGTAGCCTAATTAATACTTCTAGAAGATGCTTTTTAGAAACTAGAAGTATTTAAATGCTAATGCAGTTCTTCAGACAGGTGTCCTTCCTCGTGCTTGGACAATGAAACAAAGCAGTGCTTATTACTGATTCACTGCAAGGGTGTTGTCTTGCACAGTTCAGTCTGCATGACATAAATCTAAAGAACAAAAGCAAATAAGTGATTTAATAATTATGGAAGGGAACCAAGCTTAGCAGTATAACCTACAGTATCTATAATGCATAGTGGAGTATAGCTGTGTCACATGCAGTATTAAACTCTTTAGGAAAACAAGCACTGGAAGGCCAAGTGATAATGACACACATCCATCTTTCATTTGAATACAATGACCCATTTTCACGTCTGTTGTTCACTGGGTAACTCTCTTCCTTAACTGATCTTTGTTCTGTCACTGCATATTAATATATTGAATCATAGAATACCAGGTTGGAAGGGACCTCAAGGATCATCCATTCCAACCTTTCTTTGCAAAAGCATGGTCTAGACAAGGTGGCCCGACACTCTGTCCAGCTGAATCTTAAAAGTTTCCAAATAGATATATATTCATTCAGCCTTCATTGCTGGATACAGGCTTGATTAAAAATGTAAATTCCTGTTCATTTCAGTAAACTGCAGTGCAAGTTTTGTGGATGTTACATTTCTCTGTCTTCCAGTTCTGCTTTTAGAGTCACACTGATAATTTAGGTTTCATGCTTAGTCTTCCATTAAATATTAACTATTAGTGGAATCTTTTAGTGTTTATAAAATTTATCTGGAGCTTAATCATTCATTACTATTTCAGTGGGGATCGTTTGCTTGAGTAAGATCTGCAACCAGGGCAATTCCTTAACTTTAGAAAAAAATGGTCCATTAACTATCTCAGTTGTGCTGTATTGGTATCTATTGACTGGAACAGCATATAATTTCTTGTGACTGTGATAACATTTGAAAGTGGTGATATAGCCTATGATTACAAAATTACTTAAGTCATCTGACTGCACAGAGATGAGCAGCGAGTGAGAAATGAACACAAAGTGATTCATCATGTAACAGTTGTGATCCCACAGTAAGGAAGCTCACGTCCCATGATAATAATTTCACTGCAGATTATGATGATGATTCACATGTCTAGACAGGCGAGCAACGGCTTCAATTAAAGGACAAGCATATGAGGATAAACTATATACAAGGATTTCTGTGAGGTATGATGATGTCTAATTTTCGTGAGAAGCACAACATATGCTTGTATCATAGTCCTCATGATCAAGCCATATAATACTGCATGCTGTATCTGGTGTTCCACAGCCACTGGGCCTCCTCTCTGCCAGTGTGTATTCCAACTGCTGTGACATCTCACAGACTAGATCTCTTTGTAATCATTTTCATTTGCCGTAGGCCAGAAGGACCTTTCCCCTCAGCCAACTTTTGTATCTGTCAGGATAGATTATTAGCTGCTATTCCAGAAGTAAAAGCAGAACAAGTAAGCATAGGACACAAATAAGGCGTGCCATTTTATAAAAGAGCGGAGTAGGACAGATTTGGTCTTAAATCCTTACAGTTTTTGTTTTGTGTGAAGCTGTGTCTCTAAGTTGTATGGAACACAGGTAAGAAAGATTAAGGAACATTAGCCATTGTCATGTCAGTGCTTTTGGTTCTTTTTCCCTCTGGGGTGGGGGGTGTTCATGTCAGCCTGCATTGCGAGGAAGAGTTCTTCCTTTCAGGAAGCTGGTGGCCCTTCTCTTGTCAAGCACTGTCCATCCTTTATGCTTTCTCTTCTTCCACTTAACAATGATCTTCTGTTGACACAGAGTTTTAAAGCATGCTTGTCATGCATGTTGGAATTAATTATCTTTTTTTCCCTTGGTGCATCTACCAGTGCAGAAAACTTTTTCCTTCTGAAAATAGACATATAAAATTTAACTAGCACATTAAAATGTAGATTGTAATAATCTATTACTGATTCGTAACCAGTTTTATCAACTGGTTTTCTATCCAATTGGAAAAAGAAACCTGTTTCTAAGTGGTTTTATTTGCTGTTTTTTCTCCCATTCTCCATCTCTTACAATTCCATTTTCCTGAGGAAATGTAATATTACGGTCTTAGTATTCATTTGCTTTGTCCTTTGTTCATCATATGCTCTTCAGTTTCAATAGCACAAGTATGATCGCTCTGAGAGGGGAAAACTGTGTTTATTTAAATTTGATTAAATGATGAAACATAATAGGGCTGGACATGGTTTCAGTTTTGTAAAGACTAAGCAAGGAAATCTAGCTCCCTGGAGTCAGATTTTCAGAAAATTCAACAGTTTCTAGGAACAGATTGCTTATTTTAAAATTTTTTCTGTAGTTTGACTGAGGTCAGAATTTGCACATACAATTTGAATGCAATTACAGATCAGACTAATGGCATCTGTACTGAAATAATAACAGCTTGTCATATTTATGATGTTGAAAATCCTTTTTTTTGCATCCTTTTGCAACCATAGTCAATTTTTTGCCATATAGTGTGCAGGCTTGAATTTTGAGAGTATGCAGTTTGTTTCTGTGTTTACTGAAAATAAACTTTTTTGGAAACATTGAATCTTTCAAAAGCTTTCTCTTAGCATACATGAGAGCTGTGACCCTAGCCTCTTCAGAGAAAAGGTCTTAGCTCTCAGTGCCACATCACTGCTTTTCTGAAATCAGCATGTTCTGTTCAATGAAGTATTGCGGTAAATATCAAGTATATTTGCCAAGTTACATATGGTTTTAAGTACATAATTGGTGACTTGTTTTTCCCCATTTAGACCAGCAGGTCTACTTGCATGAATAAAAAGATTATACTGGTCACTGAGTTGAAAAAGCTTTCACCTTGGAAAACTGTCTTTCAGAATGACAAAAATGAGGCCTTTGAACTCTTACTGAAGTGGCAGGATGTGTGGGACCATATACCAATTCACTGTGAAGGTCTATGATAGACTGATGGTGATATGATAGCTTTTAAAGTCCAATTTGACCTGCGTTCTGTACTAGGATTTGCCCTAGTGTGGTAATTAGGGTGGGCCAGATTGAGTTAATCTCTCAGTTGCCACAACAGTTCATTTTCCTTTTCCCTTTTCACTGCTTTTATACCCTCTTCCTTTTAAAACTCTCACTCTTTAATCTTCAGTAGAAGCTTTTCACTAGTTAAGCAGGATTGAAGCAAAAGATTGGAAGGACATCATCTTCTCTCTGTCACCTGCCATGAAATAGTGGCAAGAACTTTATATATGTATTCTTCCAAATCCAGCAAGCTGAAACGTTTAAATGTTAAGTGGGTTACTTCAAAGCCTTCTAGTGACAGAATTGAAGGCTAATGCTTCGAACTGAATCTGCTTGACTCTTATCAGTGAACAGAGTGCAGCAGATTTTCATCAGTTTCATCAAAAACATTTCTAAAAAGTATCTTCTATTATTCTCAAGAGTCAGAAGGAATAATACACATTCAGAAAGCTGGGATGCCAGAGTCTGCCTGCTTTTCATGCACACAACCATGTAGTTCCTTATAAAACAGGTATGTTTTATACATAAGCTTTATGTAAGGCTCATGAGTCAAGACAGGGAGAGATCACTCACCAATTACCATTACAGGTAAAACAGACTTGACTTGGAAATTAATATATCACCAATCAGATCAGAGTAGGATAATGAGAAATAAAATCTTAAAAACACCTTTCCCACACTTCTCCCTATTTCCTAGGCTTAACTTCAGATTTTCTCTACCTTGTCCCCTACAGTGGCTCAGGGGGATGGAGGTTGGTGCTTTTGATCAGTTCATCACATATTGTTTCTGATGCTCTTTCCCCCTCGGGAGGAGGACTCCTCACACTCCTTCCCTGTTCCAGTGTGGGGTCCTTCCCATGGGAGACAGTTCTCTGTGAACTTCTCCAACATGAGTCCTTCCCGCAGACTACAGTTCTTCAAAACTGCTCCAGTGTGGGTCTCTTCCACAGTCTGGAGTCCTTCAGGAACAGACTGCTGCAGTATGGATCCCCTGCAGATTCAAGTCCTACCAGCAGCCTGCTCCAGCTCAGGGTCTCCATGGGGTCACAGCCTCCTTCGGGCATCCACCTGCTCCAGCATGGGGTTGCATATATGTGGCTTTCAGATGTGGTTACTTGATTGCTGATTAAAGGGAATCTTTAAGGTTTGATCAGGTGCTTGGCGGAGAACCAGAGAGTAATGAACAAACATTGCTTGTGTATCTCATAATTGATAGATCCCTATATCTGTAAATCCATGCTTTGTAGTATTCTACTCCTGCATCTAAACTCATGTTCACTTTGTGCAAGGTTTTGTCTTTGGGAAGGGGGGAAAAAAATGTTGCGTGATTTCCTGAAACAAAAATATTTGGGAGAATCAGCAAAGTTGAAAAGCATGCATTCCTGAGTTTCAGAGAAATGGCCATAGAATTTTATTTTTTTTTTTTTTTCTCCAATCACCATCCAAGTCACTTCATTCAGTTCCAGTACTTGTTTTACAAATGTTCTGAAAACCAATGTTTCAGAGTCTCAGGAGAAAGACAGGCTATTTATTTAATTTGTCAGCTCTGGCATAAATCATAACTCTGTTGCATTTGATGTTGTACAAACAGAGTTAATAAATGATCCTTGCCCCAGGTGCTTACGAATTAAATCTAAGACATAAGATGGTGGATAGGTATGACAAATAGAAGAGTAAAGAAACCCAATAAGTAGTGCCAGTTAGAAAGATAGATTGCTTGCTGGCATATCAGCATCAAGGGTTTTGTAGACTTCCTAGAAAGGCAGGATTTTCATAAAGAATATAAAGGGGGACAGAAACTATCTTCACAATACTTATAGGGAAATCCTTGCAAACATGAGGGGGAATAGAGAAGAAAAACTGGAGTTGATTGTATGGAAGATAAACAGACAAATTACCTTGTTAAACAATTTTAGGGCATAACATTTTCTTTGTTTATGTAACAGAGAGATGTAGGCTGCTTTAGTATTTTAGTCTAGTTTTAGGATCGTTAGGCCAAAAGTTGGAAGTGTTATCTTGGATGCTCGCTCTTGATTTGACTGACAACACTGAAGGCTCAGTGTTAGAACCCTCTTGATTTCACTTCAAATGTTTAACTTCAAATTGCATGAAGAAAGAATGGTATATTCAGAGTTTCCTAGATTTGATATCAAGACAAGTTTAATTACTTTAATGAGTAAATAGATATATGTGTAGATATCTAGAGAGAGAGGAACATAAGAGGGAGGGAGAAAAAGAATAAGCTGACTATCCTATAACAATGTAATAAATGACTTAATAACAAAAAGGAAGGTATTGGAGCAGATAAAAATACAGAAGTAAAAATAGCTCTAGTTCATCATTTTGAATACATTGAGATATCTGGTAGATACAAAGATTTTTTTTTTTTTAACGGTTCTGTTACAACTGTAATTGTTTAAGTATAGCACTAAATCTGAACAGAAATTCAAATATATGGGTAGTTCATGGAAAACCCTCACATTTGGACTGTAGAATAAACACAAAAAGATAGTAAATCCTCATTTATTTACCAAATAGAACATAAGCACTTAGCTGTGAAGAAGAAAGATTATGAAAACAGTATAAGGCAACAAGAGTAAAAGAACTAAAGTCGTCCTGATATTGAGCAAAGCTAACCAGAGTACTTATATGCTCTACGTTAAGCAATTTTTCTATCATGGTGTGACCAGACTGAACGAGATAGACATAATCCTTTAGCAACTTGTAGTCCCCAGAAACTGGAACAAGGGGAGAATACAAATGCTGAGGAGCGTCAGTTGAAAAAGAGCAGAAATGTCACCAATAGATAGAGATGGCTTGACAGTTGACCAGGTCCAGATCCACTGGACGTCTTGGGTGGGAGGAAAAGTTCAGTATGGAATTTAAGATAAAGTGATAACAGGACAGTTTCTGCTTGAGTTTAATTGATCTTGTACAAGCAATTTGTAGCAGAAATCAACTCTGAATAGTCCAATTACTGGTGTTTTCCTCTGAATAGATTGATGATTCATTGACACCATGCTCGAATGAATAAAGTACAGATGTTAGAGTACTTATTAAATACGTGGCTTTACTGTTGGTTAGGTCAGGTTAGTTAGGTTATTGGGGCCAAAATTCAGACACTGACTTTTGAGACCGCTCAGTCTGGTGACATTAAAGTCAGTGAAAAACACCTGCTGAGTTCAATTAATGCCACCTGCTGTGTATTCTCTAGTTAGTTTGAAGTCACTGGCAGCTCTACTGTGTAACATGTACTTGATGCTGAAAGATTAATCTCATGCTTTCCTAACTTCCCCTTCCAATATTGTACATGACTGAATGTTTTCTTTTTTAATGGTAGGCAATACTCCTAGCAATACCCATCATCTTAAGTAGAGTCAACATCTTTCATACATAAAGTCTGATTCACTTTCTCATTAAAATCGGATTTATTAGAACGGAGTGCCTCATTCTGGTTGCTGCATATAAAATTTCTTTTTGGTAACTGAGCCAGCTTATTACTACCAGGACATGGCTGCAGGAGTCATTGTTTCTTTCTCTAAGAAAAGCACTTCCTATTTATGTGAAATGTTGTGGACATGGGCAGGGGACTAATTTCGCAGTAACACTCTTGTTTTTACTTCTGGTTGTTACTACCAAATAATCCTAAGAATAACTCATAGCTAAGTAACCTATAGTAATAAAACCTCCTTCCTCCCTCTTGTTCCCTCTTATATACACATCAAAAGCTGCATTGACTTTCTAAGCCTCAAGATATCTTTAATTTGAAAATGTTCTGTAGTTATAGCCTGTTGTAACAAGCAGGTTAAGATAAAGATATGCATTGGAACAGAAGTGATGAACCATTTAAACAAGCAAAAACTTTTAAAGTTTCTTTAGAAAAATCAGCAGTGAAAAATGTATAAATTTAATTCTTTTCTCATAAAATAGATTTTTTTTTTTTTTGTGCTGTCTTGGTTGTGTATACTTTAGATATGTGTCTTCTCTGGCTCCTTTTCTGTCTTGGAAAGCAACTTTCTGAGAAAGTATTAGTGTAATGCATTATGAGAAGGCCATCAGTGATGTTTTGAAGAAGTATTATAGTAGTATTGATTACATCACTATTAGTCTGAGGATGCATTTTTCCTAACCTTGAACACATGGGTTGAAGACAAGTGAATATTTCATTTGCATCAACACTCAGAAAAGCTTCGGGTACAGAAGATAAAGGAAAAGGTAGAATTTGGAAAAACTTCAATGGGGAAATGATGTAATAAGGAAGGGATGGTGTGGAGGGATGTGGAAAAGAGCAAAAGAAGGGATTGAAACCTGGTTAGAAAGGAAAAGAAAGAGATAATAAAGTTAAATTAAAAGAAATGGTTTGAAAGTGAAGAGGGTGGAAGTTTGGGTTTGTAGGCCGGAGGTACGGCATTTGAACTGGAGTTTCTTGTATGTCCAAAGTATCACTCTAACTGCTGAACTTCCCTTTTCTAAAAACTTCTTCCTTGCTGAGATTACTTTTTTTAGCGAAAGTTTTACTGGAATGTTGCCACCAACATGTGCGATTCCAGGATCTTTGAATACATGTGATACAACACTGGAACTGATTGCCCAGAGAAGGTGTGGAGTCTCCATCCTTGGAGGTACTCATTAGCCATCTGGGCAAGTGGCTCTGGGTGGCCTTACTGGAACAGGAAGGGTGGATCAGGTGACCTCCAGATGTCCCATCCAACCTCAATCATTCTGTGATTCTGTGCATGAATTTAGTCATTTCATTGGCTTCTGGCTGCTGGGATCACTGGTCTCTTGCTTATTTTAGTATCTAGCCAAGATATGGTCTTGTATCTAGGTATGTGAGGGTCATGTGAATAAAAACAGAGTAGAGAAATAGGCAAAGCAGCTGAGAATTGTAATTTGAATCAATTATTAATTGTATAGTTTGCTTGGGTTTGTTTAATCAGTAAAATACTTTAGATAACAGATTAACCAACATTACAGAAGTATACATTTGTCTTTTATTATATTTACATTGAATTTCTGGGATATAATATAGCAAGATCAGAGCCCAAAACGTGGGACCCAAGCAAATTAGAAAGCTTATGTGTAAAAGAACGTGCTTTCTCAGAGAGGAGGTTTATTACTCCTACAATTCACAGACTGTAAGGCGGTTGTGGTTTTATGATGATGACTGTTATTTTTAGTGTTGATACTACTGGACCTAAACCCACCTTAAGTTTTAGAGAGTGGAGGACATCAAAGCTCTGTTGTGATTTAACCCCAGCCAGCAAGTAAGCACCGTGCAGCTGCTTGCTCACTCCTACCTGCTTCACAATGGTTGGGGGAGGAAAATCAGAAAAATGGTAAAACTCACGGGTTGAAATAAGAACAGTGTAATAACTAAAATGAAATAAAATATAGTAGTAGTAGTGTTAAAATATATTAATAGCAACAATAATAAAGAATAATAATAATGATAATGTAAAGAAATCTTTTTTAAAAGAGAAATAAACCCCAAGAAAAGACAAGTGATGCGTGATGCAATTGCTTGTCACTTTGTTGACTGATATGTAAGCAACGATTGCCCCCCATCCCCCAGCCAGCTCCCCCCAGTTTATATACTGAGCATGATGTCCTGTGGTATGGAATATCCTTTTGGCTAGTTGGGGTCAGCTGTCCTGGCCATGCTCCTTCCTAGCTTCTTGTGCACCTTTCTGGCAGATCATGGGAAACTGGAAAACCCTTAATTTATGGTAAACACTACTTAGCAATAACTAAAAGACCAGTGTGTTATCAATGTTATTCTCTTACTAAATCCAAACCACAGCACTGTGCCAGCTACTGGGAAGAAAATCAATTCTTAACCATTACCTACAGTGATGCATAACAACTACATATATCCACGGACATCACACTGCTCTGAAGAGGCTGCATGTGAGAGCACATTTATATCTGAACAGATACTGCTGGTTTCTGTTTACTTAACATATATCTGAAGCAGCTGTTGTTTTCAGTGATGGTATTCACGCCATTCTTCATAGACAGTGATGAATTGAAAACCGTAATTTGTCCCATCCTGCAAAAGAGGGTAATTTTCTTCTGATAGTTCAGTGGACTTCCTTAAAAGACTTGAGTGGGTAATTATTAATTTATTTTTTTTTTTGCTTTATATTGAAACAAATTGAACATGCTGAAGTAATTATGCTTTCAGTATTGCGGTTTTGTGATGGAACATACTGTGTAATAATCATACCAATTTTTTTATATAATTATAAGTGACAGACATATGGGGCTCACAGTCATTTTAGCCTGACATTTTCAATTATTGCAGCAGTATTGATGAAGAGGATTAAGGAGCTCTCAGATGCCAAACTCCATTATTTCAACTTTACATAGAGCTGTCAAGTCCTAATAATTCTACAGGGATTTAGCCATCACAGCATAAAAAGGCATGCAAAAGGTCTTCATAGCAATCTTAAAACTGTTATGGACTGTCAAAATGTAAATGACCGTAATTTAATAAATATCTAATTTTATAACTTTCACTTAGCAATTTTAAAATTATGCCCTATTCTTCAAGTGACATAGTGGTCAACAGTAATATCCCTTAAACTAGACTTAAAAATGTCTAATTATTTATCTCAGCATCTTAGAATTGTGATTCATGAGAGTGCATAGCCTGGCCCAATGAAAATATATCTAATGTGCAATAAAATGGATTTGGTATTTTTTTCTTTTCATCTGACATCTTCATGTCAACAATTTGCAGGCTGGTCTTTCAAGTCTTTTCAAAGGGAGATAAATCATAAAGAGCTTCTCTGCTTTATTGTTAAGACACTTTCATGAAAAGTACTCAGTTCATTGCTGACCTCTTTTATATTAATGTAGGATACTTTAAAAAAAGAAAACCAACCCAAACACGAAGAATTGATTTTAGTCTTTACCATCTTCTTCTGGAGATTCTGAATATCTACCTGTAAATTTTTCCTTCTTTAATCTCAGTGTGTTCAGGAAGCTAACTCCGAGTTTTAAAATCTCAGATGAAAGAAACATGTTCGTGGTAGTTAGACCTAGCTGTGTAATGACTTTTTCTTTTAATGTGGCCTTTATTATTTGACAACTTCTGCAAAACCAGGTACTGGGTTATACATCAAAGATGACCCTTCACATCTGTTAGCAGACCACTTAACCGGAAGACTTTTCCCTGCTGAAGATTCTATTTCTCTAGTAGCTTAAAGTTTCACAAGAAGTTTACATGAAATTTAGTGCTTTGATGAGCACAGTTATTTCATCTTTATGGGTGAAAGAAGCTGATGTTTTTAAAGGTAATGATTTGGCACTGAAACCGTGTCCAAAGACAAAGTAGGCTCTTACGGAATACCAGTGTGATCTGCTCAGTCATATTTATTTGTTAAAAATTCAGTTGACTGTACTCTGATTTTCTGATTTGATTCAGAGGTGTTACTTTCATTCATAATTTTTAACAGTGAATTATAAAAGTCTAGTGGAGGAGGTGAAAAATATGGCATGTGCAGAGTGCCAAACTGCAATATTTCTGTTTGACTAAAATGGACCAAGACTTTAACTACTGTGACAATGTGCTTGTTCAAGAATAGCAACAACGACAATACAATTTCCAGTCGTGCTTAGAACTCTTCTGAAGAGAAAATGTCCCTAAAAACATAAGCAGACTTTTGTTCATTTTCTTGAGGTGTTCTTGATTTCCAGCCACTACTGTTAACAATCTCATAGTCTGATAAAGATGGTGAAATAAAGTTTCCAGTTTATCCATTGATTCAATGAAGCATATCCATACTCCTGATAACCTCTCATGATGTCTTTGGCTGTGTCAAGACGGAAGATGCTGGTTAGTCATGACCTGGCTTTGCCTAGCCTTTTTTCGTTGCAATTAAGCTTGTACCTGAGACTACAGTAAATTTCCCTTTGAAGTGCAGCTTTCTCCACTGATTTTTTCCAAGAATTATGTAAACCTTCCAATGCAGGTGCTGGGTTGTATCCAGTGAGTTTTGACAATAGGTTGCTTTTCATTGAAACCCTTGATCTCAGTGATAAGGCAGGTGCCGACTTTGTGATCAAGAGA
Source organism: Baryphthengus martii (assembly GCA_013396935.1). Taxonomy (NCBI): domain Eukaryota; kingdom Metazoa; phylum Chordata; class Aves; order Coraciiformes; family Momotidae; genus Baryphthengus; species Baryphthengus martii. The sequence goes on along the minus strand of VWZK01021142.1, from coordinate 389,489 downwards.
CCTCAGCAGAAAACAGTAGAACCGCAGAATATCTTGAGCTGGAAGGGACCCATAAGGATCATTGTGCCCAAGTTCCTACTCCCTAAAACTAAACCGTATAACTAAAAGTGTCATCCAGAAACATCTTCATTCAAAACAGGTCTGTTTCTTCTTCAGAATTCCTTAGGATTATGAGAGTAGGGCATTATATCAGTAAACCCAAAAGAATCCTTTGCGAGATACAAGACTCAAAGACAAATAAGAATAGCAAAACCAAACAAAAATGGATTTTAAAAGTAAGGCAAAACTGATAGAAAACTCTGTGCCCAAATCCTGAGCCCAGTTCATTCTCTTATTCTAATGTATGTGTTGTGTAACGCCACTGAATATTGACGTACAATTTAAATAACAGAAAACAAGCTCTATTGAGGTGCAGATGACAAAATGGTAAGAGAACAGTTCTGTGGAAATGAAGAGCAAATCTCTGTTCTTACTTGTGATAGCACTCTAAGAAATTAAGTGGCTCTAGGGAAAATGTTGAAAATCTCTTTGGCCAGAAAAGTTAGAATTCTGCTAAAGTCACAGAAGTGCAACAGTCATGCTTGAGGGTAGGAGGTACATAGCAGCACTAACAAGGGAGTGTTTTTGTAAAATATGGTTTCTGGCTATATGAAATTTTTTCCTCAGCAAGAATTTTAGTCAAATCCCTGACTTCAGTACTTGCCTATTGCATATATTTTTGTCCAGTTTTTAATAACAATATTTTTTTTCATCTGTTAGTCACTGAGACGTGCTAGCATTTTCTTGACAGTTTGAGTACCATGAAAAATCAGACTGTTTGACTTCTGGGTTTGCTGGGAATGATTACTATAGGTCTTATGCTCAGTCTTTTTTTTCCTACTTCAGTTTCTAGTTAGCTAGTTTGCCTGGATCCCAGTAATTTGTTGCTATGACTGTTGGATGCTATCCCTTGCTTTGTGTCTTCTAATGGGCTCAATCATTCGTTTTGAGCTTCTGCATCTGGTAAAGATAATAAGCATGACATCTCTGTTAGTCACAGCCGTGCCTGCAGTGAAGGGCACACTGGGTTTTGAGTTTAAAATAGATTTTTCTTCTATAGTCTGTGTGCTCAAGCCCACAATAATTACTGAACAAAATGTTCTTAGACATTTGCCTGAATAGCATCAATCAATGGCATTGCTTATGAAGGAGAAAGCTATTTTTGAGACACAAAGAGGCTATGAATATAAGCTGGCATTTACTTTTCTGCAGTACCAAAATCTAGACCTGACATTTTTGTTTTAATGTTAATTTAATCAATAGGTATGCTTTGATCAGACTGCTAAAAGTCTGTGCGTGCTACTTCCTTGCAAAACAACAGAATGAAAGGACCACTCCCTTTTGTCCTGTAATGGTAGACTGTTGATTTATCTATTACATCAATAGCCATAGCGGGGTCATTTTAAGGAAAACTCACAAAGGTTGTCTGTGCAACAGAAAATGGAAAGAAACAAGAATAAAATCCAGGGAGAACCTTCATGTACTGAGTGTTGTGAAGAGGTATGGTTTATTTATCCAGAGAATAGGGATAGTCTTGGCTTATCAAAAAGGACTTTATTCCTCATTTTGTAGAAATTCTCTAAGACTAATTTAGTCTGTTGTTCTGCAAGTTGTTCTCAGGAATCCTCCTCCTAACAGATATAACCTTAGACCAGACTGCTTCTATGGAGATTTGTGTTAGCCTTTTCTGTAAAAAGATATGTGTTAAGGATGTATCTTCTGGGGCCGGGTGGTACCTCCTTTGTGCTTTTAGTAACCACAGGAGGAATTGGCAGAGTGTTTCCTTTGAAATACTGTAATTTAGTCTTAAGTGCTGTAGAAGATCTAGTATCTGGCTGTACTTCGTAAAATTACGTGGTCCTCTGAACAGAAAAGGTCAGTAATTAGAGCACAGCCACACAGATAAGTTGCTTTGGAGTGATGGGTTTGGACTGCCAGCTCAGCTGAGAGAGCTGCCATGAGGCACCCTCTTCATCAGTTACAAATGCAATTAGTATGAGCTGAGTACTGGAAGCTGCCCAGGCATGTAAGCCATTACTTAACAAAATATTGTTTCTGATATGCAAGTTATTCAAGACAGACGAGGGAGTAGCTATATTTTGGCCATAGGGTACATTTAGCTTTTTGGGAAATGGCAAATTTAGGAAGAAACAAGAGTGCTATCGCTGACACAAGTTATCCAGTGTAAGTATTTGTTTCATGAGAAGTCGTTCTCTGATAAAGCACGGTCAAGGCTGCATAAAAAGTATTTAGAAGAAGGAAAAATGCACCAAAGCCCCATAACATTTCCGATCCTTTCTTCATGACACGATGAGCACCCAGGTCTGTGTGAATTTGAAGAGGGGGAGATGGTTTTATGACGACTTCCATCATGGCTGTGTTAAGTTACTGCCTGTGACTCACAAAGGGGTCAAAGTTAGTACATTGCAGATTAGTTAAAATAGATCTTACACATTTGATTTTTTTTCTTCAAAAATCAAAACAAACAAACAAAAATATCAACAAGGGGAGAGAGTATGAGTGCTATTTTAAAATCTATAGAACCTGGATCTCCAAGTGGCTTTACAGTGTCTAAGCTTTCCTTTATAAATAACAGAAGGAAAGAGTGGTATGTTTTTATACTAGCACTTTCTGAAGAGTCTTGCACAACAGACATGTGAAAATAGACATGAATTGTGAAAAGTGATGCAAATAGGCATCTCAAGAAATCCAGTAATAATGTTTAAAACCAAATATGTAGCTGTCCTGATTTCACTGGGACAGAATCGTGGGCCTACCATGGTCTGCAGGCCATTAGCAGTTTGGAGTCAGCCGGGGCAGCTGCCCCAAGCTGGCTGCAGGTGTATCCCAGCCCATAAACATCATGCTCAGTGTAAAGGGAGAAGTTTGCTGAGGACAGAGGGTCTCCTGCTCGAGCTTCTCCTGATCCTGCTTCTCTTCCTGCTCCTGAAACCTGCCTTCCTGTTTGCTGGGGCCACTGTACGTTTCCTGGGCTGAGTAGAACTTTGTTTACTTTATACTGGCATTGGCATTAGTTTGGCCGTTTCATCTAATCCGTTTTCATTTCAACCCCTGAATCTCCCCTTCCTGGCTATGGAGGGGTCAAGGGGTGATAGAGCAACTGCTAGAGTTTAGCCCTGGATACAGACTGAATGTGGAGAGTAGATTCAAAGTACATAGCAGATTTTGAAAATGTGTATTCATACTTATTTTGGTTTGCTACTGCTGATAGGACAAAGAGCCAGTAAACAGTTTATGGTTTAGAAATCGAAATCAGTGTCATACTGACAGGTAGAGATACGAGTAAATTTGATTGTCTCATTTTAAGGAATGAAGCCTTGTCTCATAGCTTTAAAAGACGATTAACTGAAAATGAGTTTTTAACAAGTGGAGAAATACCATCATCATTCAGTATCTTTCTGAATTAGTGCCATTTCCACTGATGTTGCTATTAATACAGCTAGCCTGTGTATACAGCATCTGGGCCTTGTATGTTCCCTATGTAAGCACTTTTATGTCTGGATCACATAAAGATACAGAGAAAACTAGAAGCATTTTATGAATCTGGTCATGTTTTGCTGCTGAATGCTTTGTGGAAATGTTAGCAGTATTAGTCTTTTGAGTTAGTGGAGAAAGGGAGAAGTTTGTAAATGCAAGCCATGTTACATAGTGGTGTAGAGGTATGACATGAGGTGTATAGGTTCGCGTTCATCCTTTCTGAAGTAAAAGAAAAATTTTTTTAAAAAAATAGAAGGGAAATAATGTGAAGTTTTCTGTTGCATTTCGTCTGAAAAGTCCAACTGTTGTAAGAAGTGAGAACAAAAAAGGAGCTGCCTGCTCCATAGTGCTGTTTGGTATGACATTTTTATTAACTTAAAATGCGCAAGTAAACTAAAATCGACCACACTTCTCATTTGACATTTAGTCTAGAATCCTGAAATCTCAGGAGAAGTCTTTAGGATCCAAAACTAGCTTTTACAAATTGGACTCCTTTATTCCAAGTTGAGTGCATCCATCAAACAGGTGGCTTGAAACTGACATGACTTAGAAGAAGTCTTTTTGGAATGCAGGGCATGATTATGAGAAAGATGTAACTGATCGGCTGGGTTTTTTTTCCCAAAGGTCTACTTTCCTGTTTAGCAGACTGACTCAAGGTGATATATGCAACTGTTTTGCCTACATAGAGCTCTTCAAGGTTCTACTGTTTTGTAACAGAAAGTTTCACCACAGAAGTAGTATGATAAAGGCATATTATTGAAGAGGAGGTATGTGGTAAGTAAAGCCCTCATGATACTTACTTCAAATAATATAAAATCCAAACAAAAAATGTTGTTGCTTCTGATATGTGTGGTGAGTGCCAGCGTTACCTCGTATTGCTTTGATCACCCTCATTCCCTTTGCTGTGTTTGCCTGTTGCCTGCCTCAGTTCCCATGGGGATTCTCAGGAAAGGAACCGTGACTCTCTGACTTTAAATATCTAATATAGGAACAGAAGATTGCTACCATTAAATTGTTGCTATACATCTTAAAGCTATACTGAAATAATAAAATACCTCAAGTCTTGCTTCTGATTCCAAGTAGTATATGTAAGGTTAAATGGGACCTTTAGGTTCTAGATTTCATAATTGCTAGCTTTGCTACTTCAGATGTTAAGCTGGGAATGTGCAGAGCTGTGGCATTTAATACCGTAAATGTACCTTCAACACAAGTGAGAGAAATTTCATGCTGGGCATTTTACTGGGTGATGGACTTCAAATAAGATCCAATTTTCCAAGAATTTTGGAGATTTATGGGCAGTCTTCAGGAATGCACTCTTTTGTCTAGTGTTCTTTTAACCCCTGCACAAAAGTTTACACCTGTAATTTCAGTTCGTGTATGTAATTACTACCGTATCAGTTAGGGATACATCAAAGAAGGAGAACTTCTGTACAGTTTTCAGAGCTCAGCAGCTTGTACATGTTTTCCTTTCCTAAATCAAAGTTTTGTAGGAATTGAAGGGGAAGTTAAGTTTAGTAAGCACTGAAGTAAATGTGCAGTGGTAGAGGACTTGTTGAGTCTCTGCACAGACTAAATTTACTTAATACTGAAGAGCAATGATACCATAAAACACAGAGATGTCTCTGTTTTCTTTCTTATTTGGGCTATAAGACATAGGGAATATAGAATCAATATGCTTTTCTTATCCCATAAAGTCTCCCTAGATGAATTGCAAAGACATTGCCCTTAAAAACAGTAGGCGTAAATTTCTAAGACTATAACAACGTTAGTGCTCTTAAAGACAGATTTTCACAGATTAATACATAACATTAAACAATATAATTAATTTGTCAAGATATGAAGGTTTAATATTCTAAAAATACATTGCTATTTCAGAGTAAAACTTGTTAACTTCTCTAGTGTTTCCATAGAAACCATTGTGGAAGCACAGGAAGAAGCAATTGTAGTTTGGTACCGGTATGTACTTTCTCCTAAGATATATGTATTTTTAAAAATGGTTGCACACTTCAATCAAAATTCTGACACAGAGTCCTATTATCAACCGTGGCTGAATTTACAGAAGTTCTAAAGCTAACGTGTCAAGATAGCTGGAGAGACAATGCATGGATTTAATATCGTTTGCCAGTGGGAATTCCTGGAGCTCAAAGTAATAATGTCTTCTACATTAATGTGCAGTGAAGTGAGTGTAACATTAATCTTCATAGAAAGTTCAGTTCTCCTGAGAATGTGGAAGGAAAGTATAAGCCACATTAATAGAAGGAAGGAGCCAGGTAACATGGGGTTACTTTTATAGAATTTAAATCTGATTAAAGAAAGTCTTAATATTTTCTTTCTCTGGAATTTGTCAGTATCAAGCGTTCAGGATAACAGACAACAACTGTCTGCATACCGTGAGCATGTGTATGACTCATACACCTTGTATTAGTTTGAAAATTTTAAGACCTATTTCATAGAAAGAATTATTTCTGAAATTACTATAGCATCACTGTTTATGCTATTCTACTTGAGAATGTGTCTATTATAGCCTCCAGAAAATAAGACATTTATGCTTCTGCTATAAAAAACGAAAGTGCCTCAGGCTGAATCTTATTTCATAATGTTGCCAACTCAGGGTAAGTTATTTTACAATGTTACAGAAATTGGTTTGATTGTGTATGGGGAAAGGGATAGAAAGTTGGATGACTTCAAACTGGGCCTTACTTGGTAGTACAGAAATGTACAAATGAAATGTGCCACTGTGCTTTGTTTCTTCCTTTGTAGACAGAAAATGCTTCTGTTCGCAAAAGCAGTTCATTGTTGTTCCTTTTATTAAAAGAAATTTGACATTGACTTTAACTTTCTCTTTTCTTGCTATCGGTGTGATTAGAATGTCATCAATTTGATTTTAAGTATGACTTCAGTTCAGGATCAGAGGGGTGTGGGATAAGTAGAAACAGACACCCTGACAGTTATTGAACTTTATCTTGAGATGGAAGGTGCGTGTGCGGGAGAAAATCTGCCGAACGACACGCAGGGGGTTTGATAAAGAGGTCAAAGGAAGCAGGAGGAATGGACTGGTGATCTGGTAAGAGAGCTGTGCCCTGCATTCATTATGGCATTTTGTGCAGGAGCAGCAAGAGCTTTTTTTTCAGAAAAGAATTTCTGTCTTTATGGCTAATCCATGTGACAGCCTCAGCTCACGCTTTTTGTTAAGGTCAGCTCTCCACTACGTGGATAAAGCAGTACTCCAGGGAGGCAGAAGGAGTAAGATGACAAGGGGACTCTAAACTTCATGTGTATTCCCTGGATTGTACCTAAGCCAGCATGACCTTACAATGCCTTGTCTCTGCCCTGCAGCATAATTACTGTCTCTGTGCAGATCAGGCATGTAAATTTACTGGCACTGCAGAATGCTAGGCACAATTTCCCACACCCAAGTTTTCTGGCTTGTCCTTTGTCATTTTGCAACTACTTGCTGGATCAATTCCATTCATTTTTGTAGCTGTGGAGGCAAGACTCATGTTGTGGTTCTTTGTACAGCAGAAAGCTCAATTACATCAAGGGAATAGAGCCGTTTAATGTCTGAGTTTACAAATGAGGAAAAAAAAAATGGAATTCTGACTACAGCCCCCTAGGGAGGTTTAATTTATGGATGTTTATGCAGCACTTTGAAAATCCTGCTTATTGTATCACTCTGCAAGAAATGCAGTGCAGTGTCATTGCTGGGGTCTTTCGTTGTACACAGGAGCAAGCTAGACTCTTCCCAAGTGTCCCTGAAGTCAGTAAAGCTAGTCTGATGAATGCCATTTTGGTGGGTGAGTATCCTACTTATCCTGAATGATAACGGACAATTACAAAATCACTTTGCCACACAAACCCGACTGAATTTTCAGTAGGAGCCAATAGGATTTTGAGTTAAAACCTTTTTTTTATCCTGAAAAATGCACACGTGATTGTGATTTTTTTTTTTTTTTTTTTTTTTTTTTTTTTTTTTTTTTTATTTTTTGGCNTTTTTTTTTTATAAATTTGCTGGAAAAGCTTTGGTTAAAATAAAGCTTGAGTGACAAGGGTTAATAACTTTTTTCTTTTTTCTCTCAAAAGTCACTTTCTAAACAAAGATACTAACTTTAAATAAAATAAGATACTTTGTTAAGCCTGAAATATTTTTTCCTTCATAATTTGCAAGGAAATTTGTGGACTTTTTCTCATCACTATCATCATTCCCCAGCAAAAGAAATTACTCCCAGAAGTGTAACTTCTAGTTATATATACTTGGAAAGGTATTGGTATGGGTTTTCATATACACGTAGACAAACAAATACTCTTGTCTGTATTACTACTTTCTTGATTGTTCCATGATGCTATTCTGCAATAATTGTTGAGTATTGGACTTATTTTATTCTTGTATCAGTGTTTTGGGAAAATATTCTTCCTTTTTTTCAGTGATAAGTAGATCCCTAGATATATGTTGTGAATACAGTGTCTACATAGACATCCATTTTATTATTACTAGATTCTCTTAAGTGTCCTTTTTTATTATTTTTTTCTCACCAGGCATTTAAGTTTTTATGAATGCTTTCTTTTGCTATTTGCCTGATCAGTGGTATCTGCTCCAAAAATTAATTAGACTTTCTTATCTTCCCAAGCATGAGACAAAAATGGCTTTTATACATAAGATACTATTAGTAGAGTGACTCTTAATACCCAAGAACTATCAAGGAAAAAGATGCATTTTGTGCCCATGTTATGCTTGAAGTCTGTTGTCCAAAGGCACTCAGAGACCAAGGGTATTTAAAATTCAGTGTCACGGTGTGGGGGGGGAAATTACAGCAACAGGGTTCCAGAGTGACTTTTGTCTTATAGATTAATTCAGGAAGTACGAGCAGCTTTACAGAGTTTTTTTCACCTACCTAGTTGATGGAAATAAACATCACAAATCTTAGGCTACTGCAGTTTTCATCTCTCAGCATTGAAGTGAAATGGTCAGCACGCATACACTGAGTTCTCCATGCTGCCTGTGGCTCATTCTGTCAGCTAAATCTTAGACAAATGTGACAGTATCCACTGCTGAGTTTCTCTCAGGGCTTTCCTGATGTTCCCTTCTGATGTGGCTAGGGAGCAAGAGTACAGCTTTGATGTGCTTGGTGAGAATGATACCAAGATTTCCCCTGTATATAGGGATGCAGGTGTTCTGAGATTCAAAGACAAAACACCATCTTTATTGTGACTTGAGATGGTGTGAAGCAGGAATGTTGTGGCGCAAAGGGTTACACTGGCAGTGCCAGCAGTGGTAAACATACTCGGGGAAAAACAAAACAGAAACCTCAATACAGGGGTCAGTTATCTCATGTAGACTGAAACATCTTTTTGCAAGTTTCCCTGTGTTATTTGAGATTACTTTTTAGTGTTGAATTCACAAACTGTGGGGCTGCTTCTGTAATTTTGTCAAATGTGATTACTGGTTTATGCCAGTATTGGTGTCTGTGCTCCCGCAGAAGAGCGGAAGCTCTGTAAGTGACCCATGGTAGTGCTGCTTTGATACAAGGTATTCAACTAACATTTTGGTCTTGCTGCTCCAAATTCCTACGGGGTTGATATCCTACAGGCTAGATGCTGGCAATAAATTTCCTTTCCTCACTTCTTAAGCAAGAGATGGCGGGCTAAGAACAATCCTTATTCACCCTTATTTCTTTCTGCTGTGAGGTGTTTTGTTTTGCCTTATTTTGAGGATAAAATACGAGACGTGAGTACTGCAAAGCTTGTATTTGGGTGGTTTGCTTCAGGGTGTAGCCTAAACGGTCGCAATGTTTCTAAAAGACACTTCTCGCCTGTAGGCCCGTCCAAACAGTACAAAACCTTCCACTTTCCTGTACAATTAGTTGTCCATTGTGCTGACAAACATTACCAGTATTTCCAGTATTTTCATTTCTTGCCTGTTTTTGTTACTGAAATGCAGACATTGAGATCATTTCCCCTGCCCACCCTGCCCTGGGCTTATTACCTATATACTTTGTTGATCATGGGTTCCACCTTCCCACCAGGTATGGCTGGTTCTATATACAGACAGAATACAGGAGGCCAATGTATTCTTCCAAATTTGGTCCTGTGAGTTCCATCTCTTGCTTTTGACACTGTTCTGTTGCATATGCATACAGTCTGCCTCCATTTATCAATGCTTCTCATGACTTCTATAAGAAAAATCTCGGATGTTTACATCTCATTTGTACTCCATTTTAATGCTTCTTTTGTGAATACAGGAAAAATATTTCAAGGCTATGCAACTGTTTTTTTTCTCTGAATTTTGCATTGTCAGACCGCTAGTATGTGACTAACATACATGTTCACAGACTGCTAAAGAACAAACCAGTGCAGGTTTGTGGCTAACAAATTTTGGTGGAAACTAAGATTATATACTCAGCTTGAAGACCTGACTCACTGCCCTCTGTTGCTGCAGTACTGCTGTGATTAAGACTCTCCTCTCATTAACTTAAATTACATGAGCAAGGATTACATTTACTACAAGTACTACATCTTTGTTAAGCAGTACCACTGACAAAGATGATGATTTCAAGATGTGTCCTGTGAGATATCTCTCTATATATGTGCTCAAAGTGGGGGAGGGAAGGTGAAAGGAGAATAACCCTCTTTGAGAAGAAGAGATTTAAGCTATTGTAGCCTCAGGCAGCAGCGATTTATATTCAGCAATTTGAGTGCTTTACTGACTTCTTCATTATTCAGTAGAAAAAAAATCCATACTTATTTTTGCAAGTGCTATATCAATATGTTCTGCAGGTATTTTTAGGGCATGTCAATACAATATTTCACATTAAATGTATGCCCTTTTCAATATGTATTACTACCAAAAAAATCCAAATGGGGCTCCTTCTATGGTATATGTTCATTATGCATCTCTTAAATCTGTTTCTCTAATCAAACATCGAACTCAAAGGGTTTATGTCAAGGTTAGTGGCAGAACAAAGCAGTAACACATCACTGCTATAATGCTCTTCAATTTAAAGAACATTAAAGCCATTTAAGTCTTTCAAATCATTCTGCTAAAAGAAAAGAGACTGCAGAATGGTTAAACTGTTTTCCCAGTCCAAGAAGGACTAACTTCCACATTCAGATATAGTCTGTCATTCACATGAAAATCTTGAATGAGAAGCTCTCTGGCCATGATGGAAGATCCTGGGAGATAAATTTGTCTCTTGGCCTTTATCCTTAATCTGGCGTTTGGTATCAGTCACAAGAACCACATCCTCCTAATGCTTCTTAAGCAGACTTTCAGCAGTTCCTCGTGGAAAAGACAATTCTTTCCCATTTTAAGCTTATTAATTATTAATTTGGCCTATGGTGTGAGTTGGAAACTTTTTCAGGTTTTTTTGGCTGGTTTAGCAAGTCTTGACTATGAAGAATTGAAGTTTCTGGTTTGAAGTTGAACTATATATAGAAGAGATATTTACGATCTTTGGTTTGATTTCAATGGAAGTTAATCATAGTTTTGGAGCTAAGCCTTCTTTTCAGTTTTTTCTGAACAGCAAAAAATGGACACAATTCCAGTAAGCCTTATCATAGAATCATTGCCAGAGAAAGTTATGTTGAATGAGTCTCCTGTTATTATCTGGTGCTCTTAAAAAGCCTATTCTTTAGAAGTACAATTAAGGAAGAGCAGTAATGATCTCTTTGGAATTGGTGGGATTTTTTGTTTTTATATTTAAATTCTAGTTAAACAAAACTTGATACCAGATGTTTGAAATTTAATTTCATTTCTCTGTGTCCTCTTGGGCTGCTACTGGACAATAGCTGTATCAGGCCTAGTGCCTACTGTTTTGAAACATGTCAGGTGTGCCTGCAAGGGCCCTGATGATGCTTCCATCAATAAAATTTGAGTACTGTAATGTTCATTTTATTAAAGGCTAGCCACAATTCAAAACAGCACAGTTAGTGTCATCTTGCTACTTGCGTTGTTGTTCTGTTACATGTCCAAGATAGTTTTCTGTCATCTGCACCTCGATGAATATCTTTGAATCGAGAGCTGGAAAGCTACTTTTCAGCGACATTGTTCTTTTTATTCTGCCACTCTTTCATAGAGATGAAACCACATATAAAATACTTCTTGCCTCTTAGACTAGCTCTGACTGTTAAGTAAATTTAATTTTTATCTTTCGTCCTTTCTTTGTACATTTACCTTGACAGGTGTCTGATCTTTCCTTCTCTTCATTCAGTGGGAATTTTCCTGCTGGCTTCACAGAAGGGTCTGGGCTATGCATTTTCTTAGGATTGCTATAGAGCAGGAAACCAAACAAGGACAATTATTAAGATTATTTGATATGATTTCAGATAAATGAAATGTTTATATTTCATCTTTCTTGAGTTTATTCTTATTTGAATATTTGGGTAAGGATAGGATTGTTTCTTTTAAAAGAAAATCTATTTTAAAGGCAATAATTTAAAATTATTTAAATTTCAATTACCTGGGTTAATTATAAAATATTCTATATAGCTGCTTACATACTTCACTCTTGTTCAATTATAGTAGCTAGAAAGAAACTAAGAAATTTTAAAAAATTAAACCACTCGTGTTTTTGCTTCTATTCCCCAACTGCTTGAACATGTTTGTGTTTTTCACGTAGGGAAGGGTTTGCATTGAATTTCTTGAGTATTGACATACATTTCTTCTGAAATTGCTATTCTGTGCAATTCAGGAGAAAAACGTGATTACCTGAATCTTTGTAAAGGGTGAATAAAAAAGGGATTGATGATGAAGGAAATTACTTAAGATTTTGTGTGGAATGTTTGAATGAAAAGATGGTATACCATACACTTTGACCATAGTTCCCTTTCGTCTTTTCAGTTTCAAAAATAAAACCCTGTGCTTTTCATAACACTTGAAATACCTTTGGTTTTGCTACTCGTCTACCATTCCTCTGCATTGGTTCGTAGGAACTAGCAGTAGCAGAAATATTGCAAGTTATTTGATCACACTCTTCTTGATTGCCATTTTTTTTTTTCTTGGAGAACTGGGAGGAGAGAAGAAATGGGTTTTAGGATTATCTGCTATAGCAAGAATTGTAATATATAAGGAAGTTTATGAAATCCTTTTACATTTCACAGTATACAGACACTTTCTTTGATAAGCAGTAAAAAAAATAGTAGCATCTTAGGAAGTGTAATTTGCTGGAGTGTACCCTTATGATAAAAACCTCATGAACTAGAGAAGTATACTCAAAACTGAAATTGTACTTCCCCTGCTCTTCCCTCCACCCATTCTCTGCTCTGTTTTGCGTAGGAGGACTGCTAGGGTTGTTTTTTGAATACCTGGAGAGCCTTCCAAGTCCAGTGTAGTCAGCTGAGAATTAATTACAGCTAATTGATTCACCAGATAACAAGGGGTTATGATTCATGCCTATATGCTGTGGGTGTTTAAAGTGAGCTTGGGAAGCAGGTAGGCTGACCTGCAAGTTAGTTTAGGGAATGAATTCAGCTAGAAATTTCTATGAAGCACCTGCTATTTGGAGCATCAGAATTATGTAAGGATGAGTGTTCCATTTAATTCTGAATGTTTTATAGCTTCTGTCTCCCATTTCCTAGATCTTATTTTTAATGTACATTAGTCATTAATAAAAAATTGCTTTTTGTATTATTATTTCGAAGAACTTCTGATTGAAATGAATTCTGAGAATACAAGTGTTTTACAGGGGAAGCCATAGCAAATTAAAAGATTTCTTGTGTATTACCTCTAATGGGCTTTTAATTGTTTAATAATTTATACCAGATACAATAGTGATAAATAGACTTGAGTCTTTCAGTGATGCATGTGTGATAAAGTATAGAAACCAAGTCAATAGGAAAATATAAGGAAATAAGAATTCTACCTTTCTGAGAGTAGTTAATGTGCAGGATTCAGACCTGCACCTTCTCTTGGGACACATAATTAAATGATACCTTGTAGAGTAAGAGTTGTCTCTTACATTATGAGTGTACTGTCTGGGTTTGTTCGATCTACGCTGCGATGGTAATATGACTTTCTAAAGAACAACATGGGGTTTTTTTTCAGTCAGAAAATTTTTTCTTAAAGATCAAGTGGTGAGGAACCCATTTTTTTTTACTGCTTTCCTTCACAGTTATTTTTTTCTCTGTTAAAATATTTTACTTTATTTTAAGATTGAATTTTCCTCCAGTTTTACTTTATCTACCTCTAATAGCATTGGTTTTTTTATATTCCTTTTTAGGTATTTAAGAATAGGGTGTGATGAAGTAATTCCGTTACCTTTCCTAAGATACACTGATGGAACTCCAGCAATCTTATACCATAAAATTGCTAATACAGGACAGATAATAGGTGGTTTAGATCCTATAATCTTGTTTTAGGTCTTTTCAGTTTAACACTGTATAATTTTTTTTATTTTTTAAACTGTGGACTTTAGTTCATTGTTTCAGGCCAGTTCAGGTTAAATGCCATGCAAATGTTGAAAAGTGGGTGCTAATTTTTACTGAAGTGTGGAAAGCATCCAAAGATGAGTCCAAAATTGTTTCTCTACACTGGCACACATAACTTCTGTTTTTACAGCAGTAGTAAATCTTTCTAACTTGTCAGAGCCAAGTTTTGGAGGGGTTGGATGGACGATGTTGAGACTGCCTAATGTAATCTGAAAAGTGCAAAGAAAGAAATCTGGAATATGCACTAAACTTGAGGCTTTGATGCAGCAAATCAAGGGAAACCAGTGACAGAGCAGAAGTCTATTCTAAAAGGAAAAAAAAGTATTTGTAGATCTGCTATACAATGCATAACTATATTAGTTTTTTATAGGTTTCAACTGGTTGTGTTTGCCCTGTAATAGAACCTTTAATTTTTTTAAGTTTCTGCAGCAGTTTCCTATTTTTATGAACTTCTACCTAATACGAAATGAGTTTCTGCAGTTAGGAAGAGTTAAAAGCATAAAGCTGTCTGCAGCTTGCAATTCTGGATAAAAAAAGGACCAAAACAAAGGTTATGTCAAAAAATGTTACAGTAAGATTCTTATTTTTAATTAGCATGATACAGAACTCTAGACAAACAGAACTTCAGGGGCGAAAAGTGATAGTTATATTAAATCAGACTCCAATACCCTGTAACTATTAAGGAAGCTTTCAAAGAATGTGGTGTGAATCTTCCCTAACCACGGGTGTTTTCTGAGTTTACATGGGAAGGCTTCCTTCACATTTAATGTTGTGTTTTAATATAAATATAGTAATAAGATTAAGTATGTGCATCAAAACATGCGTAACAGAAATGCCAATTTCTGACACTCGTGTCTCCTAATAACGATCAAAGGAAGTTTTGGTTTGGGAAATCTATAGCAATTCAATAATATGTAGTCATATTAATTCTCCTATTATAATGACAGTTAAGCATTTTAGGGTCTTGTTCTGAATGTTTTACACAGATGAAAACAAAAAAAATATAAGGTTTGTAGATAGTGAGGTAGAGAACTTTTACAGTTTTCCTATTGTAAGTGTGTATGAATCTTTGAAGGGGTGCTGCTGTTGCCTTTTATTTAGCTGAGATTTCCTTGTAGGTCAGAGGAATTTTCAAGCTGTGTTTATGTGGCTGTATGCCTAAGGGGCTGAGAAGACATCTGCCTCTGAAGGCTGTAGGATATTGGAGCTTTCATAAATATTAGCCTTGAGAATGTATCAGACTTTATCTCTTTTTCTCTCCAGTTTCACACACAGATGGACTTGAATTGCCTCTGTCTCTGTATCCTATGTATGTTTTCCTAGATATTTTTATTTCATAGGCAGCTGCTGTGAGTGGGTATGGTTTTAGCTGGACTTGCAACTCATCAGAATACATAATTTAACTCATCAGTATACATCATTTGAATAAAGTGGGGAAACTTTATCAGGAAATTTACAGAACATTTGGATACTCAATATATGTTTTTAATTTTAAGCGTTTGTTTTCACAGTGGAATATGACAGCATATAGGATGTCTCTGGTTCTATGTGCTGGGATTTGTTTTGTGGGCAAATAACAAGTTAAAGTTAGTGAACTGATTGCTTCTGTCATAAAATGTAGTTCCTTGATTCAATAGTCTTGGAGCTCTTGGGAGAATGAAAGAAAAGGATTTGTCCTCTCTAACAGCGGACTCAAGATTAGTATGGACTTTGGCAAAGCTAGTTATGTACTTATCTGCATCTAAAAAGTAAAAGTAAAAAAGAACTTTTTTTTTTTTTTTTTTTTTTGTGAAATCGTATTTTGAACCACAGCATGAAGTTCTAAACGTATCAGTAAAGGCTTAATTCTCTTTTCCCAAATGCCTGTTGTAAAAAGAAAAAAATGCAGTGGAGTCACTGGAATTACAACTGTAAACCTGTATAATTGCTTGTTTAAATCCCAGCTTACCATCAATGTTAAGAAAATGAGTGTGCCTACTTTATTCTAATGCTCTTCATTGAAAATCTGCTGAACAGAGAACTGGAATGTAGTAGAAAGAGATGTTATCAGGCAGCACGGGAATGCATTAGCAGTATGACGGGGGAGGTTGTACCAATCTTTAAACAGATGAGTTTAGCTTGTACAAATAGTAATGGAAATTGAATTCAAAGAAATAAGCACAAATATTTGTAAACAATGAAACTTAGATAGAAATTTATAAGTATTAGTCATAGATGTATTTGCACATTAATTCATTTATAGAATTCCAGAATATGAAATTCTATATAGTTTCTCTGACCAATTCAAACTAAGTAATGGATTTTTTTAATGCTTCTGAACAATTCAGAATTGTAACAATTCCAATAAGTTTAGTAAATTTCTTGAGGAATATTCATCTTTGAGAATACTAGTATTAGTCAGTGATGAGTTCACTGAGGTTTTGAAAAGCTGAAAATTAGACTAATTTTTCTTTGCAGATTATTTACTTAGCTATAATTTAAGACATTCATAATACTATCTGATACTTTTGAAAAGTGTTTGCTTTTATAGTGACTCACTACTTTACTATTTGGTATTCTATTATTAGGGAAAGTTTGTCATGATTCTTTAAGTATCAGAAATTGCAGTGGGGCTTTTTTCAGAGCCTACTTCTGTGTTGTTATTGATTGCTGTGTTTGTAATCTTTCTTGTGTTAGGTACTTACTAATTTTTTGCAGTTTACCATAGTCTTTTAAAATTATTGGCTTGGAGTTTTGGGAAGAAGGGAACAAAATTGTGAGGAAATAATGGAACCCTATGGAAATTAAATTTTTGAAAACTAGGTGTTTGCTGATCTGGCATACGTTTTATGTCTCAGTGACATTTCCTTAAAAATAAACCAACCTGTAAAATCATTGAGTATTCGAAACCATTTTTTTCACACCTTCAACTCATTTCTGTAGAGCAGGCAAACACTGCATCGTAGGTTTCATCAGGTTTATGTGTGATACACTGATAAGGAAATGTGATTTAATTTTTCCAGTCTCTTTGTTGCAGATTGTGTGTTTGGTTTTTTTTTAATTCATGAATATGTAAAATTATCCTACTGAAATAATCCCAATGAGATTTACTGAGTAATTAATTTTTCCCGCTAGAAGCTTTTATCATAGCTTTAGCTTGTGCATCTGGTTCTTCAATACCTTACTACTTTGATTCCACCTTATTTACTAAATTTTCATACTCTACGTATCCCAGATCTCATGATAAAAGCCATAAAAAATAACTGCGTATGTGGGCAGCTATCAGCATCCATGAACTACTCGGTCAGCGTCCAGCCCTCAAGCAAATTGGAAAGGAAGCTTGTCACTGGTAATCACTGAGAAAAAGAAAGTTTAGAGTACTTTGGTTGTCTTTAAGAGAGTGTTAGCTTGGAAGAAGCCACAGGGGTGCTATTTCCTGCCATTTCCTGAATCAGGTTGATCCAACCTAGTATAAAACCAGCCTCTCTTCTTATTTCTATTGGTTACCATTTCAAGAGAGTGCCGAGAGAAGCTGGAAGGTCTCTGAAGAAATGTGAGCTCTTCAGGGGATAAATTGGAGAAAAAGAGTTTTATGGAAAGGAAACACTGAATTGCAGCAAAATATTTATCAATTGCAGTGGCATTTCTAGCAATAGGAAATAGTTAATGTTTCCTGTTCTTTATTCTCAAAGTTCCAATATCAAACTTCCTTTTGTGTGTATTTGATGCAAGAATGTTGGCAAGTAAGACTGTAACTTGAATAATGATTAAAAATGTTGGCCCCTTGGCAAGTATACCAAATAGATCTACTTGAAAGTTTAACAAAGTTAAAACCAGGCTGCATTTACACGTAATTCTGATTAAAGAAAAGGGTGAGCATTGTCCTGGGAAGGAAGTATAAATACATGAAAGTTTTTACAGCTTCTCTAGGTAAGCCGTGTGAACCAATTCAATTAGATGTTAAAAAGTTGTCACATCTCAATAGGCCTTTGCAAATGCAGAACCTGGTGGCATCCCTTTCAGTCAAAAGAAAGAGAAAGGATTGATGCTTAAAAAATAAGAATGGAAACTAAATCCAGGAATGTGCAATAGTGCAAATATTAAGTAGCTTTTTTATATAATAGTAGCATAACCCCCCCCAGCCCCTTTACGTGCACACACTGGTATTTTTCCTAAATAACAAACTTTTTCCAGTGAAGGGGCCTTTATGCCATTGTTTGCGATGATTAGCATTTTGATGCAGTGAAGTTATGAAACTTCATGTTTTCAATAGGTTCCTTCCATTTTCCTGACAGCATGTAAGTATTCAGGAATGAGTGTGTACGAATTCAGTAATGAACTATTAGGAGAAGTACAAAATGTGGGTACTTGGAAAATACCTTTGCTAACAGGACACAGTGATGAAATATGTTGCTTCGCGTGAACTTCACAGTTAACGAGTGGGAAGAGGTTTGGTCTTTCTTTTAAAGAATCAGTCATTGGGGCTTTATTGTTTTATCATGAGTCCCGAGTTGTGAGTTTTCCATCAAGTCAGACTGCATGCAAGGTAACAAAGGCTGGAAATCATTTTTGGGATTAGGCAACAACTTCTCATATGTCTTTCTGTAGCTACAGTTAAGGGAAACCCATGTTGAAGAAGCTTCTTCATGAAAAACTACTGAAAGACAAATAGTTTTTGTCTTTTACTGAATTTTGGTTTAAGCACAATAAGCTGCTGGAGAAAGAAAAGTGTGTCATAACCATAAAGTGGAAAAACAGGTTTGCAAATGAGTAGGTTATTTTCAAACAGAAAAGTAGAAATGGAAGGAAATTATCTGATTACTGTTTTCCTTCCTTATAACTGGGTCTCACAGCACCTTCATACTGTGTTTAATTAACATCATTCATTCATTAGCAACTCTCTTATTTATTATTGGTTAGAAATTTTTCTACTTCAGTGGGGGCATGTTAATGCAAATAAAACATTGCAGCATCAACAGATGAAGATTCTTGTTTTTTTGCTGTAAAAATAGGAAGAGCATGTCATGTTAAATATATATATATATTTTTAAAGGTGATGATAACTCTGTTACAGTGTTATTGAGCCCCCCATAAAATGCACATTCATGTTGAGGATCATTGTTCTTTGAGTTAGGCACTACTTACACGAAAGTATTTGTTCAGAAAAGTTAATTGAATTTGCCATTAAAACCAGAATGATCCTCTGGTTTTTATTTTAGTGTCAGTTTTCAGCACATGAGATTATTCTGGGAAGTGGTTAGTTTCATTATCTGTGCAATCAAGTTGACTCTCTTCCTTTTCAGCTCTGGCGGGATGTTACGTGGTTAAAATCAGGAGTGGGTTTATCAATAAGGACGTGTGTAATGAGAAAGTGATTGTATGCCTGTGCAGCACTGCTGGTTCCTCTTCTCAAAATATGTGCTGATTCCTTAACTACTTAAATGTTCTTCAGCGAAATCTAGATGAGCTTATGATTTATGGAGACATTCGGATCCATTTCTGTTTCCATGACTGTGGTTGCCCTGCAGACCTGCAAGTTAAACGTTCAGACTTTGAGTGCTGCTGAATCCTGATTAGATGGATCTTCATTTTGCAATTATTTCTTTGCCTCAGTGTGTGCATAACAGTAACAAACCTTGATCTCTTTAATGGCAGCAGATTTTTGTTTATGGAAAGTTACTCGCTACTTACTGTTTCCATATTCAGTCTAATTGAGATGAAAGACTTTATATCTGTAATTACCATTCCCTTGAGATTATTCAGGCTAATGGTTTATTGATAATTTAAGCATCAGATTTGTAGCTTAAACAAGAAATTATTTAATGTGATCTGCGTAACGTGTCAGTCTGCGGGAACTTTCCTACAAGCTGTTTTTACAGATGCATACTGATGATCGACATCTACAAATGTTCAAGGCTGCATGGTCCAATCAATTTGCTAGTATTTTGGCTTCTGCTGTGGTGAGTTTTGGTTGCTGTGGAAAATAGGACCTATTGCATCAACAAATAGTATGGGCATAGCTTTTAGTCTTTTAAATGATTATTGATGAAATCTGGTTGCAAACTCTACTTAAGTCACTAAGGTCCCAGCAAGCTGTTCTTATTTGGCTGGCTTTAGTAGCTGTTTGAGAAGGCTGTTGCAAAAATGCCTGGCATTCTGCTTTACTCGAGAGGCTGTATTTTTCAAACAGTTTTGAGTGTGATGACTAGTTTTTCTGCTAGACACTAGGTAAAGTGTCATTAAAATAGTATTTGTGCTGGAGTTGTCTCTAAATTGTGTCTGATTTTGTCCTGTTCTTGAGCTATTTTTTTCTCCCTCTACATGTGTCAGTAGCTTGAAAAGATAGCATTTTAGCCAAATGTAGTATTTTGGATTCTTTGCGTGAATTGTTTTGCTTTACATTTTCCTTGTCGCTTTAATGCAAGTCCTGTTTATGGATGCTTTTCTCTTTTATGCAATAGATACTAGTATATTTACATATTTTATGAGTGCTCTTATTATCTGGCCATGAAATGATCAATATTCTATATGTCTTTGATGAGGTATTTTCTGCAACATCTTCCAATCTTTTGTGTTTCTTTGTATAATTCTAATTTACAAAATAGTTTTAAATTTATTTACAGGGCTGTAAGATAATGTTGATTATGATTGTACTTTGTTTTCAATTAATTTTTTTTCTTATTAGTCCTACTGAGCTTAAACTTTCTGTGTCATTGATTTCATTAGGTGAAATAAATAGATACCATTTAAGAATTAGGTATTCTTGAAATACAATTGTGATATATTAAGTATCTTAACTTTTGTTTTAGCATCAAACCCCAAAATAGTAGCTGAAAATCCCATGACAATAGAGTTTCTAACAAGGAGTTCCTTAGGCAAATGTAAGATAGTAGTTGGTAAAGTCTTCAGTTTTTGTGGAGATAGTAACATTTTATGGTATGTCTCCTACCTTCAGTCATCCCTCAGTACAGCAAGTTTCTCTTAAATTGTCCTTTTCTGGACAGTGTTGTTTTGGTTTTTTTTTTTCAAGGGAAATAGATTGTGTTTGATATCACAAGTGACATTTTATGTGTCTAGTGCTGTCAGAAAGAGTAATCTTTAATCCATAATGTTGTCAGGATAAAATTGCAACAAAGCTTGTTTTAATAGCATAGTTGCCTCACACTTGTTGAAATAAGTGCAACAATGCACTATGGCAGCTTCTGATTAAAAATATCGATTAATCCCATTTCTCACTTCCTGTTGTGGACAGTCATGGGCATTTACTGAAACCCTTCATGTGTCTCTCTTTTCTGATCCTTTTTTTAGAGGGGAACTGTGCCATGAAAACTTTGGTCAGTGTTACTGTATTTACCAAAATGACAGTGAAATTAATTAGAATCGATGGATTAACCAAAGGTAAAACTAAATGCTTTTTAATGTCACTTTTACACTTTTAAACAAGTTCCTAGTAAAAAAATAAACTTATTTGGTTAACACCATTTCTTTTTCTAACTGGAGACCAGTATCCTCCATGTTAGGAAAAATAACACGTAAATGAAAAAGGCTACCTAACATTTACTAAGATATTGTGCTTGTTACACAAAAGGTCCTCGTTTCTGTTGATGGCCCTTTTTTCTTTTTCTGTCCACTCCCTCCTGCTCCCGAGAGGGGAATTCATTCTATTCTCCATGTCTTCATTTGAATCAGACTGGCCTATACTTTACTGTGATGTCTGTCCTGAGGGGTGATGTTTGGTTAAGTCTAAATGATGTTAACAATTCAGTGTACTAAGTCATTTATACAAAGCAACATACTAAATATTGTTGGATAGGTACTATCACTGCAATATTGTGAGAGCAGATAGATTTTTTTTTTTTATTTAATTGATTATTTTTTTATGTCCCTTTCCTGTATATGCTCTTATTTTTTTTCCCTACCTGCCTCTTTTGCTAGTGAGTATAAACAGCCCCAGTTGAAGCTTATGCTTTCACTCCCAGGCCAAAAACAAGCTGAGGGAAATTCACAGAGGAGGGATTAGAATCAAAGGCTCCTGAGCTCTACCCACAACCTATTGTAACTTACTTTTTAATTTCCTAAAATGTCTCAAATAAGATAGGGAACAAAATAATTGCAAATACCTAGATCTTACAATGCATGTAAGATCTTTTCTGTGGTGTCTTTATTTCTTAAGATTGCCCTCTCTATTTCTTTATAGCCTAGCCCAGGGTATGTGTACAGAGTGATATTTTTTGCTTGAGATAAATGGTTGGTAAAAAGTCTTTAGGCTTGCCGGATGTAGAGGGCAAGAAATGCTATGGCTTGATCAGGAAGACTGCTTTATATATAGGGAAAAGTATAGCGCAGATGGAGCTGTCTGGGGCGATTATATGGGGTCCTCAGACGTGATCCAGTAACTTGACCATTCATCTCAATGACTACAGCAGCCCTGGCTTTTAACGGGTGGTTCAGACATCCTGCCTGGACACGTTATCTCCGCAGAGCGGTGTTTTGGCCTCTGTACGACAGTAGTGTTTCACGCGTAGATAGCTCTCTAGATGTCTTCATGTACTTTGAGGTTTAAACTGGTGATGGGCATTGTTGCTCGAGAAATTTATGCATTATTTCTACTAGGTTCAGTAAAGCAATTCATAAAAGGTTAGCCCAAGAGACTATCTATGTGGTTGCTGATTTCTTTTAAGCTGAAGAAACCGTGCCACTGAGAAAAATGAACCTTTTATAAGCAGGTACAAAGGCTGATGATGTCTGCTACTGGCTGTTCTTGGTCAGGTTATATTTATTATTAACAATAAATTGGCCCAAATAACAGATAAATGGCTGCTGAGGATAAGGAGTGAAGATGAAGATTTTTTTAAAATTTAGTTTATTATAACTTTTTATTTTTACCAAATGAAAGCAAATATTAAGAATACTTTCTCCAACCATTTATGTTTGCTTTTAATGGGTAAATCGTGTCTTGAACAAAATATGTATTTAGCAAAATAAATTTGTAAAAGTTATGTTTGAAGGAAAGGTTGTAAAGGCATTCTGCATATTTTACATCAAACATTTTGGGCAACTGTTGCAAAAAATGTCACAATTTTGAAAAGGAGTAAAACTTCATGATACCATTTTTTAAAATTTCTAATAAGAACTCAAAACAACTTCTGGGATGAGTAAAACCATGAACTTTTGTACTATATCACCTGAGATGAGCCTCCAGTTCAGAGCTGCATTTATGATGCTAATATATATAGAAAGTGGGCCCAATTCTCATTTTAGTAATCAGTTGTCCACCTCAAACATCTGTCTAGGCCCTAGCGGAAAAAAACCCTAGAATTTCTATGCTATGGATCCATTTATTGTGATGCTAACAAAAATCCCTTTTGCTCTTATGGAGATCAAACCAGGAATAAGTTGGAGCTCCATGTACCTGGGAAGAAGCAGATAGATGCAGAGCTTGTCCAGTGTGATGGGAGAGAGATAATCATGGACCAGAAGCTTGTTTCATGCCTTTTGTATTATTGGTTGAGCATATGGAAGTTCTCTGTAAAACTTGTGCTATCTTGTGTTTCTTTCATATTCAGTACTAAATAATTTAGGATTATTGCCCCTGTTGCTGTCATACTGAGATTTAAAGAAAACTGGCTAACGGAAAGGAAAATTTTTGCACCTGTATGAATTATATAATATAACTATTGTCACAGTAAAAAAAACCCCGAGCAAACCAAACCTCCACTTTTCTTCATAAAGACTTTTCTCTCTCTTGGTAAAATAATACTTGGGAATACTAACACTAAAAATGGTTAGAAGATTAAAAAAAATAACTACCCACCCTCAGACACAAACAAGCATAGATGTGGTCCGCACAGCTTTTGCTGTTTGTCTCCCTGCCTATGGACTGCACCTGTAAAAGAAAGGATGTCTGCTCCCTTCCTTGCTGAGGCAGCAATGATTTTGTCTTTAGATTTGCGTAAGAGCCCACTGTGCTACACAATGGAGACTTGACTTTTCTTTCACCCATCTTTACAGCTATATTTCTTGTGGTCCTCCAGCTTTTCACTTACATTCATTCTGTAGTTGTGCTGGGACATAGAAGGTTTTTTGTTTTTTTTTCTCTGTGTGGCTTTGTTTTACTTTTTTTTTTTTAACATAGTTTCTAGAGTTATAAGTAGGTTAGGAAAAGTAAGGCATATTTATGACAAAGCCATAGGCCTCGTTTTTATTTGATGGAACTCAGAGCTGAAGTCGGATCTGTCACTGATCTCAGCACTTTACTTAAAGCCTTCCTGGTTTCTTCACCACTGTCTTCATCCTCAGAATTGTAAATCAATATTCTTTGATCTCAACATAAAAGCCTGGGAGGCTTATGTTGTGGATATCTTCCCCTGTGCCTTGCTTCATTCAGTTCTCTTGCTAAATCTGGTCTAAGGAAATCAAATGCAATACTGAATTGACAATTAATAGCTCTGCTCAAGACTGCCAAAAAGTAATTTCTAAGAAAGTTTGAAACAAACTTTGCATTGTAATGATCTGTTTATTTTTTCTCCTTTTTAGTGCTCCACTTAACGTATGCAAGTAGCTTTTTGAAAGACGCATAAAGTATCTGAACTAGGAAATTTAAGTGCTTCTTCCTTAATTAAAATTTGTATTTCTGGAGGAATAAAAATAAAATTATTCAAGCGACCCTGGAGTAATATACCTCAAAATGTTGAAGAATTCTTAAGAACAGAAGTGTTTTTGTCAACTGAACCAATTTTGACCATCTGGAGTAAGCTGTAACTACAACAAAACACAGTTGCCTCCTGTTCTTGAAAAAAAACCACGATTTCTGGACTTTTCAGTACTTAAACTCTTGTTAGTTCACGGAGTGGTGTTACCTCTTTGGGTTGTTATTGCATAGTGAGCATTAGTGTATCTTTTTTTGTTCAAAGTCTGGACAGTGGAAAATAAGTTTGTTTTTGCTATGATTTGGGAGACTATTATTGTATATAAAATGAATATTTAAGGAAAGAGGCCTAGTACTTATTGAGAGTTTTATACTGTAACTTTTCTGGCCAAAATTAGAAAAGTCTCTTGTTAACAGGTGCTGAAGACAGCTAAAATTTTTTTAAAGGGGCATTAAGAAGTTTTTGTAAGATCATGAGTGTCTTTTGAGTGGAAACAAAAAAAAAATTAATAATCAAGTCCAATCCTTCCTAGTTATTTCATCTGACATATATATGTGATAGTGAGAGGGGACAGTTGGAACCCCTTATCTACATGGGGTTGTAGCTAAAAAATCTGAATAGTTCTTATCCTTCCATTTCCCTCGTTATTGTTTTTTTTTTTTGCTTTTATCTTCTGTTTAACGCTTCGATTGTGTTAAATGTAAATGCCTCCAAATTCCACATTGACTACAATATTGATTTTAATCGTGGAAATGTAAAAAACAATTTTTTAGGAGATAAGAGCAAAAAAGGATCTTAACGAAATCAGCTAAGGTGTCACTGAATATGAAATCTGTTTCACACAAATGATTGAGTTCTAGGATTTCACTTCTGAGTTGTTCCAGTTGACCAGCACTTACAGCACAATACAAAATTATGTTAGTAAATTACAAAATTGAGATCTTAATTAAAATGCCAGTTTTGTATGTTTCATCAAACAATCACAGAATATTAGGGGCTGGGAGGGACCTCAGAAGATCGAGTGCAACTCCACTGCCAGAGCAGGACACTAGAGTAGATCACGCAGGAACATGTCCAGGTGGGTTTTGAATGTCTTCAGAGAAGGAGACTCCACAACCTCCCTGGACAGCCTGTTCCAGTGCTCTGTCACCCTCACTGTGAAAAAATGTTTCCTTATGTTTACATGGAACCTCCTATGCTCCAGTTTGCACTCATTGCCCCTTGTCCTGTCATTGGGTGCCACCGAGAAGAGCCTGGCTTTGTCCTCCTGACACTTGCCCTTTACATATTTGTAAACTTAATGAGGTCACTCCTCAGTCTCCTCTTCTCCAAGCTAAAGAGACCCAGCTGCCTCAGCCTCTCCTCAGCAGGGAGATGCTCCACTCCATAAGCTCAGTGGCTCTGCGCTGGACTCTCTCCAGTAGTTCCCTGTGCTTCTTGAACTGGGGTGCCCAGAACTGGACACAGTACTCCAGGTGGGGCCCCACCAGTGCAGAGTAGAGGGGGAGGAGAACCTCCCTCGACCTGCTGGCCATGCTCCTTCTAAAGCATCCCAGGAGGCCATTGGCCTTCCTGGTTGCAAGGCTGCATTGTTGGCTCGTGTTCATCCTCTTGTCCACCAGGACTCCCAGGTCTTTTTCCCCAGAGCTGCTCTCCAACAGCTCAGCCCCAACCTGTACTGATACATGGGGTTGCTCTTCCCCAGATGCAGAACTTTACACTTGCCCTCATTGAATTTCATTAAATGTCTCCCCGTCCAGCTCTCCAGCCTGTCTAGGTCAAGCTGGATGGTAGCACAGCCCTCCAGTGTGTCAGCCACTCCTCCCAGTTTTGTCTCATCCATGAACTTGCTGAGGGTGCACTGCATCCCCTCTTCCAGGTCATTGATGAAAATACGAAACAGCATTGGACCTAGTACCAACCCCTGGGTGACACCACTAGTCACAGGCCTCCAGCTGGAGTCTGCTCCACTGACCACAACTCTCTGGCCTCTGCCCTTCAGCCAGTTCCAAATTCATCTCACTACACAATCACCCAATCTGCACTTCTTAAGTTTGTCTGCGAGGACACCATGGGAGACAGAAAGACAAAGCTTTCAAAGCTTTGCTGAAGTGGAGATATACCACATCCACTGCTCTCCCCTCATCTATCCGTCTAGTTGTGCTATCATAAAAGGCTATCAGATTAGTCAAGTATGAATTCCCCTTGTTGAATCCATGTTGACTACTTGTGATAAGCCTCCTTTCCTCAACATGCTTTGAGATGGCACCAAGAACAAGCTATTCCATCAGCTTTCCAGGGATGGAGGTGAGGCTGACCGGCCTATAGTTACCCGGGTCCTCCTTCTTGCCCTCTTTGAAGACTGAAATCACATTGGCCTTCCTCCAGCCCTCAGGTTATTGATGGGTTTGTTCTTTTTTTCCAGTGGGTTTTTAAATCTTTAGAATTCACATTCTAAAGCTCTTTCTACAAAAAAAAGAACTTAAAATTAATTTTCTTTCAGAATGATTAAGATTTTAATCTGATATTTGAAGTGAAGGATTCAAGTATTTAAACAAATATCTGAATTTTTACTATGTTGTTAATGATGCTACAGTTTTATATTGACTACAGCATAGTAAATAATTTTAGTCGTGCCTTGAAAATGAAATGTGGTTTTTGTGTCTGTAGGCTCAAAAGTGAGCACCTGTGGGAAGCTCTTCATGTTATGGCTAGCCTGGAAAACACAGGAGCCAAACTGCCAGTCATCAAGTTTCATGTTTATACTAGCTGTTACCTAAGCTGCATTCTCTTTCTCAAAATTAATGTCAAATTCATTTTATGCACCAATAACCTAAACTACTGTGTTTTCCAAGATGCCAGGAATCCTCAATGTCTATTATCTGCTCTTACAAACCTGTGCTTTCTTATAATTGATTTTACAAGAGAATGATGTGGTTTGGAGACAGAATTGTTGTTTTCATTGAGTTTAAAATAAATAGTAATGTCTCTACCCATTGAACAAGGAGACTTCTTAAAAGGGCAAAATTTCTTCCTGTGTAACTTAAATTATAATGTAGTGTCTTAGTCATATAACTCGGGTTCAGCATTTAAGCAATAAGTGCTGTTAATGTCTGGAAACTTGGCTCCTTTGACAGAAGGTTATCTTGCTTTAGTTGTTTGCCACCTAGAGACAGCTCACCCATCGCAAATGGTATGTTTGTGACAGTTTCCTGATATTTTCAGCTGTGAAAGTTTTTTATATGACCTACCATAGTAACAGTGTATCTTGAGGAATGTGATTATATAAAAAAAAAAAAAATCTACCCTTACAAATAATTCACATGAAAAATCCCAGCATGACTACTGAAACCTGTTGACTACTCAGAATTTATCTCTGTATAACTGAGAGCTGATTTTAACCTACTGTTTTATGCTTTTAGGCTTCTGTTAATTAAAGAATAATAATTTCTAGATGTTACATAGCTTTCTGTTTGTTAGTTGAGGTAGAATTTAAGTATAACTACAGTGATTTTCTAAGGGGCAAAGCTTTGAGAATAGTCAGTGAAATTATGCTGGGGAAAAGAAGATTAAAATTTAGTGAACAACTATTACAAGCACTTTTTTCCTGTGCAAGTCCTACAACAGTTAACATCTGATCATCTGCTGCAAAATTACAGTAAATGAAGCCTTGCAGAAATGTGATTTTAAGGTAATGATTACCTGGAGGGGAAAAAAGCTATTTCTGTTAATTATGTCTTTGCAACTGATATTCACTGAAACGTGTGGCAATCTAATATACATATAGAAATATTTCAGATTTCCTACCCTCAACAATGATGTATAAATGATTTTTCCCTGTAAAAGTGAAAATAGTTAAATATTTCTGAGACAACCTGACTTTTGTATACTCAAGGACTGCAGGAGCTAAATATGGTCCACATCGTTTTGTCTGAAATTATCAATCAGGTTTTGCATTTTCATTCTAACTCAGAACAACTAGAGTTCTAAAAGTTCCTAATAAGATTTTTTTTTTCAGTTTTTATTTTATTAACTTCTAAAGCTATATAAAAGAAATACAAATTGAATTTTAGATATTTTCTGGGTTTTATATACTCCACTGGTGACTGGAAACTAAAGCACCTCTATTGTGAATATCTAAAACTAAACAGGTCTTCCCTGACCTTGAATGAAAGAATGCCTGTTTTCCTGTCAAAAAATATCTAATGAACCATCATCATTTCTAGGAAAACTTTTACTTTTCTGAGATTATTTTTTTTAATAGTTTTTGTAGGAAAACTGCTTTGAGAAACACAAGGAGAAATAACCAGAAATAAATACTCTGTTTTTATATTGCATGTGTATTTCATGGTATTTCGTTATAGTAAAAAAACGACCTTGATTCCTCCGCTTTTAAAAGGAATGGCAACATTTTCTTTCATTTTAATTTTAGCAGCAATGTGAACGCTGTATGATTCTGACAGTTGTGTTCTTTACGTGACAGGGCTATGGATTAAACTAGCCAATTAAGCAGGGAGGTGGTTTTAGTAGACCTTTTTCTTTGCATGAATGCAATTTTAAAAATACAGTGGCTTTCAAAATGACACTTCCTGATCAGTGCCCTGTTATATTAACATCACTGTGGCGCATACTTGCTATTTCTATTGAATACGAATATATCAGGACTCAATAAAATGGCAACTGTTTTATAGCAGCTTAGTAAATGTATGCGTTGTGTAAAATGGAGTTTCTTGCATGGTAGAAGGGAAAATGTAGACACAGGTAGTGTGAGATAGATCATTAAATAGATTGTGCCACAGTGAGTTCAAACAGATTAAATACAGTAAGAATGATAACTGGAAGGATAATAGTATGTGTAATGGTTCTTCTTGCAGAATTAAGATACTAAAGCTAAACATGAGACCCTGTGTATATGGTTGCTTTTCAGTGTAGCAGATGACTAGGATGGACTTTTCATTTTCCACTGACTATTGGTGAAACTATTAAGATGACTCTTCCTATTGTTGGATAGATTGTATTATTATTTACTTTAATTGTGCTTTTTGCTGAAACAGCTCTTTGTTTTCTGTGGAGAAGTTACTGTCTATCAGACACAAGGTATAACAGATACTTGATATTTATACTTTTGCATTAGTTCTAGGAAACAATAAGACTAAGCTACATAAGTTGAAAAAGGAGCTGTAGTTCTGCTTATGATGCAGAGATCTAGTTCTGTCAGTGAAATTCTGATAGTGGGTGAGTCAGAATTACTAGAGCTGAAATGTTCAATGAAGTAAATAGAGCAATACAAGTCTCAAGGGCTTCTGAAATGCAGATTGTGCAAACAAGATTTTGAAAATATGCGTTGTATTGCTTCTTCCTGTCACACCACCCACCATACCTCTCCATCCTCTCCTCCACTTCTAAAAATCTGTTTGAGACCACCTCTAGTTTGAATCTAGTATGATTTCAAGAGGAACAGAACTTTATCTATGATACAGGAAAAATCTCTCTCCATGGAATATCAATGGGATAGCTAATGATAGCATATTTCCTGAAGAAAGCTGCCACCTTAGACTGTGTCCCTACAGGACAGAAAGTGAACAACTGCAATATTTCTTGTATGAAATGTCTGTGTGTGCATGTGTATGGTGACATGACACAATGCTTTGTGACAGCTCACTTTATTCTGGGTCCTTCATATGACAGATAAAATGATTTCTGTAATTATTCTTAGGTATAAGACCCAAAGTCAGTTCTGTTAATCCATGTACTTGGACTGTTTGGCATAAAATAGTTTTAGGTATCTCATTTAAACGCCCCTCTGGAACAAAACTCTGGAAATCAGAAGTGATTGAATGAGCTGCAAGTGTATTGCTTCTAGGCCCAGGGAAAAAAGGACACATAACTGGTTGATTTTCATTTCAAATGTTTCATTTGCAGTGAAATTTCATCCCAAGGCTTACATAACCAGGCTTGCTTTTCTTGTAACTAAATTAACTCTTGTTTTACTTCAAAGTTAAATTAAGATCATTGCCATTTTATGATAAGGAGTAAGAGAAAATTTAAATGTATAGTTGCTTTAGAATAGAAATGTACATTAACCATACTAGTGAAAAAATACTACTTGTCATTACAAAACTTTATCTCTGCTTGTGATTAGAAATAGATGAGTTCTATAATTAGACATATTGCTGAGGAGATTATTGTATATATAACTCTCTTATTTAAAAGGTATTCTTGGGTTTCTAATTTGATAGGAATGTAGAATATTTAAAGAAATATCTAGTACAACTAGTGAATTAAGAAAAAAGTATATGTAGTCTCCTAAAGCTTGAAGAGGCTTTGGTGTGTCTGTATTTGCTGTGTAGCAATAATGCAGTTTTTGTTATCCATTTAAAGAAAATACTGCTTAACTTTGGTGATTTTTTAATTTTTTTTTTGTGTCTTTCTAAACATTCAGTGTGACTTTTGTCATGCGTTTTTACATTTACAGCTGAGTAGGTTTGCTTTCTTTTCAGGAATAAACTCAGTTGGTGTGTTTCCAGGATTATTGAATGGTTGAACTTGCCTCAATGATAGGGTCTACAGAAAAATGGTTTTGCAGTTTATGTGCTTCAGAGAGAAGGAATATGTCCAAAAGAATTCACTGAGTCATCTACCAAACGTTCCAGTGCAGCCAGTGCCTTTATTTCTCAGGAAAACATGAAGAGATGGAAGTGCACGAGGGGAGATTTTTTTAAATTGCTTTCTGGGAAAATTATTCTGAGTTACATTCTTTGCAAAAGTAATTCACCTGAGGTATAGCAGGAATAGTGTGAAAAGCACTGGGAAAAATGCATTCCTGGTTTAATTCAGTATAAAATGATGCAGTTCTGTCAGAACCAGAACTCTCTCAGGAGCTTCACAAGTATCACTAGAGATGAATGTGACTTGATGTGGTTTATAATGTCACAGGTAACTCTTGAAAAATTTATGGGAAGGATGCCTGGAAACTGGGAAGGAGAGGGATTTTTGCTTCTCAGGGAAATGTTAATTTAATAACAAAGAAGTTCTTAGTTTTGCCCTGGCCTGTCTTTGCTCAGGCATACCTTGTACTAGCTTGCCAGAACGATAGGTGACATTGGACATAATTCATGTGCTTGAGACTAAAAGAGTACAGAGGCTTGAAGTTAGCACAAATGCTGCAGGAAACTGGACCCTTCAGAAGAACTAGATATATTTCATTATCATCAGAAAGAACTCGTGAGAGCCTTAAAAAATGGCAAGCTTTGGCAGTTTTATTTGTTTGATATACACCATGTTGTACTCCTGACTCCTGTGTTGTCTCTCCAGCTGAACACTTGTGAATACACAGAGTTTGTGAAAAAAGTCAAACAAGCTTAAATCTAGAAGCAAAGGTAAGTCATAGGTCAGATCAAGTTCAAATGGAACTGAACACTCAGAGTTATAAAGGTATCAGTCAATAGTATATTTAGCTACAGGTAGCAGAAATTTCTTATTTAGGTGAAGGGTAGGGAAAACTTTCTTACAGAAAGATCTAGTTAGTTTGAAGTGTATCATTATTAAAGTATGTGCTGTAACACAACTTAGAGAATTTTGGTGCAAATTAATAATGAAAATGTGGCGGTTGATGCTACCTTTGATCTCTTACTGCTTTGTATCAGTGTAGTCACACTGAAATGCTCCACACAGATATACTGGGCTTTGCAAAATTCAGGTAAAAGGGAGATTAAATTCATAGTATCCTGTTTTAGTTTGGGTATCAACAGTTTGATAGATGAACTATTGCAAAAGCGTATCTTTGCAAAAATTCCCTTTTGTTATTTCAAATCTCTAAATAAGGTGAGTACTTTACAGATGTGCCTGTTTCCAACCTGAATGTTGGCAGCCCTGTGCCTGTGCCCACAGCAGGAATATGGTAGCAAAGAAAATACTATGTTCCTTCCCCTATACAATGCTGTGGAGGCCATCCGATTCCAAAAGATCTCCATCTACCAGGGCTGTTGCACAGCCATAGTAAATGACTGTCATTTATTAATGAATATGACAGATATGACAGTCAGGATCAATTATGATAACATATTTGAGATGTGAAAACACTCTTCATAACTGGACTAAGAATATTAATTCATTACACACATAGAAGCAGACAGCCATGGATTAAATAGTATGATTGGTTTGTTTCTTGCTGTGTGAGCCAAATTAGAAATGATGACTGTGGAAAACTGTACTGGGTCTTAATTCTGTATAAGGTGCATTTAAACTGCACAGAGATATAAACAACACTTATTTCTCAGCATGATTATTTTAGTCTTGTTCTATGTGGTTTCTCTGGTGTTCAGTATTTATCACTAGTTTGCTACCAGTTGTGACTATAAAGTAAGAAGAATTTGATTTTTAGAAAATATTATAATTCCCTAGCCTCTTTTACTATATTTTCACTTACAGCTTCAAACAGCATTGCACTACATTTCACTCAAAGAATAACAGACTTGTGTCAGAGAAGAAACCTCTGTGGAATCCAAGAAGAATCTTCCATGTAACGGAAGAAAAGGCCAACTAAGTGAAACCAAGACTAGGTGTCATACATCAGAACTATGTCTGAGACATTAGTAATGGTTTGAAAAGACAAGGGAAGACAGACAATTTGAAGCTGATCATGAGAAACAGCAGGCCACCCTTACTGTATTCCACTTGCTATATTCTCCATCTAAGTAAATGTTTTAAAAGTGGATGAATATGGTAGTTTAAGCTTGTCTACTATAGACAAAGTTTTATCTGAGGCAACAGACTCAGCTTTTTGAAAATTCTTTGACTGAGTTGCTGTATTTAGAGTAACTTGAAGTTTTCCAGAGGGAAGTAATGCTGTCTAAACTTTTTCCTGAGTCACTGTAGGCTTTAAAACAACTTCAGCTGATCAGTCAGTATACATTGATGAATTATCAGTGGAGCCAAGCAGATACAGCGCAGAAGAGAGCCAGGCCCTTGTTACTTAATCTTTTGTCTGAGTGTAAATGTATCTACACATCTATCCTGTGTGGTAAGTGCTGCCTTCATAACTACTAAAAGACAAAATTTTATGTCCTCAGTAGAACACCCTGGGAGGTCATAAAAGTAATGATGCTAGTCCAGCTAGTTTAGACTAAAATATAATATAATACATTTAGACGTGTAAAATATAATATAAAAAAGAAAGTAATGCACTGACTTACAAGACTGCTTTCTTTCACATCTCTGCAATGAAAGCATGAAAAGCCTAGTGCTCATCTTGTGATAAGTTTAGCCTGTACCGTAATGTTGCCTAATCTAAGATCCGACACTAAAAGCAGTATCTTCCCTAAACTTGAACCTGGAAGTTGGTCAGCTCTATCAGTTTTTCCATATAAAATTCTCTTCTCTGATTCAGATAGAGGCTCATCTCCTGCAAGTTAAAACAGTTTTTGTTTGTTTGTTTTTAAAAAGAAATATCAGTCTACAAATTATTGTAGTCTTTTCTATGGATCTGTTCAATAATTATCAATAACCATTATTATAAAAAAATCTGATCAGTGAATTTAACTTGGTAATTGAAATGAATATAAATATTTTGTGGAAGACTCATCTTCAGGGAAGAAAATCAGTTCAGTGTTCCTGAATGTAACAGGTAAAGGTCTAAAATCTGCTGGAATTAGATGTTGCTCTGTTAGTATCAATCCTCATTGCTCACTGTCACCTTGCAGAAGAACATAGATTTCTGAATTACGGAGTCGTACTCTAGCCATGCGCTGACATCATTTCACACTGGCATTAATGTGCAATATTTGTAAAGCAGTCTTGTGTCTGGAAAATACTGCTTCAGTAGTCAAAGTGATGGACTTGTGTTCTGAATTTAGTTTTGATGCACTGTATGCTTTCTTAAAGTAATTGCAAACTGTATAGATATTTTGTATTCAAATTCATGAATTTATTCACAAAAGGTGAATTGTTTTATCTCCCTCCAGACTAAGAAGCAGACCATATAATTTGAAGTTCACAAAGACAGCAATCAACAATCTAGCTGAATTAGAGATTAAGGAATGTTTTGTGGTGAGTACATTGAGCTTCTTATGTGAAGTTTTTGTGGCACATTCCTTCAAATGAGTGGAAATTACACAGATGCAGTAATTGAATGAAACCTCAAAGAATTAATCTTAAAAAATAGTATTAAAAATGAAATATTTATTACTGTTTCACTACCTTAGCTGAAATACTCCATTCTAGTGCAGACCTTGTGGATTGGTTTGTTTTGGGTTGTTTTTTTTTTTGGTTTGATCAACATTCTTACATTTTACTGTCGCTTTGTGATACCTAATGCTGTATACTGTAGTTGTATCATCAACTCTCTTATTCCTTGACAGGCTTGTATCTGAATATTCCATTGTTGTTGAGTGGCACTTTAGGCATTGACTGTGTAGCGATCTAAGTGTCTTCGTCTATTCCAGTCACATTCAGCAAAGGGATAAAGCCCATTGTTGCTGAAATTAGATCAGTTCTCCCTGGAGACTGTAACGTGACTGGCAGTGAGGATGCTTCCTGATGCAGCCTGTGGCCAAATAGCTGAGAGAGAATCTCTGCAGACAGAACAGAACGCTTCCCACAGGGCTTAGTCTCTCAGTGGCAGCTGGTAATGCAAGGTGCTTCCTAAACTGCATATAAGGGTTCTAAGCACTGCTCCTTTGCTCTTCAGATATGCATATTTTCTAGGACTTTTCTAGAAAAGCGAAACCTGAGCATCTATAGATCAATGTGAAAATACCAAGCTTTGTTCCTATGAATTTAGTCTTTTTCAAGCAGACTGTGTAGAGGAAGACATAAAGGAAGCTAATACTTAGGAACTTTTTTGCAAAACTGTCTGCCATAGACTGCTTTACTGAAGCCTTTTGCCTATAACCATTCAGTATAGTTAGACAACCTGACACTTCAAGAAAGTAACTGATTTTTAGGAGCATGATTCTGTCTGTATTTAAGGAAAGGAGCAATTTTCACCTGACATGGAAGGCATTCAGCTGATGACAGCAAGTGTAATTTCTCTACTGAGTCATGGAATAAGGTAATATATCAAGCAAATACATCTTGAAAATGTCTGCTTTCTTTACTTTCCAAAATTGTCATCCTACAGTTATTTGAAAGCAAGCAAATATGAGCGGAAAACAAACAGAACATTTTGCTACCTCTGTATCTACTCGTGGGTTGGCTGGCAGTTCATGAAAGAAATCTAAAAGATAAATCACACTTTGTTTTATGTCTGTAGTTTGATTTTTGCAAGAACAAATGTAACTTTTCTGCTAAAATGCCTTCCAATGATAGCTGTAAAGTTTAGAAGTGTGCCCTGAGTTTGGTAGGGTGTGTATCCTCAGGCAGGAATATGTTGATTTGGATTATCTGCTGGGAACCCTGCCAGGAAGAAGCAGTGAGGGCAGGCCTGGGTGAGGGGGATGGAGGACCAGTGAGCAGATTCTAGTCAGACAGGGCAGGGATCTGCAATAAAATGCTGCGCAGCTGCCATTCAGGCCTTCACCATTGTTTCCTTCACATGACAGTCCCTGAGAGCTGGGCAGGTGCTTCCAGCCAAAGCTGGGGATTGTCTCCTGTTGAGCATACTGTGGTCGTTCACTTGGCCATTGCCTTCTTACCACTGCTTCCAACTTCACCTCCAAGCCTAGTCCTAGCACTCCTCCTTCCTTTTTTTGTGGAGGTTCCCTACTGATGCGCCCCTCTGCAGAGACAGAGTCCAACTCTGTCCTCTTCTGTCTGTATTCTTGAGAACTGTATGTTTGTAGACCATGCCTCTAGGACACTGAAGCAAACTTATTAAAAAAAAAAAAAAAGTGCTATTCCACCTAAACAACTAAATACAGCTTAAACATACTGCTATAGACTAGTGAAAAATCTCTCTGAAACAGATTTCTGTCAGGCTAAAATTCAGGAGGTAACTACGCTGAATTTTAGTGGAATAAAGGGAATTGCATTCTTCTGAAAATTATTTGGCATGCCTGATAACAGATTTTATAGCCAATAAAATATTTTTAGGATCTCTTGATACTTACACAGAAAGAACACAAAATCCAGTGAGAGTTCCCTGCTTGAATAATAGACTTATGGGTTGCAAGAAAAATAAAACAATATTGTGATATGTCTACATAACACTTTTAGACTAGTCCAATATATTCTAGTTAACTTCCTAGAGATATATTGAAACATGGGTTGAGAAGAAGTAATGATTAAGACTGATTTCCTTATAGGATTTATAAGGCATAGATTTGGCATAACAGCGAAAAGGAAAAATTCAAGAAAGAATAACCAAAACAGCAGAACAAATGTCCTCACTGACTGGAATGATTTTGTTTTCTCTTTAATGCCAGTACACACTGTTTGTTTGGTCTTGGGATTCCCTGGTTTTCGCGGGATTCGCATTTGATAAAATAGTGTACTCTCCCTGCATGGCTTAATTTTAGGTCTTCAGTTCACATTGCTACGCCTAAAATTAGGCCTCACATTAAATTAATATATCTGAAGCACAAATGAGGATGCTCTGTTGATAAAGAGCATAAAGAAGAAGAGATATCTAGGGCAAGCTATAAATACCACAGAGGATAATCCTCTTAAGAGAAAGGTCCATTTCCATTTTCTGGTATTTTCAAGCTGTGGGTAATGATGGCTGGAAAAACTGTTGCTCAGGTGAAGACCTGTTCCTAATTCTCCTTGAAGAAAAACTCAAGATTGGAGCTGCAATGGTTTTCTAGAACATACAGAACTTGTCTTAATGGTTTTGCTTTTAATAAGAGCCATATTGGGTTTTGTGTCTTTTGTCCCTTGTAACTACAGGAAAATGAGTTTTATTTTACAGAAGCATTGAGCAAATACACCACCATTCCCCCACAAAAAAAAAAACAAAACAAGAGGAAAAAAAGACTTTATAGAATAGTAGGTTTTGCTCTTCAGTAGCTGTTGTAGTGGACTCACAGAGGGCTTGTCAGTAACGATTATGTATATAAATACTTTATACACATCTTGTTATTAGATGTGTGTGTATAAGGTGTATGCTATATATACTTTATACATGCATGTGTATAGATATATATGCAGTTATATAGATACATATGTATAGATGTGAGAGAGAAGTTAGAAGATATGTTTTAACTCTGTGGAAGAAATATAAGGTAGTGCTGTTATTTCCAGTGTGTATCCCTTGGGAAGTGTCATTATGCATTATTGTTGACTAGTAATGACCCCTTTCAATGTCTGCTCACTTCTTCAAAAACAGGCATGACATTTGTTAGAGTTATCAAATTATTATCTCTGTTTTTTATTTTCTCCCCAATGTTATGTTGTCCCATCCAGATAGCTTTTAGCTGGTATTTTTTGAGTGCATTCACACTCTCAGTTGAAAGTTTTTGTATTTCTCTGGCAATAATGCCTGAAATGAAAAGATCCAAGCAGTCTGTGACGGAGTCTGCTGCCAGCGGAACAGATGGATGTAATTGTTGGCAACCAAGAAGCCTTACGAACCATTGGTATCAAATGGTTAGACAGCATTTTTAATGCAAAGGTGTATGTTAGATGCTCTGGATTTATACGCACAATGGAACATAATCTAATGAAGCTGACTGAGTTATTTTAAATTTTAAACTGTGATTCTTGAGTGTATAGTTTGAGTGTGATTTGCATAACCTTGAGCAGATATAACCTTTTATTTCTGTATCTTCAAGATGTATATTTATATTGCCCTGAAAGAAATGCATCTTAGGGAGTAAGGTCAAAGGACCAATGTGCTGGCTTTTTACACCACATTGTGTCTGGCTGTGATATCAATATCATGTTGTGTAACCTGATCCTTTTCGTGCGGCTAGATTGTTGTGGCACACATTGCAGGGATTAATTTATTCTTGTATTTTAATGTCACATATATTGCTGTTTTGAGTTCTATTCTTTTATCATAGTTAAGTATGCTAAGATAGGGTGACATTTTTTAGATATAACTGACAGACTGTTCTTTTTCGCTGAACATGGAGAGAAAATATTTCCCTGTAGAAAAGTGGTAAGTATTTAGAAGATCCCACTGGATGCTTATCTGAAACTCTTAACCTCTTAGTTTATAATAACCTTTGAAAACAAGGCATTAAATTACTCATGTTAAACCATACTTATTTTTATTAGGGTTTTGTGATCCTAAATCAGGTAAGTGCTTTAAAATATTTACCCTTAGAAATGAACGGTAGACTTGTTTTCTGAAAATAGTTATTTGGTTATCTCGTCGAATACAAAATATATGACAAAATACTTGGGATCCTCAGGTTCATTATACTTGTTCAGCATAATCCTATAAAATCAAGTTTCTGCCTCTTTTTTATTAACATGTTATGCTCCTTCTGTTAATTTAGTTCTAAGAGGGCTTGCTGTATCAAAAGATGGGTGTATAATAGTATGTGGAAACTTGCGGTGTGCAGTTTATGTTCACATAGTGGTCACACCCAGATAAATGAAAAAGGGAATGTTGTGGGTTTTTTTCAAGAAATATAAGAAAGATGTTGTGAAAAGAAAATTTACAACTTATAAAATCACTGCGATGTTGTTGTGGTTTGATTTAGAACAGAACAGTTCTGTTCAGTGATTTTCCTTTTCAGCTCAGTTCCTTTAACTAACTGCACCTTCTGAAATTAGCAGCATGTTTTCGCAGGCAGTGCCTGCTTCTAGCACTGATAACGCCCGATGTTTAGAGTTAGTCCCAGGGACTGCTGTGCAGACCAAGGCCACTGCTAGATCCTGTGTACCTCATTGGGTGCAGAAAGTAAAAGCCGCACCTGCAGGGAGGAGCGGACAAATGGGTGCCCTTAAACTGACCCACAGGGTGTTCCATCCCATAGACGCCATATTTGGCTGCTGGGGGCCCTCGCTCAGTTGCTCTTGGCTCGGGGGCTCTTGCTCTGGGTCCTTGCTTGGATTCTTCCTCATTCCTTCAACAGCTGGAATCCAGGGAGAACTGTCTGTTCTGCCTTTGATCCTGATTAGAGTGTTCCCAAATCCAGTACCAGAATCCAGCTCCTGAACATGGTTCTTGTTTGCTGCTGGGCCCTCTCTGGGACGTTCCCGGTGCCTGCTCCACAACATCAGTGGTGACGGTGATGTACTTGCCATCAGGAGGTTTTTGAATTTGATACTGGTCTTGTACATATTTGTATATATTCCATTTTATTCTTATTACTTTCCTTTCATTAAAGCTGTTCTAGTTTCCTTTTCTAATCAATAAGTCTCTCTCCTTTATTCCTTTTCTCTTCTCCTTTGGGGAGGCAGGGGGGGTAACAGAGAGCATCTGTTATAGGTTTTAGGGCTGCCCTGACCCTAAACCATGACAGATGTGATAAATTAGCAAATTGTCCACTCCAAATTATCATTTTTTTTAAGCTAAAATCGAATAGTTTTACTTCATATTTAAAAGTAATACCTGAGAATATATTTTTTTAACTCTGAGATAGTTTAATTTCAGAGTGTATTACCTTCTGAAATCCAATGTGCTATTAACTGAGACAAGCAAGCCAGTAGATAGCAAGGAGAAGTGTCATTCAAAGCAGACAGTTCCACATTCGTATTCTAAATGTGCTGAAATGACAATAGGGAATGTGCATGGGGAATTTAATAGAATTTCCTAGTGAATTCTTAGTGACATTAGTCTAAATGTTCAAGCAGGCCTTCCGAGTTTGCAGTTATTCTAGTTCTCAGGCATATTTAAGGATGTCTGGAGATTAAAAATCACAAATCCTTAAGACTACATGAGTAGAAAGTAAAAAAGGAGATAGGATCATTTACAATGCAGTGTCAGTGTTTCTGATTTTAAAACATCATCAAAAAAGTTTTGGTTTTTTTTTCCCCATCATATTAATAAGAAAAGACATGTACTACTCCATGAGTAGTTCAAGTTTCGCATTATATATTGTTTATGCTGAAGCTACTTTGATATCTTCACAACAGACATGATAATTACATTATATGCTGGATGAGAATGTATACTCAACATTTAAAAAAAAAGTCATAATATATGTACTTCATAGCCATCCAAAGTGGCTGATTCTAAGATGGCATAGTAGGAAAACTTCACTAGTGTCTATGTAGCCATGCAGATTTGTAAAATTCTTGCCTATTCTATAATGTAAGTCCAAATCTAGGATATTTTTTGTATTAGACTTGAACCATAATAAACCCACATAATTATTGATCATGCTTTGGTTACTAGAGGCCCAGCCTGTCCCTCTTCTTCAAATGCGCAGATAATTAGACTGCAGTCTGGAGACAGAGGGTTTATCCTCAAACTGAAGAGTCGATGGCAATATGTATCAATATACCCATCTATATATACCCTAAGGACACTGGAAGAGAGAGAGGTGACTTACTAGGAAGAAAATTCAGCCTGTGCATTTCCAGAGCTGACTACAGTTAATAAGCATAGGGACTTGCACTCAACTGGGATTAGGTACTGGGCAGTTCTGAAAGTCAGGAAAACCTGTGACTGCCGATTTCAGGAGCAGTATGCCTGCTGTTGTAATTGTAGCTACCTTTCAGGAATTCAGGGAAAGGCTTTCAGACTTGTTCCTTGGTAAATGCCTTCTGAATGAGTTTTTGCAGCAAAACACCTCTTCTGCATTTTAGCTGCAACTTGTTGCAGTAAATCGCATTAGCATCTGCTTAACCTTAGTCACAGTAATAGCCCTTTTGACTTCAGCGTATTTACGTGAGTAAAGGATGTGTGAGAATGTGCAGAAGTAAAATAAAGGTAGACATGATGGTAATATATTTATACTCTCTCATGGGGTTATGTCCTAATGCTGCATGTCCAAATTCGAATGAAATAACACACAGGAACAGCATATTAGTGATAAGCATTTCTAATCTGTAGTTTCCCACTAGGTTTTGAATTAGAACCTATTTTGCAGATAGCCAGGCTATGTTCTGAAGGCACGTTAAGTCTTGCTGTAACTGCACTGGTTCTGATTTGTTTCCTAAACCACCTGTCTCTCTAGTTGTGTTTATTCTAGGTAATAAAACTGTCCTGGGTCTGACTGTGATGGAGTTAATTTTCCTCACAGCAACGCTTGTAGTGCTGTGCTTTGTACTGAGAGCTAGAAAGGTGTTGATAACACAACACTCACGTTGTGGCTGCTGCTGAGCAGGCTCTCACAGCACCAAGACTGGTTTTCTGAACATTCACCCCTGCAGTGGGATGGGGTGGACAAGATCTGGGGAGGGGACACAACCGGGACAGCTGACCCAAAATGACCAAAGGGATATTCCAAACCATATGATGTCAGCTCAACAATAAAAGCTAGAAAAATGAGGAGGAAGGCGGGGGCATCCACTTGTCCTCAAGAGCAACCGTTACACGTACTGGAGCCCTGCTTCCCCTTATGGGCCAGACATCACCTGCTGATGGGAAGCAGAGACTAACTCTTTGTTTTCTTTTGCTTCCATGTGAAGCCTTGCTTTGCTTTTCATTAAACTGCCTTTATCTTAACCTACAAGTTTCATCTTATTTTCTTCTGGTTCAGCTGAGAGGAGGAGGGGGGTGGAAGTGACAGAGCAACTTGGTGGGCACCTGGCTTCCAGCCAAGGTCAAACTACCACAAAATCTTACGTTACACAGGCAGTAATCTGAAATCTTTTGAAATATCCTCAGTATCTGTAAGCATTTAGGACAAAGGCACATTAACTATTTTGAAAAGAACAGAAGAACAGGAGGATAAGGGTAATATTTATATTGGACAGGGCTTTTGCATTAGAAAATGTCACATACATAGTTGAGTTTTTCTGTGACTTACTATTTTTATATCCTACTCTTCTAATTGTCACTGCGTACTTTTTTCAGCAAAGGCTGTATCTTCCTTTCTGGACATGCCTGCACTTGCAGCTACCATCAGTGAAAAGTTTGCCCTGTAATTACAGATTTCCTCTGCTTTAAGGCTTACCAAAATTTTGACAGCAGTAGAAGTTCAGCAGGAGAGATCACAGCTGTAGCATGCTCTAGTGTTATCTCACCACTTTTGTGTGTTCCTGCATCTGTTTCTCTCAGCCTTTCCTGTTTCTGTTGAGACCTATTCCTAAAAAAGAAAGTCACTGGAACATGGGGTATTGTAAGATGTCATTTTTAAGTATAGTGAGAGGCGCATCAGCTCCTTGAACAGACTGCTGGTGAACTAATGGGCTTAAGGTGGGATGCCAAATTACCAGTAGACTTCTGAGAGCTGTTGCAAGATACTGCCTGTACTGGGAAACTTCACAGTTCTTCATGGCTTCTGAGGCCCTGAACTCTTTATGGCACCTCAGGTGCTAATGCAGTCTGTAACACTAGATTCTCACATGTTCACTGATCTCCGTCTTCTCTCCTCTTACACCTCCATTCTGATTTCCAGAGAAAACGGCAAGGTCAGATGAAAGTCTTGGTGCCCTCACACCTGGAGCATCCCCTCAATGTGCATCTGGATGTCACTTTCTAAATATTCAAGTCTTTCACTTTTCATTCTCTTGGTACTGATGGATAACCTGAACTTTGTCCCAAGGAAACCAAGGAGGACTTTTCTTTCTTGAAATCATCACTATGATACTGTAATAATTAATTGAGAAGTGAGAGGCCCAGGTTAATTTTTCAGATTTGGCCAAAGATGTGCACTTTCCTGGCATGTGATTCTCAACGATGACCTAACCATCATGATGGAATAGAGAGAAAGGAGTAAGGGAGTGGGTGAGGAATCTCATGCCGTTGAAATTGTTCCCCGAATAGTAGTAAATATCTAGTAGTGTTACAGCAAAAAAATTAAAGGCCTACTTTTCATTAAAGGGGAAAAAAACCCTTTTTAACTCAGGAAATTAACATTTTTAAGCATTTAAGCATGTATAATCTTCTCATATCCCTTGGAACTGCATTATGAAAATGAATTCAAACTAGGAACAGCTTATGAAAATTAATCAAAGCTAGGCATATATGTGAAAAGCTGCTGAGCAGTGCCACTGAAACTCAGTTACATTTAGTCATTCAAATCTCTGGAGACCTGTACAGTGAAAAACTGATGGGTTTTTTTCTAGTATAAGCACCTCCAGTGTTAAATGAAACTTCAGTACAAATTTCAGGATAATCTGGGAGCTGGTCTCCCAGTTTTCACCTAAACATTTCTGCAGAAGATTTTCTTGAACCTTACCTAAGTTTTTTCATGTCTTTTTTTTTCCCATACAGTATATTATGCACTTGTATAATTTCCTGTGACTGAAATTCTGAAGTCTACTCCAAATAAAAATATAATAAAAAATATTTATAGCAACAGCAATGCCACTAAGGACACTGGGATCCATGCTGTTCTGGATAGTATTGTTGAGCAATTTTCATTATACTTTTAGTCATAATGTG
The DNA here is from genome assembly GCA_013396935.1 of Baryphthengus martii. Classification (NCBI taxonomy): domain Eukaryota; kingdom Metazoa; phylum Chordata; class Aves; order Coraciiformes; family Momotidae; genus Baryphthengus; species Baryphthengus martii. The sequence continues at coordinate 345,518 of VWZK01021142.1, read as the reverse complement.
AAATCAGAATCCTGTTTTTAGCTTCATTAAGAGGCAAAACAGCCTATAACCTTCTACCTTAGCTGTGGTAAAGATATCTGAATTTCAATAATTCCTGCAGCTGCAGTTATGCACTGATTACTTTTGTGGTGGTTTGTTTGTTTTTTTTTCTGGCTTATTGCATCTTTATTTCAAACAGAAAGAGATATTTTAAAAAACTTACTCCTAAGCTAATTAAAAATACAGCAAGTAGAATTGTCCTACCAGCTTGGTTTCGACCCAGAAAACAAATTTTGCTGGTTGTTACCGAATAACATAAAAAAAAAGAATTTGACACACATGTCCATGCACAATTTTAATACTTAAGATTTAGCCTTAAATTTTAGGTTTCTTGTGATGGTTTCCTAGATGTACATGTACTGAGAAAATTAAATTTTCACCTTCATCTAAAAGCTTCTCTCTTCTGTCAGCGTGTAAAAGGGTTTTGGGACCCACTTGTGCCTACGTCCTTCTCTTGTGAAATATTATATCACAACTGGGCTGTCAAAATGTGATGCCCAGGTTAGGTTTAGTTAAACCAACTGAAGAGCAAAATATGTATCTGTCACATGATACTTTTCTTTAACTTGTATCATTTTGTTTTGTGATTAATCACTTACATAGTGTTTCTTATTTGTGGTAAGATGTGATTTTTCTAAACGTATTTTAAATGAATGCCTGTATGTTCTAATCCATTTAAAAATAATTATTATTCTAAGTAGGAAATACTCCTATGGAAAGATCAAACTATTTTACTACTTTTTAAGAGATCTTCTCTGAAACATATTGTATTTAGCATATTCTTCTCAGTATAACAGCACAATTAAAAGTGTGCAGATTTTTATTATCTCGACTGTCTACATTCGTAAAGTTTGGAACCCTACCAAGAATTTGTGGCTCAGGAAGTATATGTATGAAACCTTTGAATCTTCAGTAAGATAAAATACTAAGACTCTGGAGGTTAGGGAACTTTTCCACGACATTAACGATTGGTGATTGGACAAGTATTTTATAATATATGTATTGAAAAATCTTTTCGTTTAGAGAGCTGCAATAATTATAGCAGGTGTTTGGTGCTATACATTTCAGGAAAGTCAGTCTTTGAGATTTTGTTTGTACGTGTCCATTGTCTGACAATTTCTTTTGTAGTTTGTAAGTTTAATGCTGTAAAGAGAAAATAAATTCTATTATTCCTCTTGGAAGCCTGGCACCACGGGTGAGACTTTGAAGAGAAGTCAGATCTGTGTGATCATGTGGAAAAGAGGAGGAAGTGATCAGACAATGGCATGCTGAATATGAGAGAGGCAGTAGCACACTTTATATTGTCTGTTGGCAGCAGGTAGGTGAGTAGAACACAGTTAGAATGCACTGGGTACATAGGATTCTTCCTTATTGCTTCCTTGGAGCTTTCTTAGAGTGCCTGTGCTTTAAACAAAGGCTTCTGCCAGTCTGCTTGCCTCTTGCTATGCTGATTCAGGGCACCTGCTAACAGTTTACTACTCATTAGGACAAATAATCATGGTAGTAATTGGCAGCCAGATAAAGGCTTGGGAGCCTGAAAGGTGAAGCTGACGTTTGCTTAAGTTCACTTAACTTTTACATAGCAAACTACATGCAGATAATGAAAATCTTTGGAGGGGTATTATCCCGATCGTCACTTTTGTCTCCGTGACCTTATTAGATCCATAGTATCTCTGACCCTAGTCAGTGATCTGTCAGTGTATGTCTGGGGGATGCAGAGTTCGTGTTCCTCACTATTAGCCCCTTCAGTGCATCAGAAGCCTGTAGGGAATGAGGTTGAGAAAGTCCCAGCTTCATTTCTCACTAGTTTAATGAGGTTAGTGATAGACTTTGAAAGAGATCACTTGATTGATTTCTTGGCAAGCAGCCACTGCAGAATTCCTCATTAGGATGTCTCTTTCAATCTCTACTAAATTATGGTGGCTAAACAGCCAAGGCCTATCCAGGACTGAAAAGAAAAGAAATCAACTTTTAATTTTGTTTAGGGCTGAATAAAATGAGCAGTTTAGAAAAGGACTGGAATACAGACTTTATTTATATCTAGATATTGGTAGTTCTTATTCATGTATTGTGTAGTTCCACGATTGTTGTTGCTGCATGTACATTACAGCAAACCTAAAGAAGGTTTTGTTTTGTTTCTTTGTCTTTTAAGAATAAAAGGAGAGGGGGAAGGAATTTGGTAAAGTTACATGGAATGGGATAAAATATGGACAAAATCACAGAATCATTAAGGTTGGAAAAGACCTCCAAGATCATCAAGTCCAACTGTCTACTTAACAATATCATTACCACTAAACCATGTCCTGAAGTGCCACATCTACAGGTCTTTTTGAACCCCTCCAGGGATGGTGACTCTACCCCCTCCCTGGGCAGCCTGTTCCAGTGACTCACCACTCTTTCAGTATAGAAATTTTTCCTAATGTCTAATCTAAACCTGATGCAACCGAAGTCCATTACCTCTCATCCTATTGCTAGTTATGTGGGAGAAATGACCAGCACCCACCTCACTACAACCTCTTTTCATGTAATTGTATAGAGCAATAAGGTCTCCTCTCAGCCTCCTCTTCTCCAGACTAAACAATCCCAGTTCCCTCATCCTTTCGTCATAACACATGTTCTCCAGACCCCTCACCAGCTTCTTGTCCTTCTCTGGACCCACTCCAGCACCTCTGTGTCTTATACTTAATCTTTGCTTGTATTAGATATTTCTCTCTGTCTTCACATTTTACATTAAAATAGATAATGTATTATAATAAATAAAGTATAATTGGGCAATTTAAGTTATTTACATTCTCCCGAATACTTTATATCCCACCATGGCACTGAAAGCTAAGAGGTCAAAGTGCTGTCCATGATGTAAGAAATCATCAGCTAGCCAGTTGAGAGCATATGTCTGTGAAAATTGGTACGTCTTAGCTACTCGAAAATTTACAATGAGTGCAAATATTAATCTAACCTCTCACCACTTGCTTGTGAGCAATTTGTTGACATTGCATGTAGTTGATTGTCTGGTTAGTTCAAATGGAATGAAACTAGCAAAACTACTTGCACCAGACTTATGAATGCTCACAATAGTCCTGGAAACTCTTTTTCACTGCATTTATCCATGACTTAAGGGCGAGAAGGGGAATCCCGAGGTAAAGTTATTCTAAAAAACTTTTGCAAATAATTTTTAATGTTAATTTAAAATTTCCTGAATTGCTGTTCTTGTCCACAGGCTGGGTGGATACCAAAATATAGAAAAGTTGTACAAGAAGAATTCAGTCATCAGTGTATCCCTGTCTTTTACCTACCTTCCTCATCTGCCCCTTGTTAAAAACAAAATGCTAGGCTGAATATATCTGCAGTTCTTAGTGATACTGCCTTCTAGAAGTAAATGACATACTAGTTGACTTCATTACAACCTCAGTTCCACACACTTCATGACTATTCATTAAAAGAGCAAGAATATTCATGAAAAGGAAACATAGAAAATATATCAACTTAATATGAAAACCAAAACACACGAGTGTCATTTAAATGCCATCAGCAAAATTACCACAGAAACTATCTTACTCTATTTTTAAAAGTATTTTTGCTTTCCTTAAACAACTATTTTCATAGTTTCCTTTTTTTCAGTTAAAATTGTTCTGTTTTCTAAAGGCAGACTTTTTAAGGAGATATAAAGCATTTGACTGGAAGACCATTTGGAGCTGAGAAAGAAGAACTGAAGATTGTGTATAGTGACCTTTTAGACTACTTTTTCACTACAAACAATTACCGGCGAGGTAAAGACATTTAAGTAGGATGACTTTCATTTTTTCATTCTTTTCTTTCTCAGAAGGCATCATTTAACTGATCTGCTTGATTTGATATAAAGAGTAGCAAAAAGTGTCGAAAGAAGAATATCATCACGTGTATCTCTGAAAAGGACATAGTAGGAAAAAAGGCAGAGGTATCTTGTATTAAAAGAAATAGATTGCATGCTATTTTTCTGCTGTATCTTTCTAAACTTGTTACATCTCTAGCTATTGATTCATCCAAAGAACAGTAGAATTTCTCAGTTGCTCTATAACCCCTCACAAGAAAGCAGATGTCTGGGTCAGAGATAATTGTTTTCTGACTTCATAGCACACACTAACTTGATCTTGGTTGTTTAAATACCCAGTAGAAGAACAAAAGTGACTGTATAAGGTAAACATATGTTATGGAATGATGCAATTTTTTATATTTTTGAGCTTTTTGCTATTCTCTTCCTTGAGTTCCTTGCTGTTCTCTTATGCCTGTCTAATATGAGGATAAAATATGGCAGTTACTATTACTATAAGATAGTCAGGCTAATGGTGCTTTTAAAACATATAATATACTGTATTTGAAATAAATCTTGTTAAAAATGTACACTAAAGCATTACTTAAATCTTTTCTGCTTTATGTCCCTTTATTTATCCATCAGGCCCCTCTTCTGTTCAAGCCCTGCGGAACTATCAGAAGTGCACTGTTGTCAGACAGCTTTTTAGTTCTTTTAAGGCTTTTCTGGAGTCCTAGATATACTTTGGGGGTTTTGTTTGTTTGTTTTGTTGTGGTTTTCTTATAAATAGAAAGTCAGAATCATTTACCTATGTATCCAGTATGTCCTACAATCTGACTTAGGTTTCAGCATCTTGGGAGAATGATTTCTAATGCAAGCAAAGGTTAAGATTCTCAAGCATGGACAACTTTTCTCTGATGAATACCTCAGTTGGAAATGCATGACTCATTGCTGTTCTTGGGAATATTTTGAAATTTTATAGCAACTTTGTAAGATTTTTCTGTATGTTTATGCATAGATATAGCATATACATTCACGTAAGTTACAGTGATACAAGCATCATGTGATTAAACCCCATCTTAATGGATTCATGTAGGTTGGGGTGACAAAGGAAGCCTGGTTGTCAATAGTAGGCTTCCAGGAACATCCAGCTGTAAAATTGTGTCATTCCTTAATACAGTTTTTAAAGAATAAACTATCCCTACAATTTATTTTTCATTGAAGCACTGCCTGATTACTACAGCTAGGCTTGTTTGGACACTGTACAAATACACATTATGCAAAAGTTCTGCAATACAGCTGTTTAAATTTCGCCCCCCTCCGATTTTATATTACTGCAATAGTGGTCAGACATCTGTCAAAATTAATGACAAAGCTACACGTCTATTGAATATGAAGCTCAGTACTCGGTCCAGACCATACCTAAGAAGATTTTCCTTGCATAATCTGTTTTGTCATTCTGTCTGTTTTGAAATTCTGATTGTGCATCCTGTTTGTATGAGGTAACTTTAGTCAGAACTGATACTAATAGTAAAATATTTTTTTTTTAATTCCTTGCATATTATTTTGTGAGAGTTTGAAATTACAAGTACTACTTCCGACCTCACGTGAAGGAAAAAGTATTCTGATACCATATTCTGGATATATTTTTGTGACATAAGGAGTTTAATCAAAATGCTACTTTTGGAAAGATGCATCTTCTCTCACGGCATTGTGCATGTTGTCTGGTCTCTTAGGTTTATTTAAGATAGGAAGACCTAAAGGAAGGCCAGTGCTTGACACTCTTCCACGCTTTCCATACTTCTTTAGTGTAGCTGTTTAAAGCCAATTAAAGCAACCTAGTATTACCCTTTTGGTAGAGGTTGCTTCTTTTATGCCGTGATGATATGAGAGGTCAATTGTTAAAAGTGGTGCATTTTAAAACTTCTGCTTGTGATTATTGCTGATTTTTGAAATGGCAATGCCCACTGATTGAATTGTTTCAAACCTTTTTAGTGTGAGGGAAACACCATAAGTGTTTGGTTCTTTGGTTTTTTTTCATTTAAACTCAAGGGAAGAAAACAAACAAAGGCTGTTCACATTTCAGATAAGAATGTTAGTCATCATTTTGTACCTGAATCCTGTTTCATACCACAGTGCTCAGACATATTCCCTAAGATGGTCCACTAGCAGCTAATATCAGCAGAGCTACTTCTGTTCCTATCAGAGCTGATTCTGATTTACGAGAAAAGCTTGAATAATTTTGACTGATGTTTCCAATGTGACAATGCATAATAAGTTCAATTGGAGCATCATCTGTAAGTAACCTCACTTGTAAAAAGACCAGTATTGTCAACAAAAAAACAACCCCTCTCCTGCTCTTCATTACCTGGTAGCTCAGTGGCAATGTATCAGGTTAGATGCTTGGGGGCTAAAGGGACCTTTGAACTGAGAGCAGCAGTATACTGAGCCGTAGCAATTAAAACAACCTATTGAATTATTAGCAAGATTACAGTCTTGCAGTAACATGAACTACTTGAAATGTTTGCATTTGTTTAATGCTAATTCTACAGCAAGAATATTAGCAATGTTAGCTATATTATTAGTTAAATAATAGCTTTATAGCTAAATATTAGCTATATCCCTGTATATCATTGCTTTTATGTTCTGTTTGGCATACTGTGTCAGGAGTTCTGGATTAGAGATTTTATCATCAGATAATAGTGCTTGTTCATCATGGCCTTATCATTTATCTGCCTGTCTTTTCATTTTCTCTGGATCTCCTGTATTCTCCATCCGGCTTTATTGCGTGTGTTACTCAACATTACATCAAACATTAAAGGCGTAGACTGAGATAAATAAAAATAATCCGTGCTATTTTTGTTGATGTGGCAGCAATAGCTAGCCTAAAGAATATTATTCTGAGAACTTTGCTAACATCAATTCATGAAGTTTAAATGTGCACCAGGGGCTTGACGTGTTAGATTGTGGTATGTGAGATGAAGCGCTTTTGATTTGGGGAGCCAGAAAGAATCACACCAATTTGAATTCCAGTTAAAATGTGAAAAACATCTATTTTGGAGAAGCAAAAAAGGACAAGGCAGGATTGCTTAAGAGTTGATCCCACGATACTGCAAGCATATTAAACACTAAGGGAATTTTATGGAAACAGAGCTAATTCTTCACATCATATGATTAGGCACTTCAGATTTTTCAGATCACGGTGAACAAACTGAGAAACTAAGAGCACGTTAACATGGGTTGATTGTTCTTTAATGGAAGTAGTATGCTGGATCAAAGTAAAATCTAAAAATGCAAATTAAAAAGCTGAGCAATACATTAAAATCAGAATTTCTTGTGATTTAATTTTATTGTATTAGTTTAAAAAAGAGTCTTAGTCTGTGGCTCCATGTTCGTTAGTGAATCTGTGTGCAGTCATTAAGTAGCAATACAGGTTTCCATCTAGGCAAAATATGAGCATTTTGGTGAGTTTGGACCTTCTGCAGGAGGCAGTTTATCAAAAATTGCAGGGGTTCAGAAAGAGCTCTAGGACTTCCAAGGGAGACTGGTAGTTGGAGAAGTTTAGGCTAGGCTGAGGGTTTTAGCTGATACTGGTAGTCTTATGCTTAAAAGTGAGCCCTGGAAAGGAGAATTAGGTGAGAAGGGCAGCAGAAAAGGCTGCAACCAGAGAGCAGCGTCAGGCATGACCTAAGATTTCTCTTTTTCTAATTCTTCTTTACACTGGTGGTATGATGCGTACAACAAAATAAATTAACAGTGTGTGTGTAATAATGAGGATTACTATGTTCTGGAAAAATAACTGTACCTTGCTTTCCTGGATTATTGGAGAGAGTTGCATATTGTCTCGTGACAGTGGCTCTGTGTGTGTGTTTGTGTACATAGTGCATGGTATAATTTAATACATAAATATTAAGTAATGCTTTTAAATGTGTTCATGTTACTAAGTGTTGCATATTAAGTACTGTGCTCTCACCAGTTTAGTTCGTAAAACAATTTTCCTATATGCACGTGGCTTTTGGAATTCCACATCATTATTTTTCATTTGCTGTTTCTGAACTGTTGGAGCATTAAATGAACACAGATTTTAGTTTTAAGAAGTTTGACCAACTGAAAAAAATATACAGAAGAACTCTATGAAAATAGTCAGAGAATGTACCTGTGCTTGTGTGCTCAGATGTCCATATTTTGGTTCCATAAAGACTCCTGAATATTTTAGGCAGCTGGCCATAGCACTCATAGAAGTCCTGGCAGTTTACGAGATTTATTGAATCTATTTTCCCATCATTAAATTTGCTGTGAACCAACAGGCAAGACTAAAATTGGGTTTTCTCATGAGTTTTTGTATTGTTGGTTTGATTTTGGGTTTTTTTGACACAAGTTAGCATGGGTTTTCCAGACAGTTGTTACATTGGAAATCACATGACCTTTTCCAGCTCTGAAAATGAATTGGCAAAAGCTAAAAGCCTGACAGAAAATGTTTACCAATATCTAGCCAGGGCAAAAACTTTCACATCCAGTTTTGAGAAAATTCAATCAAATATTTGCTTGTTCACAAACACAGTTTAAACATCAGCCAGGGTTGTTTGCATACTTGCATTTTATATTCCAGTAAGAATGTCTTTTAGGAGTTTTGAATGGGCGTTAAGTGTTCCCTCACGGTTTGTTTGAATAACCATATTTTAAGATATATGCATATTGCAAACTAAAAGCTTTGAAGAAAATTTAGGAGAGAATACAAGTGCAAAATATTTAAACTTGAATTATTATTAAATGCTAAGCCAGTGGCAACAGAGAGATCTTGAACAATGATTTATGAATTTTCACATCTGTCCTGATTCACATCTGTACTGGTTTTATATGGATTTTCTGCTTTGAAACATAAGATAATTGAAGGATAGGACAAAGAAAAGTCCATAAGCAATTTTCTTTACTCATGGAGATGTAGCCTTTTTCTCTTGTCCTTCTTATCTGGTGGTATAACATACAATACCTTGATTCCCCTTCCTGATTATTTAGCATTCTTTTATATTACTATCCCAGATGATAACTGGTCACTGTATCTTACTTGGAACAATTTAGTTCTTATAATCTTATATATATATAAGTATATAACTTTATATAAAAGTATACTTCTATAAAACTATGTAACATTTCAGTATGCAAGTCATTCCTTCAGCACCTCTTTATTTCAAACAAGCATGCTGTACGTGCATTTCTTGCTAGCTGAAGTTTCTGCATTGCCGTCATCTGTTTAAGCATCCAGATCTCTGCCTCACAGATAACTGCTGGGAGACAGAACTGAGATGTGGATGTTTTCTTAGTTCTACTTTGCTTTTATGTTATAATCAATTTCTAGTGGCTTTTACTATTTTCATGAGCACCCCTGTCTATATATACATACACTTGTATTTGCCTCTCTAGTGGATTGCTCTTGGTGTACTAGGGTTGTCCTTCAGGTTTGTCACTACATAGAAGACCTTGGTTGTTCTAAATATTCCAAACTAGGTAATACGTAATCCATTCAAGTCGATGTATTAAAGCCTATCCTCATTACAATTACATCCTTTTGTCACTTCCTGTTTGGTTTGTAAGAAAGCTTTCAGGACACTATAAACATTTCAGAAGTTGTTATTCTATCCTTTTTATTTTTGTTAATATGTAATCTCCCTTTCCAGTTCTTCTGTAAGTAGCCCATTTTTAAATAGTTAATACTTTTCAGTTACTCTGTGTTTGAGGCTTCTGACACTATTTTCATTGGCTAAAATTTTGCCAATGGGTTGCAATTTTTTGCAGTGAATACTGTGCAGAGTCATTACAGAAGTGCTGCAGTGTGCTTGAATATACAATATATATGAAATCCCAGTGGGATTTGTAAATTATTGCTATAGAAAAATTGCTAGATGCAGGAAAATTGGTAGAGAAAGAAAAACTAAGACCAGGGCAATTGGAAGAAAAGGGTGCCGTGGAGACCCTAATACTACTCTCTGCTATGTCACCTATGTTTTAGAAGCTCTCCCAATGCCTAGTAAATCCCATGAGGGAGCACGTGTACGTTGTATATGCAAGTGATCTTTATTATCGCTACAATCCATTACTGTTGATATTCTTGTGAGGTAGATAAAATGTGTTTCATTAAGATAATGATCATCAACCATTGCAGACTAGGTACCTCAGGTGCTGTATACCAGATGGTATACCCCTGATGATAGGTGTCTTAAAAAAAAACCCAGTCCAGAAAGATGGGTGAAACATTAGCGACAATGTTAGAATGACAGAATGTCCCTGAGCAAATACTCCCATACTGTGTGTGTAAGTGTGCCTTGGTTTTAATCTTATCAGAGAACTTGTAAAAGCCAATTAAATTTCCTCATGTTTCTTACAGAAGTGAAATCTCCTGTAGGGTAAAGAAAGAGAGTATACAACTTCCAGCATAGAACTAGCTTTACTGGCTTCAGCACATTAAAATTACACAGAGGTTCAATTTCCTCAGTAACTTACAACTTTTGATTGTTTAACTAGCAGGGAACCTTTCCAACATTTATGTATCTTGTGCTAGACTAGATGAAGTGATAGTACGTCAGCTTTCAACAGCTAAAATTCTCAGTATAGTGTCCCTAGTACAAGAAGTCCATAGCTATGTAAATTCTTCCAGTATTTGTTAATGTGACCTGTTTACCCATAATTTTCTTCTTCCCATTTCATTTGGAAGTGACAGTCCCTCTTTCTCCTTGAATTTTAATTTATTTTATAATGTCAGCATTAAATGCTTGCCCAGTCAACCCTAAAAGCATAACATAATACTAACTATTAAAAATTAAACTCCTTTCCTGCTTCGTCTTTTCTAATTCCTGCAGACACTAGAAGTTTCAAACGACATTAATTATGCTTATGCTAATTGTAGCAGAGCTGCACAATCACTGCAGAGAGTGATTTTGGTCAATATTAATTGATCCTCAAGAACATTTTCCCACCCAGAAATTTACAGTCTTACTGAGATGTGAATCAGATGATATCTTCATGAATTCATCTGCCATTTTTGCTATTGTGGAGTTCACAGTACAACTTGAGAGACATCTGTAGTGCAACTGTTAGTACGGTGGACTAGATTTCAATGAGTAGAGGTCAATACGTCTGTCTTATTTTGCATATACAGTAACGCACATGATTCTGCTACTTCAGGAATCTCTGGCGTATAACAGAAACTGAGATTTAATGACTTTGAACCTCCCGGACTTTTTCATTTTTTTAATCCTTCACAGAGAGTGGCTATGTTGGCTGCAGATTTTATGTGCCAGTTTAACATTCTTTCCAGAGTGAAGGTTCCAAGAGGAAAACATGGTGAGGTGTGCAGAACTTAGTCTTGCGTACCTGACAAGAAAGTAGTCATCCCATTTATTTATTGTATTATCATAAACGTGAAGTGTTTTTTAACAAGAACTAGGATGTTAAAAAGCATAAATATCAGCTGAAATAGGAGTTTTTATAACATGTTTCTATTGTCTTTGCTAGATATGTAGACAGTCTCCCAAAACCATTTATTTTAATAGACATGAGGAATCTTCATGTCACTGATGATGTGAAGATGAAATATATGTTTCTAACTACAGGTGGTCTAGAGAATATTGCAGATTGTATGATATCACTAAGACATTTTTAATCCCTGGTGGCAAGCTTCAGGATAAAATGAGTGGCTACAACAATTTCTTGAAATAAGAGACACACCAGAATTTAAGCTGCCTCAGTTAATGCTGCTTTCAGCTTCTTCTAGGTTTCACTGCTTGTCTGGGAGACATTTCTTTTTCCGTGGCGCTCATTAATGCTTTACTGTCACATGTGTGAAAAGCATCAGCAAGAACAATTGATTCTGTAACCAAAGTCATAAAGCATGTCCTACGCTTCCATGAGTTACAAAGATCAGACAATGCGAAGTTGCCGTAATGTCAGTACATCGGAGCCTGATCTTGTTTACATAAATCTAATCACAGATATGCCCATGTGAACTGTATGAAATTGCTTTTACTGAGATCTGGATGTCATGGCTTTTTCTGTCAGTGCATGCTGCCCTCGAGTTAGTGTAGTTTGGCTAAATGCTGCAAGAGCAGAGAATAAACTGGTTTTAGTTCATGCGATTTTTAAAAAGAAGTTTCACTACTCAGTAAAAACAATGCACGGGCTAGATGTAATCAAGGAAAAAGCAGGACCTAGCCTTCCCTCTTTGCATTGCAGTTCTCCTTTCTTTCCTCTTTTTATCATGAGAAAATATATGTATACAACAGCTACAAATTGTATGCTGTGAATAGGAAATAAGTGATTTTTGGATTGGACCAAGTGTTGTACACTGATCAGTAATGAATGGAAGAGCAGAACCAGACTACTCACTTGACCAGTATCTGCCTTTCAGTCTGGATGAAAGGCCTTATGCCACGATAGCACAGAGCTGTTTGGGGAATAACAGAAAGTGTGAGTTTTCTCAGTTGGAATAGTTTTGTAAGTAGTTATTCCTGGCCAAACAGGGAAGAGTAACTAGAGTAAACTGGAAGAGGAAATGTATTTTTTGAAGTACTTTATGTTACTGTGTTTTGGAAATGGTCTGTATTCTCAGAGTATGTTTTGGGGTTTATTTTTTAAAGAACTAAAGAGAAAGAAACTTGAACTTAAAGACTAATTGATAAATTGGTCTCTGCTTTCCTCAGGAACCAGCAAAATTGATGAGTCTATTTCTACTTCTATAGAATGTAGCAGTAGCTCCAGATTGCTATAAACAAATTATTCAGTCCTGAACTAAGGGATCACTTACTTACCATTTCAGTTATGATTAAAGCTAGAGGGAAATACAATGCATACAGGAGTCCTTCAGAAATAGTGGCAGGATTTCAAGTTTTTTAAACCTATTTGGTGTGCTTTGTTCCATCTATTCTGGAACATTTCAATAAGTGAAAAGTTCTGCTGAAGAAGAGATCTTATGGTATTTTTAGCAGAGAACATTCTGGCTGAAATGTTGCTCTATATTCTGGAGAGCCTGTGACTGCCAAAACCATCATGGATTTGGATTTCTCATCTGACCAAACTAAGACTGTCTGGAAAATGGAGCAGCACCTGCAGGTTTCTTTCACAGACTGTCTTTGGGAACCTGACTTAAAGTTAGTCTTTCGTGCCTGATGTTCTTGGACAAAATGAAGCGGTTAGAAATTGCAAGCGTACAAGTTACAGTATGTTTTCTTCTCAAATTATAAAATTCAAGGCCAAATTAATTCTCTTCTTCTCAAATATGTAGAAATGCTTACATCTGGTGGACAAAACCAGTGTTTTTTAAATCCAAACTTTCTTATGCAACCACTGTGATTCTAAAATCTTTTCAACTCATTGTCAAATAAAATAGGAAGGTTACATCAAATTTATTCTGACATAAACAATTTTAAAGCTGACATCATCTGAGTGCTAGGTAAAGTAATACCCATTCACTATCTAGTTTCTGCTCGGGACCCTTTCTTTGAGATCCATATGCAGATAGGCTTTGATACAAACAGGAGGATTTGAGGGAGGCTAGACTGAGATAAAGTGCATACTTGTTTCATTCTGCTATGTGATACAGTTTTATCAGCGTGGTAAAAAAGCTCTTTTGGATTTTGTCACTGTTGTGGCGTGTTGTCTCTATTTTTTTCAGAAGTAGCTATATTAGTTGTATCTCCTTAGAAATACTTGTGGGGGACTGTCCCAAGATTCCATCTTGGATTCTAATTTAGAACAATGACATTTCTGACTGACTTGTGCGTACTTTTTGTTTAGCTCTGACGATTTATGTCAGCACTATGTTGCACATTCACTTATTTCCTTTTCCCCATGTTTTCTTAGCATCAGCTCCAGTTACTGCTGGGTGGGTGAAAGAAAATTCTGAGCAGTACAATGGTGAAAGAGAGTACACTGCAGGATAAAAGAAATTTTACGCTACAGTACTCTACTGCAACTTTCCAACTGTTTCCGGTGTACAATAGACTCTGTAGTTCTGTAAGCTTTTATTACAGCAAATAAACCAACCTAGAAATAGTATGACTCAGTCAGGTTCTCTTTGCATGACCTATAAAGTGTGTGAATTAATGCAAGCATATCTATGAAGCTCTAGAGTGTTTGTATTCTGTTACTGTGAAAGTGAATACTTAGTATTCACTTACAGTATTGCAAAATATTAAAAATAATGAATTTATACTTCAGTAGTTAAATATTTTTAACATAGATTAAATGGTCCTTTAGATGCAACATGGTCCAAAATATTCTCAGTTTCCGTAGCACAATATTTGTACTAATGTCGTTAAGCACAAATGTAAACACTGTTTTCAGCCCATTCCTTGTTGCTCCAAGCATGCATTTGCCTAATCATACATTTTTGGTTTAAAAGAAGTCTGTAGGACTACTTATTAAATGAGGAATATGTTTTTAAGGTCAAGATTACAAGCAGTAACTGAAACAAATAATGTGATCTAATGCAGCTCCAGCATAATTTTCATATCTAAGATGTAGAATTTAGCTGATACTACACGTATAGACTTCCTCCCCCACCCCAGTTCAGCTCAAATTGAGGGAATAGCCGTGCTGGATGAGATCTGGAGACCATCAAGTACAGTACCCAGTCCCAGGAGATGCCAGCCATAGATGCTTTAGCAGAGCATATGACATAATAATTAGGACAATCTGCTTGTTTTCCCCTAATGCCTAATAAGTAGCAATTGTTTTTAGCCTCAAAGCATCCATCCAGTTTTTCATCAACCCTAAATCTTTTCTTTGTCCACACTGCCATAACCGAACGTTCCTGTAATTCATACCAATTCTAATCTGTTTTGAATACTTGAATAATCCTGTGTTTAATGCCAACACTTCTTAAAGTCTGTTTCTGTGTTGTGCTATTACTTTTGATCAGTTTGCAACTAGCTTGCTTCCAGTTTTGAGTGTTAGCTTGTTCTTACTTTGTAAGACAAAGAACAGAAGTTTAATCTGCCTTCATTGTTTATACTTCTTAGTGTCTCCTTCGTGATTTATCTTTTTCAAAATAAACAGTCGCAGCATTTTTAGTATCCCGCTTCTTGGTTACCCATTACATTGCCCTTTTTTTTTTGGTTTGTTGTTTTTTTGAGATCAACTGGCTAATAATGAATAAGTTTAATGACAATCACATTGCCAATTTTCAGACATCTGTCTGAAATTGAAATGTTGGTTCCCCCAAAAGTCAGAGGGTTATGCCGAATATGAAAATTATATGCTCAAGATCCATTGTGCTAATAGGGGACAGAATAACGATTTCTTTAATGACACGTAAATATATTACCAGATTACTCTTTAACCAGTTCTTTTCGATTTTTGGATTACAGCTATGTATTTTCTAAGGGACTTTATTTAAGCATCTATGAAGAAGCTCAGTTAAGTAGCAGGACTATCATGTAGGTTTTTGTAAGGAAGACAATAAATAACTGTCTTTTTCAATATATATTTGTTGCAAACATGACTTAAGTTTCTTCTTAAGACAATTTTCTTTTTGCATACGTGTTCCTGTGCAAATTTTACTGCAAGCTGGTTCTACTACATAGCACGTATTTACTAACAGTTTGAATGAGAACATTTAAATTAAATGCTCTTTTCATTATTACACTAACTGAATGTTATTACAATTTATACAAAGACACATCTCTTTGAATTATGGAAAACTCTCAGTTTCAACATCAAGGTGTCATATACCCTGTTTATGCTACTTTCATAGTAAATATGTCCTGGATTTTTGTAATTTGCTCCATTAATATACATCAATCATCCCTGCTAAAGAGCATAATTTCTTTCACACAAGAGATTCACTGAAACTTAAAAATTAGTTGCTTATGACCCAGAATGATACTGTGTCTCAGCTGGCATGATAAACACTATGGTTTGTAAATCGTATTTTCTTTTTTTTGACCTTTGAAACATCAACTGTTATTGATTAAAACAGGATAGCACTGCCAACTGTCATATAGTGTAGCGCAACAGCAGTGGATTACCAGGAACAGTTAGTCTGAAACAATCAGATACACAAGCATATAAATTACACCACTGTCTCTTAAAACACAGTTAATTTGTTCATATTTTTCTAAGAGCAATTAACAGCAGGCAGGAGTTTTAATGAAATAAGCTGGTGTTTCCCACAGGGACTATTTGTAATGAACATTACTGAGTAGCAACAGCTTCAAAGTGTTTACATTAAGACATGATTAATAACAAAGCTATTAAGATACACATTAGGTTAAATATAGATTCAAATTAAAGGATATTCCTAATTAAGTAGTCATATTCATTGGTATATTCCCTGCCCGAGTATATTTTTGGGGACGGGTTTAGTTTATTTAGGAGTGGTGAGATTTACCTCTTAGTTTTTTTTCTGCAGGATGAACAGATTTCAGGTCACTTCTTGCACAAATGTAATTTTCAACAATGTAATGGTCTAGTGAAGTAGGATTCTATTGAAACATGTAGAAATTTCAGTTACAGTGTCTATTTATAGCAAGTACTTGGAGTTATACAAATGAGCTCTTAAGGGAATTAATTAGCTTCCTGTTAGGGTTAAACAGGACTGTTAAACATGCCAGTGGAAATTAAGTTTGGGGAGCTTGTTATAAAATCTGTCAAAAGTTCAATAATCAGATTCTTAATTTCTGCATGGTTGAGTATTGAATAAAATATGCTAATTTAAAAAAAAAAGTTTCTGTATTTGATAAAACTATAAGTATGTCTGATTTTAGTTTTGCTGTGTGTAATACTTTATTCCAGGTTTTTTTTGAATTAAATAAAACCCTTGAGATGACAATGTAGGATTTTTCACTCTTTCTCCATTTAGTATGCTTAGATTTCAAAGAGTAATATGTGATGGAAATCATGTTATCTTGCACAAGTAAAATCAATGGTACTGGCAACTGTTATAAAAGTGAGGTTAAAAAACTCTTCAATAGCTGTTTAGGTGAAATAATTATCAAAAATATTAAAAGCATATTTAAGAAATTTATGCCAGAAAGTGAGATTTTTAGAAGCATCGAAGTGGTTTAGAAGCAAAACCACCGCTTGAAATCAATGAGATTTATATTTCTAGGGAATGTAAGTACTTAAAATCTATGACATGATGACATAATTCCCTGAATTTTAAAAAACACAGTATCATTGTTCTACAAGACTCTTCGATGTTCTGTAAATTGTATCATGAAAACTTCATAATTATTGATTTCACTGAATTCAAACTATTATTTAACTTGGATTGCTTTAAAATACTGATTTAATTAATATTCTCTTACTTAGGTTTCAGTAACCTCAGTTGTCAATGTCAGCCCTTTGATTGAGAGTGCCTTGATGGTTTTAGCAGATTACTTGCAATGCTCTTCACAGCACATTGTCTTTAATCTGATTCACTTTTTCCCTGTGGCAAGTTTTGATATCAGAAACAATTGTGCTTATATCTCCTGACTGACTAAACTAAATCTGCTGCTTTGATTGCATTGTCTTACTGTAGTCCTTTAAAAGTGTGACACTTTAAGCAAGAAATGTACTGCTTTCATTATGAAACCCCCAAATCAACATAATCAAATGGTAATTAGCATTTTTATAAGGTGACTTTCTAAATCAGAATTCATTCTCCTATTTTGACTTTTCAGTTTTTCCTTTATGGAATGCTTTAGCATCATATGTACATGAGGAAAATCAGTTTAATGATACTTGGAGTTATTTCTACTGAATGCATTATGTATTCACTTGCTTTTAGAACAGGAATTCTAACAAGGATGATTATTCAAAGCAGAGACCAAGCAGGTAGTGCAAATGAAAAGCATAAGTGGAGTAGCTTTTGTGCTCTGCACTGGAGTTATAAAGACCAGGTAACTAATGTGGCCAAGATGCAATAATACATGGTACTAATGTACACATGCTAATGTATGTACTAATACAAAACTAGTACAGTGTACTGATTGTTACTGATGTCTAGGGAAATGACTTAAAGCTATGCATATGCATTTACCACACTGGTGTTTTTCTACTGAATCTATTGCTGTTTTCCCAGACAATTAAAAGTGAAAAGCTACCTTTATGAAGAGTCATGAGTTCATTTATCTTTATAAAACTTTATTGATCTTGATACTGCACCTAAAATATTGGTGATTTGATCTCTTTCATAGAAAGGATATAATCTTTGTGTTGGTAGACAGGCCTCTCATTTTAGAACATCTTGGGGAAGATGGAATGGTTCCCTATGGAAAGGTTAGCTGAAGAAGGGGCCTGAATTCATTAGATGATTTAGTCAATTAATTAACCCCTCAGATATAGAATAGTTTCAAATATGCATTTAAATGACTCATATGAAGCTGTGTAATGTAATTTTCCACATGGAAATGAAGAACTGTAGTTATGCTGTGTATGCTCAGAAAAATACAGCAGAACAAAGCTCTCCTACTGGCATATATCTGCTGCTGAAAATGTGGGTTCAGATGTGACAAAGAGCTGCTTATTCACTAAATAAACATCATCCTGTGCAGAGAGCTTTTCCTTTTGAACTTGTGTGAGTTGACTAAAGCTTTGTTACAAGTCTCTCCAGAGGGGACTGACACTCAGGGCTACTGACAGAAGAACCCTTCAGATAGCAGGAGGGGATTTCTGCATCACTTCAGCTGCAGCTGTGATTAGTTTTTTAAAGTTCTTCTTGAAGGATAGGGTAACAGTTTGGAAGGCAAACAATTCTAGAAACCTCTGTGGAGGAGAGGTGGGGTGGAGGGACCCAAACACACACATACACACCGCTGTCCTCCAAGAAACTCCCAACAGCTAATGATTTGTCTAAAGGACAAAGTGAAGCATTACAATCAAGCTCTAAGTGTACGCTGGAAAAATTTCTTGGAGCTTTGATGAGATGGTACTGTCTCACTATAGCAGGAAGAGAGTAGCTTCAGCTGTGCTTTCTGTTGAGAAATTTTGACAGCAAAAACAGAAAAATAAGGGATTTGGAATAATATTTGTAAAGATTGGTCAGCACTGTGTATAAATTACCAGTCCTGAGTTGTTAAGTGGGACTCCTTCATGCACAAAAGATAGTTCGTTGGTTATCTCAAGAAATTTTAAATTCCATTGAAATGCCTGCTGAAAATGCCAGTTTAACTTTCTGCTTTTTTTTTCACCCCTACTTTTACATTTTGTATAACTCTGTAAAATCCATTAAAAAATGTCATATTTTATGGTTTTATACTAAACTCATCGAATATATGTTCACAGCTTTTTTTGGGGGGGGAAATGACTTCCAAAATGTCTGTTCTCTCCCTCTTCCCCAAGTTTGTTCTTGAATGATAAAATCATGCCCTGTGTTGGATAATTTATGTTCTCAGAGAAGCTTCATTATACAATAATGACTCAGATTATCCATAGGCCCCAGATTATCAATCACAGTACAAATGGCTATGCTTGATAAAAGTTATTATTAGCTAAACAAATGAGCTTTATCATCTAAAGCTACTAAGCTACTAGAGTATCCTTATGCATGACTAGCCCCAAGTTTTGATTGTTAACTTCAGTGTTGGTTAGATGCATGCCAAAATTAAATACCATTTAAAGAGTAAATGTTTAATTCTAGGTCCTAATGAAATATTGGTTTAGGTGTTGCTAACATAGTTACATGTCTGTGATTTTGTAGGTTGATACTAGCTCCTTCTTACTGTCAATTCTACTCCAGGAAATACATACTGTGGTCTGAAGAACAGATACAACTCTCTGTGTTCCTGCTCTTTTCATACCAAAATGATTCACAAATATACAACTTCCCTGAAGAGGAAATATTTTTTTTTTCCCCTTACAATCAATAGAAAATCAGGACTTCTTTTACTGGGCAGTCTCCTGTCCAAGCCCCACCCTAAGAGGGACTATTACTTTTGATAGCTGTCTGCAGTAGATAGTGAAATGGAGATGCTAGCTTTCCTCTGCTTTCATTTGTGCCATGCAGAATAGCTTCCCGCAGTTTACATAGAATGAAGATGAGTGGAACCTGCTGGGACAACAAAGAGAAAGAGTTTGGATGTGGAAATTTGGAGGGAAAAGATTAGGTGTCAATAGAGAGTAAAGCCCAGGTGTAAGTAATAGGTGAGGAGGTGATGAACTGAGTAGCTAAGGAAGATTGAAACTGTTCAGAAACACAAGGAACAGGAAGAGAAAAGCAATGATACAAAGCAGATTTTGTATGGAAATAGAACTGGGCCTACACCCATGTATTGGGTTTGGGTGAGCTGGAGTGAACGTTCCCCAGAGCAGCTTTTACGGTGCTGTGCTTTGTACTGGGAGGCAGATAAGACGCCAGTGTTGTGGCTGCTGCTGAGCAGCGCTTGCACAGCACCAAGGCTGGCTTTCCAACATCCCTCCACCCCACTCCAAGTGGGATGGGGTGGGCAAGATCTTGGGAGGGGACACAGTCAGGACAGCTGACCCAAACTGACCAAAGAGATATTCCACACTGTGTGACGTCAGCTCAAGCATAAAAGGGAGAGAATGGAGAAGGGAGTTGGGGTCATTTGTTGGTGAAGACGCTTGTCCTCCGAGCAACCGCTACGTGTACCAGAGCCCTGCTTCCTGGGAGAGGCCAGACATCGCCTGCTGATGGGAAGTAGAGAATAAGATCTTGTTCTCCTTTGCTTCGTGCGGCCTGCTTTTTTGTTCTTTGCTTTTTTTTCCCCTCTCCTATTAAACTGCCTTTATCGTACCCTACAGGCTCTTCCCATCGTATTCTCTTCCCCCCTTGTCGTTCTGAGGGAAGTGGTGGGGGAAGTGATAGAGCGACTTGAAGGGTACCTGGCACTCAGCCAAGGTCAAACCCACCACAACCCACCATAAAATTGGATTTTCCTGAGCCCAGAACAGAACCAAAGTTTCTCAGATTTCTCCTGATTTTAGTAAATTTCAGGAAAGTCCAATGATTATCCTAGTTTTCATCTATGGTAGTGACAGTGTGAGATACTCCATAGTCATAGAAAACTGCAGTAGAAAAATGTGAGGGATTCAACGATTTCAGCGCTGCTTATTACATGTATCAGTGACTTAGATCAAGCTACATAAGGGAATTTTTGTTTAGAGATTTTTCTCTCTCCGTCCCCCCTCCACACCC
>VWZK01021142.1:267080-324512 GCA_013396935.1 Baryphthengus martii | reverse complement strand
TTGCAAGCAATTTTACTTGGAAATATTTTGGATATATATATCCTGGTGTGTCATCCCAGGTGTTTTGCAATCCTATAAACGCTTCAGTTCCCAAGAAAGCACTATTCTAGTTTAAAACAATATGTCAGTTTCTCATAAAATGCCTGAACTTGTTATTCTGTGCAGTATGTTTTTGTTACCGTGTTGCCAAATTTCCCTATTGAGAGGAGGAAAACAAAATGAAACTTCTTCAGGGAGATGGGAGCCATCTGCCCATGTTCCAAAGAACGCCAAGGGGATTTCACCACTTCTATGGGTTTTTTTAGCCAATGACAGATTGTGCTAAATCAGGCACCCAGTAATTTAAAAGATGCCAGTGTTTCTGATTCATAGAGCTTTCTGAAAATTGACTGAGTATCTGCTGGCCTGTATTATTTTTGAAAACATGTTGAGTGGATATTTCCAAAGCAGACCAAACCTAAACATTTAGGCAGCACAATTTAAAGTCAGTATGCACAAATTAATATGGAAATAATTACTGCTAATTGCTAGAGCTGGTGAAGAATTGATTTTTATGTTTTGGAAGAAAATCTGTATTTTCTGCAGTTTTCCAAAACAGAGTAAAATAATACATTTTACAGAATGAAATAAACCCCAGAATTATTCAAAAACTTTCAATTCAATAAAAGAAAAGCAATTCTACTTTTTCTACTTTGTTGATTTTTCCAATTACATTTATTTTATATTCAATAGGATCTATTTATAAATATATTTATTTTCAGTATAATATAATTTTTATATTTAGTATATTTATATTGAAAATGACTTTTTCCGTGCTGGAGAAGTTTGCCTAGGTGGCATAGAACTGTAGCACAAGGGTTTTCCCATGGTTCTTCCCCAATTCCTTTTTGAAAATGAAGCATTACTGGTATTCACATAGCCTACCAAACTTTTTCCTTTTATCAAAATAGCACAGCCCATGAAAAAGATATCCATCATAAAACTCCCACAAAATACTGGAATTTGCTGATAAGTCTGACTACTTTTTTCTTTTTATGTGACCTGGACCTGTTAGCATATACTTATTTTATAGTGCATTTAGAGTACACCTTGCAGTTGGGCATTTTGGAGAATAAAAGCACAAAGTACTTTGTGCAGCATCACACACCACAGCCAGGAGAAACTTTCTGGTTTTCTGACTTACAGCTGAGATCATACATCAGTAAAGTATGCTATTTTCTGTGTAGTTAAACCCATCATAATTAGGACCATAAAAGGAATTAATAATGAATAAAGGGTCCAGCTGATAATAGAGGAAGCCAAAATTTCATACCAAATATGATACAGATTGCAGTGTTTTCATACCTTTTTTAATGTGTTCTTGTTGGTTATGTCTGTCCTGCCCATATGTGACTATAAGCAGAAAAGAAATAACTTTAACCCTTCCTGTTAAAAGATGTGCTGGAATTACCAAAAAATATTTTCTTTCTTGGTTTCTAGAGTCCTAGATCACAGAGAGATCAAGTCATTATACATTTAAATGAGATTATTTTCTGTAGTTCTGTAATGAAATATTAATTTTGAATCAGTAGCTATTTCTGTCATTATTTGTAAGTGCAAATATAGTCTCATGTAATCTTTTTAAACAGTATATAAAAAAGTGTAAATTTAAATTTATCTGTAGTTCACATAATGCAAAAAAATATAAAGAAAAAATTACTCTACCTTTCGGACTTGAAACCTGTACTGTTTATTCTCCGCTCATTTAACTTCAGAAAATCAGAAACCTTTAGAATTTTTAATGAATTAGGAGCATTAAGCTAATTGGGTTTTCTGTGTATGTAATGCAATCCTCTACTTCCACAGATATAGGATCATATAACCCTATTTTAAATGGAGCAAAGTTTTGTTTTCTTAACTAATCCTATAGGGATGTACTTCTAGAACTTCTAATTAAAACACCTTCCAGTTTTCCACGCTAAATTTATTTTAGTTAATAAACATTTATTTTTACTAGCTCGCATAGCTGTCTTCCTCCTAAGTGTTGATCCTGCCAGCAGACACCCAGGATTCTTTTGTTCTTCTTTTGCTGGTGTCTCTTTGAGCAAGCTCTCTGTCCTCTTCACCTATAATGCACGCTCTATTTCTGATCAGGCCAGCAGCTTTCCACTTCACTTGTTTCAGTATGAGTTCAAATTGAACATGGATGACAATAATAGTGGTACTACACTTAATCACTGCACTTATTCAAGATGTTGCAGGTATGTCTGCCTTCCCTGACAATTCCAGTTCTATAAAATTCCATCTAGAAAGCATCTTTTCAGTCTTCACTATCTTTAATACTAGTCAGGGAACTTCTTACTGGAATGGTTGTCTACAGAAGTGTAAAGTAATTCAAATTTTTTTAAGACTGATTTGAGATACTTGCTTAGAAATATATTTGAAAACAATTGAAAGGCACAGCTGCATGCAGGGCTAGATTTCCAGTAATTTAAGTTCATTGTTTCAGTGAAAGATTCTTAAAAATTCTACCAGCATAGTTCAAATTAGAAAGCAAGCATCCATATTCTGAGTGAAAGCTCAGATGGAAGTGAAAGTCAAGCAATATCCTTTCCTTTTGATGCATCATCACCATCCGTAAACATTCTGTAAGCTCAGTTAGACCCTAAGCGTTCCCTGTAGAAATTCATTCTGTAGTGAGGTGGCATAACTGTAACTAAGGGCAGAAATTACTTTGCAATATGTAATCCATTTCAGGTCCTCGGTGTAAATAATCAGACATTACCAACTTCAATTGAGCTGTTCTTATTTATTCTTAGTGCCTGCTGCACAGTTCATAAGCCTGCCAATACTTGTTGAGAGAAAAGAAAACTTGGCTCACTTTCTCATGGGCTCCTAAGGCTAATGGAAGTAAAAAAGTGTATTGTTTTGCCATTCAAGTAAAGAAATGAGTCTTGGAATACAAAGCAGGGAGTGGAACAGCTGAGTAAGAAGGTGACATTTGAACAAGATCATTTGCTCTAGTGGTTCTGTATTTGTAAATTATGATGTATTATGATCTAAAGTAGATGGCTAAAGTTATGATTGTAGGATGAATTCTGCACTGCTACTGTCAAAGTAATTATTTATCTGCCAACAAGATGCTGTGACATATCAACCATTGTTACTGACTAGAACAGTTGTCATTTTTATTAATTTTTGGATATTTTGTGTAACCATTAATTCTGTTGTCCTTCAATTTAGCTGAATTTTTGTCTTGCTGGATTAGCTCAGCTGCATTTCAGAGTTGAGGCAACCTTGCACTTTAGATAACACTATATATTTGAATGAGTATAAGCTGCAAAGAAATTATCCTGTGAAAATACATTTATGACTCTATAGAACAAATTCAAAGGTGAGAGTTGTTGGATGCTAGCAGTTTGTACAACCTCTATTTTAAAAGCACAGCAAAGCCACTGTATGCTAATTTGATACCAGGGCATCCTTTCTTCCCTGTGCACATCTCCCTCCTTACGTTTTCAGTTGACAAGGGGTCCCTCACACCCATGCTACCTCCTTTCTTGTTCATTACAATGAGCCTGAATTCTTTGTTCCTGGGTGGCAACAGGAACCATCTGTAAAACCTGTAGGGTTGGGTTTTTTTCCCCTGTAACCTGTGTTGCTGAAGTGGACACTCAGAGCAGATGCCCTACTTACCCTGGCCTTTGCATGGTTCTGCTGAATCTTTTGCATGGGTCTAGTATGCTGAAAACATTCCCTGTCAAACAAGGAAGAACCAAGCTTAATCTCAGTTTGCTTTTATTTTTTAGAATAGTTAGTAATATTATGAGTAAAGAGATCTATTAAGAAAAAAATATTTCAGTAATCTGCAGGAAGGAGCTAAATTAGAGTCTGACTTTAAGAGTGTTGTAACAAAAGAACAGGCTCTAAAGCTAAGCAAATGTAGGGTAGGAATGACTGCAGTCTCTGATACCTGTGTGTGAAAAGATGATTGATCTGCTGTCAAAAGAGAATACATTGGCAAGGCATATAAAAAAAGTCAATGGCAGCTTTTCTCTGAAATGAGGTGCATTGTTACTACTGTAGACTTCAGCAGACAAAGAATGAAAGTCTGCCTTCTTGGTGTTCATTATGAAAAAGTGAGAGTTAACCCTATAAAGATATACAATGCTGACAATTAATGCATTCCACATGGGATGAAAGGGTTTGTGGACAAGTGTAGGACCTGAACCTTAATCTGAATTTAAGATGAATTTATGTATTTAGTTTAAAAAACTTATTTCCTGAATTCAAACATTTTTAATTGCAAAGAGATTAAAACTTTGAATCAATACTGATAGGCTGATGAAAATTTCCAATTACTTTTTATACTGAAGACTGAAAAGAAAAAGAATTGGTGAAATTTGAAAAAAATGGAAAGGCATCTGCAGCAGTAAAAAAACTACTGAAATCAGAGAATAAATAACGACAAAGTATGAAAACAAGCATTTGCACATTGCTTTTGCTTTTGAGATGAAGTAATATTTAGAGTTATAGGTCTTGAAATTACTAAACATAAAACATGGTCATACTTTCACTGGGTCAAACAGCATCCAAACCAACACTTAGCATAGAATCTTCCAAAACCCACCCTGCATTACAATGCCTCTTTGAAAGACACAGTAAGATACATATATTTCCTTGACATACGCTCCATAAATGTAAAATCATATGTAAATCATGTATATATATATTATTTTTTTTGTTCAGGCATCATAATTATGAGGCTTAGAAATAGCAGAATAGCAAAACACGAAAGTTAAAGTTCAAGTTTCATAAGCATTTTTTTCAGTTCTCTATTAACGTTAGTATTTGCTTTTCCCTCACTTAGCCCTTTTGTGTTTCTTCATTTTATACTTGGGAATTTGATTCATTGTTGATGGCTATGTAAATTTGTTTCATGCTCTTCTAAAATATAACTGAATCTTTTGGTTTTGTTTTAAATATAGCTTGCTTTATTTTTAGAGCATTCAGAGTCTTAAAATGTATCTGTGCACTGAATAAATCAGATTGTGTTTACTCGACACTTTTAGGCAGTATGAAAAGAAAAGCCTAGATCTGAAATACTTTGAAAGGAAAGCTTCTACATGCATACACATCAGTTGCACGAGATTCCACGATCTAAGTGAGCGTCATGTGGTCTTAATACCTAACAACTCCTGAGCCTCAGTAATTACGACTAAGTAATAGAATGACTACGCACTATGCGTAGAAAACGGGTTCTTACACATATATTAATGAAACGGAAAGGTATTGGTAAAACAGTGCTTCAGAATAGTAATTGAGATATTCACTAGTAAAATTTTATCTTCCCAAGGGCTATTGGAAGACTCAGGTGGGCTTCTAGTTTTCATCTAGTCCAAGGAAATATGTTGATCACTTCCTGGAAAGTTTAAACACAGAAGTCATTAATACTTCCTTTCTTCCTTTGAGGGGTAAAACTAAACAAATAATTTCTCCTGTTAAATATTTTTCCCTTATCATTCAAACGTCTTCAAATTGCCGGTGAGTAAAAGCTCCGGGTTTGGTTTTATGGTGTGTGGTTTTTTTTGTTGTTTTGTTTTTTCTTTGTTTGTTTTTGTTTTTTTGATTGTTTTGTTTTGTTTTTGTTTTTTCCACAGCAACAGATACGATATGGACAGCTGCAGTGTAAGATTTTGTGAGAACCATAACACTAATTTTAAAGGAGATCATTCCTAGATTAAATATGCTGACATTCACTAAGGGATCTGGCCTATATTGCCTTTTGAAAACATTGTAACTTAAGGTACCGTTTTATAGATTTGATTGAAGTTGAATAAATAAAAATAAGTTAAAGCAAGCATAGTATAACAAGAAACTACCTTTGGTGCCTTTCGCAGAAGTGAGATTAAACTATAGCTACCTAAATCAAAGAAATGGAGGGGTTGAACTAGATGACCTTTCCAATCCCTAATATTCTGTGATTCTATGAAAAGCAAGAGTATATTCATATAGCAGTGAGTTAATATTGCATTTTAATCAGAGCACAATGTTCATCAAAGCACCAGATGAATACAATCAATTTTCAAACTTTCATATAGAAGCCAAAGATAACTTCCTGTTTACTTTTAAACAATACTAAGGAATTTGATTTGAAACCATTTTCCCAAATTATTATCTAGGATTTCAAGATACAGACAAATGGTCACGCTAATCCACCTTAACTCCTCAACTAAGGAAACTGTCCAAACACATGCTCTTAGCTCTCAGAAAATGGGAAGGAAACACACCTGAACTTAAACTGATAATGTTAAAAAAACAACAACTACAAAACCAGGAAGATGTAGAATAGTCAATTTAGGAAAATAATTATTCACAAAGTAGCTATGATAAAGGCAAATATCACAAAAGAATGGATAGAGTTAAGGCATTTCCCAGAATGTGGGTGTTTCTTATAAAAGCATAACATTAAACATGAAGAGCTTGAGGATAACACTGGCACAAGAACAAATGGCTATTACCTGGCCACAAATGACTTCAGTCTGCAGAAGAAAAAATCTAATGTGGACAAGGATTTATGGAAGAAGGACCTTGGGCCATGCTGGAAAAATTGTCAAAAGCTCTTTGTTTCTAGGGGGTTTGACTTTTACTGTTTCCATGATAGATGTTAAACCTAGACAGCAGAAGCTGTGGTTTTGTAATGAAGTTTTGTTTCCTTGAAAGAGCTTGTTTGTGTGGTTACTATCTTAGTTTTTAACAAATGTTGCACAGACTGAATGAGCAACACTGCTTGGTCTCCAATAATGTAACACAATCACACCAAAATAAGGCAAAGTTTATGCTGACATCATCATAGAAATAAATCTGGTCTATAATGTTTTTTCAAAATGTCTGTGTGTCCTAAAGTTCCCACATGATCAGAAAGGAGAGCAGTGCCTACTTCTGAGCCTGAGTCAGAGCATTAGCCTTCACTTCTCATACAAATGCCAGAAGTGGCAAGCTATCCGAAGATCTAGTACAAAGCCAGCTGGCACCAGACACCTGTTGACCTCCAGGACCTGAGCTGGGAACTAGAGGAGCCAGTTCCAGAAAAAAAGTGAAGTACTTGATTTTAAAGGAACTTTATTGAAAATTAATCATAAACCAAATGATGCACTATAAATATTTCATGAAAGATATACATAAGTAGTATAATTTTATGTTCCATTAGGAAAGAAAAGATACTGCTGAAATCCTAATAACACAATGTGAAACAATACTAAAATGTGGCACAGCCTATTAGAGCTAAATTATCCTCGTGCTTCAGATGTTTCATTGAGAGGAAATGCATGTCTTTGTGTATCTTTTCTGAAGGTAAGTCCTTCTGCAAAAATATGACTTCCTGTTATTTATTACATAGTTGCTAGCATAAAGCTGTCACTTTACAAATATGTTAAGGGGATGCACTTAATTTACCATCCTGTTTCTAAGGTAAGTAACCTACTTTTTAAATTGTTTATATTCTACAGTCACATAAAAGAGTCTGGTCATGGCTTGTCACTGGTTCTAGCTGAGTCATTTCATAAGTATCACCATTTTGCTCAATTCTTCTGTACTTGACTTCTCTTTTTGAACTGACTAAAGCTGAAAACCTTACCTTCTGAAGCACTCTGCAAAAAGCTCTACATTCTTCCTGTTTCCTACTAACTCTCTAAAGTAGGAAAATCATCTTCTACTCTTCTTGCAGGGAGGTAGCCAAGGTAGTTTTGGTCTGTGACTAGGGCTCCTACTTGCTACTGAAAGTCTGTACACTCAGTGCTGTTCTTATCAGCTATCTTTGGAATAGTTTGGTCGTAATTTTCTTTCTAGGAAATAAACCTGCATATTTACCACCACCACCACCATTACTCCTAATAATGAAGTCATAATTTCCATTCACTGAACCTTTTTTTGCTAGAGAAAATATAAAGAATGCTTGAAAGTGTTACAGTCATAGTATTAGTCAGAAATATATTATTTGTTCTATTTTTTTTATTTATTTTATTTTTTTTTGGACTAAAAAAAGGTATTTTGGAAATATGACAAACCTTCCCTGGAGAGATGAAAGCTGGTATCAAGTGATAAATTTTTAATTGCAATAATCAAATCTTTTGGCCTAGAAAAGAAGTTTTATTCGGTAGTAAACCCCCCTAAAATGTATTAACTGTAACGCTTGTGAATACCTTGTTGGTTTTTGGTTTTTTTTTGTGTTTGTTTTGTTTTGTTTTGTTTGTTTGTTTGTTTGTTTGTTGTTTTTGTGAGAAGATACATTTTCAACACAATTTCAGAATTCCAAAATAAAAATGCAGTTTTGGGTAGCAATAGTGAATGAGGAAGAATCTTAATGTAATGGACAACTGGTATGAGATACTTTTTCTTGTAATTTTCTTGTTTTAAGATAGTAATTTAAAAAAATGTCGGTTCTCACAAAAAAAGAATAAATACATTCAGTTTTAACATACCTGCTATCTAAAAGAATTAAAAGAAATCACACTATATCTAACCACTTCTACTTCAGAATCTGATTCTGTTTAGTCTCTAAAATTTTTTTTAACTGACATTCAGAGTCCATCTTCCCTCTGTGTGAAAAGACTCATAATATCATTGAGTCCTCTTGAAGGAAAATGCTTATTGAAAACTATTTGAAAGGAGTGAAACATACCAGATACGACATTTAAGAATTTTCAATAGCTGTCCAGAACAGGCTTTTTGGTGTTTAGATGGTGGGCGGGTACTGTTTCCAGAATAGTGTAACAATTGGATAGGTCTGCTTAAAGAATGGCTGTTGCAGGAGGAAGCACAAAAATTTATCTAGACAGTGGCTCAAGTAAATAAATTGTGCAAAGAATTTTATATATGTATAGTGGTGTTTAAACTTGATATTTCAGATGTTGTGTAGATAGAATATCGTATCACAGGTGGAGCGGAAAATCAATATGCACAAGGTTTTTTCTTAAATCTCCCACCAGAAGTATCAGGGCTTTTCTCCATACATGTAAATAGATAACGACTGGGAGAAACTTGTCAATAAAGTATCTTTATATTCCAGCTGTTCTGTCCTGACCAGCATTAACCCAAGCTACTGCTGCACTTCCGCATCAAATAGTGTTATTTCTGTGTATCACCTGCTGCTTAGAAATGGTACTTTGAAAACTAAACCACCATACCTCTGATAAGATATCCTATGTCACACCATCTCGTTGGCAGATAAGAAGGGAAATGAAGAAAACAACTGACATGTTTTGAGGAGAAATCTGTCAAACAGTACCACATCTACATATAGAAGAAATGTAAGTTATTGCGCAGATGACAAGTGGTTGACTACAGGTGACCTGCAAGCACAGTGTTAACAGTGATGATGTGGGACTTGTTTGTTAGCACTCTTTGGTCATACTGTAGTATAAAATAATATTAAAAAACTATTATAAATATTACAGAATCAGAGAATTATGGAGCTAGGAAAGACTATGTGTTCATCCTGAGTACCACCATGCTTACATAGGGTTGTTCCTTCTTATGCACCTCTCTGTATTCTTTCTTATCTAAATAATTATGCAGCAGTCATCTGAGCTTACCATATTGCTTAGGAGGAAACCATTTCATTCTAAGAAGAGTAAAAAGTATTCTGATTTTTGTCATGGTCTCTGTTTTGATAAGTCACTTAGATTGATCCCATTGTCATAACAAGTACTTCCTCATTCCTCTGAATTACATTTTTCTCTTTGGTTCATGAATCATAGATGTATGTGTGTATTGCAATAGCCTGTGAGATCATGGACTGCATGAAGCTATGAGGCTTGAAATGAATTTAAAAATCACTGTTCAAAGTTTATTGGAATGTTCAGCTGCTGTTTTTATTGCACAGGAAGGACAGCAAGACAGACAGGTATCTGCATTGCTCTTTTTGTTTAATGCTGTAGATGACTATACAATATAAACTCACTTAAAATTGCCTTTATGATTTTGTAAAGCTATGTGGGTGGTCAGTTAGGTTTTGATAGGTACTTGCACACTATTAATACACATATATATTGCCATTTGGCCATGAATAAATTTCTTAATTGAAATTTTCATCTCAACCTTACTATAGTTACTAATAGTTGCAGGATTCTGTACTCAGTCATTATGTGACAGAGATCATACGAACATCGTTTTAAGATTCCTATCTTTCCAAGTTGTAGCTTCAATTCCTAAAGCAAAAAATCTCTATTAAAATTATATAAAATGGGATGCTTAGTCAAAGATCTAGGTGAATTGCTGGTCCAAAATATATGCAAACCTAAAGTCCATCCCTCATTGTATGTATGTAAACCAGAAAATAATCTTAATGTAGCAGACTGGAAAGAAAGCTAGATTTTTTTTCAAAATGCACAGGCTTTGTTGTGAACCTGTATAACAATTACTAGACTAGTGTTATTTGAAAATAAAAGACAATTACAAAATTGGTTCTAAATAAAGTAGGATTGTATATTTTTACTGCTGCTGACTCGACTGCATGGATTTTAATATTTTTCATTAAGATTCAGTATTTTGACTCATACATGCTGAGTAGTCTCTTTACATACCGGAAGAGCCAGTTTTACGATAAGAATGTTCTCTTTTCATAGTATGAAATAATGTAGCACTGGGGTTTATGGTGTATTATAATAACCTTTCTCTTGTGTTTCAATATTTTTGGATTTAAGAAAGTACAATCCAGACAAGAATAGTTAATCTAAACGAGAAGTATGAGATGCAAAGAAAGGTCAAACAAAATTGCTTACTAGTTACTTGTTGTTTAATGCAGCAGAATATCTGAAGTTTAAGAGACTATCTTAACTCTACATGCTTCTGCACTTGCCTGAAGAGAGGAGCAAATGAATACTTTATTATTATAGTACTTGAATTTTGTATTTGAATTTTCCTCTGTTTTTTGTGCAGGGCATTACAACAGTTTGTGGTTTATGGAGCCAGGAGTAGTAACGGAGTAAGAAGGTCTGCACACAAAACGGTTTGCCTGGATTCGCTTAATAAGGCAGTCACTCATCCAGGGGATTATACTACAGCTTAAATGTGAGTTAATGCATAGGAATTGGGACAGAAATTGTAGCTGTCTTTCCTGCTCTTACTGTGCTAAGCTCCTTCAGATTGGAAGTATGGTATCTAAGAGCAGCTGTGCATGGGACGTACTGCAGGGGATGGGAGATGAGTTTCACAAAAAGGTTTGCAGTATACTTGAAATACTGAAGATGTCATCACTGAAACTGTTGTGCGCCTTATTGTTGCATATAACGGTGGATAAATTTGTATGAGATCAATCCCCTTGTGTTTGAGCTGGTCCTCAATGATTAGAGGGGTAAGGGTCAGAATAGCTGGATTTCTCTCTGAATAAATAGGCCAATTATTGCCATAACTATCGGTCAATGCAAGAGAAAACTAGGTAGTACATTCTTATATGGGCACTGAGACTACCCACAGCCAGCAAGAATATCCAGTTACTATTAAGAAGAAGTACTATAGAAAAAAATAATCACTACATTATTTGTCTTTGTTATTTTTACAGATTTAATCACTTAGGGAACTCTGAATTAAAGTGTTGAGCTGTATATCCATATTTGGGTTAACAGCTTGATACTGTGTATCTTTTAGATGCTATCTCTGCTGGGTTATACCAAGTAGAAAATAAACTGATTAACTTTTGCATTACAGAAACATTGCCCTGGGAAGTTTACCCAAGGATTTATTTCAAGGGACTGAAAGCAATATTAGAGAAAATGAATTTCCACTGAGTCATGATGACACAATTATAATTTTGCTCCTGAAAAAAAAAAAAAAAAGAGACCTGAATGATATCAGGAATTTGGAAAAGGCATTTCTCTGCTCTCCGTAAAATAAGTAATTTGACTTGAAGATCCAGCAAAGCTTATGAAAGCCATAATTTGCTGAACATTTCTCTTTGCCCTGTTACATTTTCATTTCTGAGGTTTTGTGTTAATATAAGGATTTCTACAACAGTATACATTTATTGATTTAACATAATCATTTGATTGTGTTGAATCAAGGGAAACAACTCCTTATTACACTGGTAACACAATACTCTTCAGAATGTGTTTAAAGGGAATCTTATCTTGAACGGAAATGCATTTAACAACGATGTTTGGGCAATGTGGACAGTTACATCACTGGCTGTGTTGGGATAATTGTAGAATCATAGAATGGTTTGAGTTGGAAGGAACCTTAAAGATCATCTACTCCTAACCCCTCTGCCACCTCCCACTAGACCAGGTTGCTCAAAACCTCATCCAACCTGGCCTTGATCACATCCAGTGATGGAGCATCCACAGCTTCCCTGGGCAGCCTGTTCTAGTGTCTCAGAACACTCAGAGTGAAGACCTTTTCCCTAATTTCTAATCTAAATCTACCCTCTTCCAGGTTGAAGCCATTACTCTTCATCCTATCTCTACAAGCCCTTGTAAAAAGTCCCTCCCAGCTTCCTTGTAGGCTCCCTTCACATACTGGAAGGCTATAATTAACTTGATCTATAATTAAGAGATTGATATTCTCTTGGTTCCAGAACGCAGAAAGAATAAAAGCAGTACCAGCAATATCTATAACCCACTAAGTCTTCAATAAAATAACGAGTTGTCTAAGTCATGGTATATAAAAGAAACAAAGAAGGGCATTAGTAATTATTTGTGATTTGAAGTTACAACATTACAGATATATTGAGTATCAAAGCCAAAGTCTGAGTGACCAATATTTGGCTGTGTGATTTAGTACACATTCTCAGGAGGCTTATTTTAATTAATGTTTAAAACTCTGGAAACAGATCAATGTAAGTTTTAGCTTCTCAACTGGATCATCTGATTTTGAGAGGTGGTGTACATCCACAAGTCTGATATCAGTTTAAGTAGGACCATCAGGAACTGATTGTGATTCCAAATCAAATGGACTGGTTAGGCATCTGCTTACAGAGATGTCCATTTTTTATTTTTTTATTTTTTTTTTAAAAATTTAAAAAAAAAAGAATGTTTGAAAATACTTGTACAGATGTCTTTTTAGGTCTGTTTCCTTTTTACAGGACTTACGTAAGGTTTCGGTGTTCACTTTTTCTGTTTCATTCACTTCATTACCAGTTTACTTTCTTTTGGCTAGTTCTTGTATCAGTGTAATCAGTAGATATTTACAGTCTTAAATCTCTTTTGAACAAAATCCTATACTTATGGCATATAATTTAATGCTTTTTGTAATGAACAAACATCTAACGTGCATGAAGATCAGAGTCTCAAACTAACTCTATCATTCAGTTTTCTTTCAGCCTCAAAGAAACAACTGCAATGTGCCTTGTGGCTAACAGAATACCCGACCTTAACCTACTGGTATGTTCCACTCTCTGAATTGCAATGTGAGTGTGGCCCAGTCGTTGCTACCCAGATTACTAGTGGCAACGTAGGAATTTCAGAAGGCATACACAAAGGTGAATTGTTATAAGATAAACAAGTTTCCCAGGTGCCATTTTTAACTGGAGGCTCCTTCACTGACTTACCAAGGTCGACATCACAAGGCACATCTTCTGACACTAACTTTATCAGAGTGTCCAGCCCAGAATTTGGGACACTATTAATTTTGGAGCCATAAAGACCTACTCAAAGGATCCATGTTGCAGTGAGGAGTTAGAGGATGAAAAGGACAATGTGGATCTAGGTGTTACTTTATTTCTGATTCTTTTGTTATACATACACTGTCTTAGATTGAAAGTGTAATGAATTTTAATTACTGAAAGCAGTAGAGATCAGTATTTACCAGTTTATCCTTCTAAGATTACCCAGCTGCCATGCAAGTTAGAAGCAGCACTGGGAGGAGTCTGACCTAAATTAATTCATGTAAGAACAAGCCTTACCTACATTATGCCAGAACAGTATGAGAAATACTAGAGACAAGGAGACAGAGTTGAAAGTAATCGTCTTTACTTCAATGAGATGAGCAGCTTTAAACAAGTAAAGATTGTATATTGAAAAGCAGTAATAAAGGCAGAATGTTTGGAAGAAGCCCATATGGAGTTTGCAGCCTGTGTATTTAGTTAGGGGTTTTTCCTCTCTTTTTCTTTTGGAAGAGACATGCTGTCTGGATAAAAATGCCAACTCCCCCAGATCTATAGCCAACTTTTGGACTATTTTATGAATTAGTCTCTTAACATCTAAATGAGCTTCTTTATACTTTATTTTTATGTTGCGGAATGGAATACTAAATATGCTAAATCTTCACTTAAATTATTTTTTTGTACAACTCATCATAAACCTCTAGAAAATCTCCTCCAGTGTAGTAAACAGTACTTAAGAATTATTTGACAGGAGATATTTTTATTCAATATGGGAACTACAGTAATGATACCTTACTTTGGGTGTGTTTTTATCAAATAGATTTCTTCTGTAACTATAGCTCAGCTTCTTAAAGGTCAGGTAAACTGAATAAATGATTTTTCAAGAAATTTCAAAGGTGATTAAGCTATTTTGCTTTTTTAATAAAGTAGTGAATTAGATTAATTAAATAAAAAAAAAAAAAAAGAGAGAAATGCATGGCTAGAATTGGCAAATTCCAAAATTACAAGTAGCAGAGCAATTTTTCCGTATCTATACTGTAAGTTAGAACAGAATCATTCAATGGTATTATGACATTTTGCATTTACCACCTCTTTTGTATTCTTAATTAAAAATATTAGAGTAGTTTCCAAGCATATTAACAAGATCAATATTTAATTGTAGTGAGAAGAGTATTGAGGTCAGGTCATCATGGGCCGATTCCCAGTAGGAAGCTGTTGGGAGATGGTTCTCTGCTTGTGCCAGATGAACTAATGAAGTAACATCAGATTTTCTACACTGTGATGCAAAGCCAGAAAAGATGACTTCTGCTGAAGTTTAGTTTAAAGCTTTTGGGGGAAGGATTGCTGTGCTGCAGCCCCTCATCAGCTTTCCCAGTGCACTGCAAAGGTAGCTTAAATGCCTAATTTAGGGCTGTGGGTGCCATCTGGTTCAAAGCACTGACAGTTCGTGGGTGCTTATGCCTTTCACTGAATGTAGATGTTTGCATTTCCCATCTGAAAACTGTTCCAGTCATAAAACCAACATTGCACATGAAATTGTAGCTGTGAAACTGAGAAATGTTACTGTTAGTTTCTGTAGGCCAAATGTCTTTATGTGATCATGTATGCCTCACAGATTTAGCATTATTAGGTCCCTAATATCACTGAATTTAATGGAGCTGTGTGCTAAGTAATATTGTCCTTAATGCGAAAAACACTGATGTAATCTAACTCCGAGTCAAAGTGCTAGCCACCTTGGTATGACCCTCACATTGAGAGGACAAGTTACATTGGACTAGTGGGGCATCGCCCAGTTTTCTCGGAATCAAAACCAGGATGGAATGGAGACCTGAAATATCACCTAACCCACCCTGCTGCCCTCAGGCAGGATCAGCTCTAGTTAACAATTTCTGTGAGATGTTTGCCTGACCTAGCGCTGGACAAATTCAGTGATACCTTATAGGAATAGCTTAAAACACATTATCAAAATGCAGTGAAACAGAACTGTTGACTACCACCTGAGATCACTAATAGTGTATCCATGAGGGGATGGGAATTTGATCTGCTCTGTCTTGTCAGAGTTCTTATTTCTCCGCAAGCCCACAGCCAGATGGAATCTCTATATTTGTCTCTCAAGTCTGCTATCTCTTTCTACTCTTTCCTGGCTCGCTCTTTACTGTGTCAGTTCCATACACTTAGCCAAAAGTGTCCCAGTGCAGCTAATCTTCTCCACTAGGCACTTGCATATGGTTCTAAAATCCATTGTTGCCGGAAGCATTTGTATAAGGTGCAGTTCTGACAGCCTTCTCTGGCATGTGAACTGGGAAACTTCACTTTGCTACTTTTGGAGAAGTATTTGGGAAAAGTAAATTGTAATGTGGGATATATCAACTCCCTCCCCCAATGCAGCAGCACTGCAATAACGTAATTTAAATTTTCCTTTTCTTAAATTTATGGCTAATATACCAGACACCCAAAAGTACACAGTTCTGGTTTTCTGTATACTCTGATGGTATAAATATATACACGAAAAAAAAAGAGCTTAGCACGCTCGCCAGTTAACATGCATGTATGATTCTGTCAGCTGGCAGAATTGTCAGTTTCCCAGTGTAGACTGGATATTGATGGGGTAGAGGATGAGAATGTTTACTTAATGCTTCAGATCTTTGAAGCTAACAATGGACCATTGCTTTTGATCATCACATGTCCACTCTAAAATTTCTACTGTGACTTCTTTGATAATGGAAGATAGTTTCTGTATGTGATCCAAAAAGCATTATTCTTATCAGATCCTTCTCATTCTTGATGATCTCTGGGTGGATCCTTATAATTGGCACCTAGGGTGTCTGTTTGTATTCCAGGTTGAACAAAGAGTGCTCATCTTATTTAAATTATAAGTTCCTATCAGGAAGAACATGATTATGTGATAATAGCCATGAATTTGCATGGACACAGCCTCTACTGGGTTTAAATTGCTATAGTGGGCAACTACAACAATAAAGAAAAAGGAGGGAAGAAGACAGTTTTGCTGGGACAGAATCGTGGGCCTGCCATGGTCTGCAGGCTATTAGCAGTTTGGAGTCATCCAGGGCAGCTGCGTTGAGTTGGCTACACCTGCATCTCTTGCCATAAGGCTTGGTATAAAGGGGGAAGTTTGCTGAGGGTGAGAGGAGTTTCTGGATCCCTTCCTGGTTTTGTAGTATGCCTTTTTTGTACGTTTGCTGAGCTGAGTATAACTCTGTTTAGTTAATATGGGCATTGGTATTAGTTTGGCTGTTTCATTTCAATGCGTGAGTCTCCTTTCCTTTTCCTGATTCTTCTTTTTGTCTGGGGAGGAGTCAGTAGGTGATAGAGCAACTACTAGAGTTTAGTCCTGGTTATGGGCTAAACATAAGCACTGTTTAAGGCTACCAATTTGTCGTCGGGCACTTCAGTACTTGTGAAGTGTGGTTTTTACCAAAAGGCTGTTATACTTTATCAACAGATCCTTTTAATCATAAATGTTTGTTTTAAAGCAAGAATGTGCTTTCCTGTGAGTTTTGGGTGTGGACACAGGTGGTGGTTATAGCCATTTCCCAAAAGTAGTGGGAGAATAAAAAAGATAACTCTATTTGTGAATTTTGACACTCAATAATGTAAAAATTTGTTAAATGCAATGCTTCAATATTTAAAGACAACAGTAAACATTTCTGTCATTTCAGTGTTAAAAAAAAATGACTTAAGGAATTATTTAGAAATGTCACGATTTAGTTCTTGCAAATGTTATTTCTGAAAACTGTAGCAGCATAATTATGCTTTTACTTAAGGAATTTTAAAGTGAAGCTACCGTTTTGATGACCACAGAAGTGCGTGCGCAGATACATTAAACCCAGCATAGCAATGTGCATCATGGTAAACAAAAATTTCTTGTTGTCCTACAAATCGGTAGGCCTAGATAGCTCTTTTTGAAGAAACTAGGAAAATGAATGCTAAAGAACTTAGCAAAATTTGTGGAAGAATATCAATAAAACGTGTGATTAAGGGATTTGAACATCTCTTGTATGAAGACTGAGCGAACTAGGGCTGTTTAGTCTTGAGAAGAAAAGACTGAGAGTGGATCTTATTCATGT
The DNA here is from genome assembly GCA_013396935.1 of Baryphthengus martii. Lineage (NCBI taxonomy): Eukaryota > Metazoa > Chordata > Aves > Coraciiformes > Momotidae > Baryphthengus > Baryphthengus martii. The sequence goes on along the minus strand of VWZK01021142.1, from coordinate 306,848 downwards.
CTATAAATATGTGAGGGATGGGCCTCAAGAGGAAGGGAACAGACTCTTTTCAGTGGTGCCCAGTAGTAGAGCAAGGAATAACGGGTGTAAGCTAGAACATAGGAAGTTTCATCTCAACATGAGGAGAATCTTCTTTACTGTGAGGCTGACGGAGCACTGGAACAGGCTGCCCAGAGAGGTTATGGAGTCTCCTTCTCTGGAGACCTTCAAAACCTGCCTAAATGTGTGCCTGTGTGGCCTGCCCTAGGTGATCCTACTCTGGGAGGGGGGTTGGACTAGATGATCCCTAGCAGTCCCTCCTAGCCTTAACATGATTCTATGATGATGATTCTGTGATATTGCAAAGTCTTCAAATACTTCTTCCAAACAGTTGCTAGGTTTTGCTTTTTTTAGAGTGCTTTTTGTCCTTGTAATTAAACTTCTGTGAATTCAATGCAATTTTACACAGCTGAAACACAATTAATTTGAGTAGGAAACAAATGTCATAATGGAATCATGTCACAAATGTATTGAATGAGTACAGAAAAAGTTCGTATGTATGATTTGGGCAATTACTATTAGTGATTAATTCTGTAGGAGGGAAGGACTAAGCTAATTTTCTCAGTCAACCTAGATAATCCATTTATACTATCTCTTAGAAACATTGTTTTGTTGCCTATAAAATTCCTCTTTCTTGATGTAATATGCATCAACATTGACACCCAGTGGCCAGAGAGACTTAACTCATGTTGCTCACTTTCTGTGCCTAGTTTTAACATATTTAAACCCTGAATTTAATCTGATGTTTATATAATTATGCTTACATGCATGTAGGCACGCAGGTCTAGGCAGAGAGAAAGAGATTTTCTGCTTAAAATATTGGTTTTAACAAATGGAGGTATTTTCAGTAGCACAAAGTGGCATTTGGGCATCCATCTTCTTTTGACATTCAATAGGAATTAGTGCTTGGGCTGGTGTTTATGCTAGTGAAAATTTTATCTTATACACTGTCCTTGTCTGATTGCAATAAGAAACATGTTCATACCAGTCAAACAGAATTACTTCCTACTAGAACTAGGAAGTCCGTAAAAGCTGCAAGTGCCATGTCAAAAGCACAAAAACAAAGAACGTGTATCTCCTTTCTACACAGTTCTCATGTCAGCATGAGGTTGATGTGAGCAGTAGTCTTCTAAAATTTTTGTTCTTTAAGCCAATGTAGTGGGTCCAGAGGAGAACCACAAAAATTGCCAGAGTGCTGGAGCACCTCTCCTTTGAGGACAGACTGAGGGAGTTAGTGGTGTTCAGCCTGGATAAGAGAAGGCTCCTGGGAGATCTAATTGTGGCCTTCCAGTACCTGAAGAAGGCCTACAAGAAAGCTGGAGCGAGAGTGTTTACAAGGGCATGTAGCAACAGAGAAGGGTAGATTTAGATTGGAAGTTAGGAAGAAACTCTTTATTATGAGGGTAGTGGAACACTGGAACAGGTTGCCCAGGGAAATGCTGGAGGCCTTATGCTTGGAGATGTTCAAGGTCAGGCTTGATGAGGCTCTGAGAAACCTGGTCTAGTTGAGGATGTCGCTGCTTACTGCATGGGGGGTTGGACTAGGTGACCTTTAGAAGTCATTTACAACCCAAGGCATTCTATGATTGTTGAATGAAAACTGTAGACAGATGTCTGCAAGAAGTGGTGCAATCCTGTAAAACAGAGGAAGAATTTAAGGACTGAGGAGACAAAACCAGAATAATAGCATTTTGCACAGATGTGATAGAGGTCATCAGGCTATGAAAAAGAGCAAGCCGTTAGGCTTCCCTTTGTGAAAACACTGCAATATTAACAAGTGCTGTGGCCACTACAATGGCAAGAAAATGCATTCTGGTAATTTTTTAGAAACAACCAACCAACCCTTCTGTGTTTCCCTAACATTATATGCTTTTCTCATGCTATGTATGTCGAAGGGCATATTTTCCTAGAAGAAGACTAGTGTACTTGACACTACAGACAATATTCAGAACATAAAGCCTGTAAGAACAATATTTGGTTTATAAGCCAGAGGCCAAGTACTTTAGCTCTCAGAGCGATTAAGAATTGCTGTCTGATACGGTTAATCCTCTCACAAATCTTCCAGTAAGTACCGGTAATGAAAAAGGCAGGTCTATCTTGTGCTATAAAAAATTTTTAGGCAAGGTTTTTAAGGAGTCACAATACCACTTCATAGGTGAAGCATCTGAAGAGTTTGTTTTGAATAATAAGCCTTCAGCACGTGAGCGTTCCTTTACATCTTTCAGTGGCAGATCTGAAGGCTCATGTGTTGTTTGCAGCTATGTTAGTGCTATAGTAAATTACTATAGCATGTACACCTCTCCCTGTGTAGTTACTGTCTTTTCTATAGCCTTAGGCAACTAAGGCTACAACAGAACTATAATATGAATTTCCAAGAAAAGCATATGTGCATTCAGTATCTGGTCAATTTAATGCTGAGGGACTACTCTTAAAAAATGTTAGTAAATACTAGTAAAGCAAATTAATTGTTAAATTATTACAAGTTTGCCATTTGTATTAGGTTCAGCTGGAAAAGGACAACTAAAAAGAGTCAAAGACATTTGCGTTTGCAAAATGAAAAAGATCATTAGAGACTAAAATAAGACAAAGATGTGTATCTATAACTGTGAACTGGTGTGGTATGTGACAGCACGATGATAGTATTGTAGAAAAATTATATATGTGTGTGTTTATGTAGGTAGTGCCTATAGTTGCTTGGTCACTTCTGCAAATAATTCCAATCAGTGAAATGTGTATTCTGACACGTGGACATATCTTTAAACATTTGGAAGACTTTGCTTATGTTGTGCATGAAATGTGTTTGAATGCATAACTATCATCTGAAAATATCATAGCATCTAGTCAAGAGGATGTGTCATTAGTGACATTAGTCCTAGCTACATGAATTTTGAAAAATAAAATCTTCTGAATATTTTGTCCTAACTACCTTGAAGAATGTTAGATAAGTTGCACAATCTTTCTAATTAGTTCTTCAGTTCTTCACTGTTGTAGATTCATCTGTAAATGAGGCTGTTCTGTAACAAGCCACCAATAAAGGTTGTAGCCTTGCTGATCTTGCTATTAACGTCAGGTATTGGCAAGGAAATACATGTAAATTAGGTCCCTGAAATAGTAAATGAGGATAGTGGATACTTCAAGTGACATATTCATGGATTACCTGCTTAACATGAATACAATAACCCATACACTTTTCAGTGTTGGAAAAAATGTTATACTCAGTGGTTAATAATTTTGTTCAAAATCTAATGAGCCCTTAAGAAAAACATTGCAGTAGACAACACAAGATGACTAAAAAATGCTTAAAGTGTTAGTTATTTTTTAAGCCAAGTGAAGTATAACTACTCATTAACACGTTCCTGCAGTAAGAGAGAAATGAGCTTGCCTGTATTGAGAACCTGCCATTGTGAAAGAAATAAGTGAAATGAAAAAAAATCACTTATTTTAAAGAAATATATATGAATGTAGAGAGGAACTGGAATTTCAAGACCTGGTTCCATACTCCTCTGCATTCCAAGACCACAATATTGTTGTTAAAAAGCAACATAATTTCAGTATTAATCATGAGAGAAATAAAAATAAACATGCTAATATAAATAGAGTTTTAAGTGTTCTCCATAACACTATTAGCAGGTATACCTAGGAGATATATTAATTAATGCTTATAATTAAGCAAACTAGCTAAAATGATCCAGTGAGTGGGGATAAGCAAGAGCCACAGGAATAAGAAATGAAAATTCATATGACAAAGAATAAAAGAAGGTTGGTTTTGTCCTTCCCATTCATGGATCAAAATATGTGAAATGTAATAGTTAATTAGTATGTCAACAATGCTTATGTTTTATAATTCATATGTTATCATAAGGTTAGCATATCCTACTTGGAAGCATACCACAAAAATGCCCTAGTTGGTTTATTGTTTGTTTTGTTTTTTTTTCAATATCAACTGAAGGGAAAGAAAGTTTAATTTCCCGAATTGTAAAGCTATGCATTTTGTTAAAATGATTCACCTCTGAGGATGGTCCCAGAGTTTCAGCCTGCTTTCTCTCTGAGCTGAAACAACAGTATCCTGTTGCTTGACAGTCAAATGAAACATCGTAGTTTTACAGTGTTTGAATTCTACTCTTGGAGGGAAAAGGCAGACACAATTTGAGTGAAGTGTAGTAAAATACTTGAGGATATTCCTGTATCTGCAATTTAATGTCAATTTAATTGCCTTTATTTCAACCTTATACTTCAGCTTTGCCCTTGAGCCTTCTCAGACAGGGAACCAAGGAGTCACCTTTCATTGCTTTTTCTCAAGTGCTTCAATCATAACCATTGTGTTCAAAATATACAGAAATATTCACCAATAGTTGTGTGGGTTTTTTTCCCTAAAACCTGGATGAGAAACATCGCTTTCAACACTTGTCTTGGGAATCTTCCTCTTCCTTTTTTTCCATGTCCCAGAAAACATTACAGTTTTTGTAATTTGTGTGGTACACTTTGTGTGTGGTATCTCTCATGCCCACACACTATTCCAAAAGTTTGATACAGACTTTGCTTATAATTAAGCAAAGCAGCTAAAATTGTTGCCTAAGTATTGCAATGGCCCTGGAAATAAGAGCAACTGCTTTAAAACAGAGAAAACCACAGTGTGCTGTTGCTGGGCTTGCTCCTGAAGGTCAGAGATTTAAACACCCTCTTTCAAGGCAAACGTGCACAACTGTATTTTACAGGTGAGGAGCCTATTTTCAAGTGTGAGCATACTATCTCCCCTTTGAATTAGCAGGCAGTGTTGTTTTCATGATTATTAAATTCTGTGGCTTTTCATTCTACCTGCTCCATAATATAATTAGGACCATATCTAATAGTAGCAAGATGAGTCTGCAAACCCTGTTGTGCCAGATATGCAAAACTGAATACTGCATAGGAAACGTAATTGCTGAGCATTCCATACAGCAATCACTGCTTGACTCCAAACTGGGAGGGGCTGCGACCAAATTTTAAGACAAAAGTAGAATTGAAAATGACCCGGGCAAGTAGGTAAAAAAATAATTAAGGCAATTCTGTGGAGACCAAGTGTGAAACATCATGCTTTTTATGATAGGAGCAATCAACTACAAAGTAGAAGATGGGATATGCCTGGCTTGGCAGTAGATTCATTGAAACTGTCATTCTGTTGTAAAGAGGAAGGAGGAAAATAGCAATCTGTAATGGGTATAGTATAGTGTGTACTCTTTAATATAAGCTTAACAGAAGTTTCAGTATTATCTTTAGGTGTGTGTAGCAGACTGCAGTATAGAGAGGCAACTTTTAGTTTGGAGAAGGGAAACAGGAATGAGTAGGTTAGAAAACAAGAACTTTGAGAAATGATTATGAACCTTAGGCTGTTTTGTTTTGATAAGTTAATTTACAGTTGCTCTACTTGAAACCAGCAGAACTATTTCCTGTCAGCTGATTCATGAAAGCCATGAGGTTGCTTTTATCCCGCCCCACTTGCAAAAGACTCTGCTTTTGGCTTAAACTGGTTTCACATACTTTCCTTCACAGCTCTGGCAGGCAAAGAACAGAGGAGTTATGCAAGGTGATTTGATGGGTGAGATAAATACATGACCTGGGACAAATTTGCTATTTTTTTCCAGTAGGCATACCTTGAAGAGACATAACAGTTTTAAAATTACATTAAAATTTACAGCAGAGGAACGCATTAATCTCCATATTCATTGTGTGTAAAAGAAAAGGAAAGGGCATCAATTACAGCATGAAGAATGTAGATTAGACATCAAGAATTCCTTTCCCTACTGTAAGGATTATTAAGCACTGCAGTGGATTTCTTAGGAAGACTGTATAATCCCCATCAGTGGGGATAGTTAAGAATACACTAATGAAGTATCTGTCAAGAATTGTTTAGGTGTAGTTAATCTTGCCAAGAGGATTTTTTTCTGGAATGTCTCTGTTACTGTGGTTTTATTTGCAAGGAGCTGTGGGATCAGATCTTCCAGAGGAAGTCTACAATAGAGCGAGCTATATGTTTTGTATCTACCTGTTCTCACACAACCCCCCTCACATTTTAATGGCTTTAGATCAGGGAAAATGAAAACAAAACCAGTAGAATTTCTACAATATAGCTTCATATATGTGCTCCAACCCAGAAAATGACTACTGGTATCTGAATTCTTTTAAATTAAATGCATTGACAATAAAGGCAAGACAGTTATGTACGTAGTAATACAAGGTATCCCAACTTCTAAAGGCTAAAGCTGACTTTATTAAAAGCTTCAAGGACTTTCTGCAGTAACAGTATTGTTCTGTTTTGCTTGTAAAAGTAAGTTTACTCTGGTGCATCTAGAGCAATGCAAAATAGCCTCCTGCAAAACTAGCCATAGATTACTATTTTCCTGTTTGTATGTTTTTACAGTGCCTTTAGGAAAAAAAAAATCATATTTACTTCCCTTCTTATTTATTTTACAAGAGTAACTTAAAAAAAAGACATTTAATCAATCAATCACTGGTGTATTCTGGCAAATAGCTAGATAAAATTATATCAGATAAGAAACTCACATTTATCATGCTGACTGATTTTTCAAAACATTCAGCTATACCGAGACTAAGTACTATCAATCTTTGCCTGATATATAAATCTTCCTAGGAACATACCCTAACAGAGTTGTTTCAAATGGAATCTCCTAATTTCTCCTTCCTATGACCTGAATGTTTTTATTTCCACGACAATTAACAAGTTCTAACTCCGGTCAAGGTTGAATGGGAAAAAAACAACATTTGTAACGAGCTGATGTGCTTCCAAAATGACATGAAGGGAGGGGGAGGGTTTTCTATCTTGTTAATGGAGCATATTCTGTACCTAATTTTTAGCAATGCTACTTAATGAAAGAATGAATATTCACTGATTAAAAATATGTCAGAATGAGTAATTATTCATAGAAATCTGAAGGTTTATTGTGAGAGATTTACTTAACCACTGAAAACCTGTGTCTGGGTAGGGAGACTAAAGTGGAAAGAAATTGGTCAATCTCACTCAAGCTGGCACATGCAGCTCAAGTGGTAGGTTTGGGCTGATTATAAGTCAAAGTGGGCAACAGGCAATTGATTCAGTGTATCAAAACTGTTAGTCCCACAACAATCAAGGCCTAGATCATACAGTTACTCAAGTTCATATGCATGCAGCAAAACTGGTATTTTGGTACAATCAGGTGGAAAAACCACTGCTTAACCCGTTTCTAAAGGATGCCTAGGTTTCCTTTCTGGGAAATGAAGTTCCTTTTGGGCTGGGCTGAAGACTGTTTTGAATTAAGTATTCCTATGGTTGAACATGAGGGCCCACCCGATGGTCAGGCTGTTAATCTATGGATCACTCTTTGGTGGCATTCTCTCCTATTTTCTTCCTAGTAAAGGCCTGAATATAGGCATCTAGCCGCAAGCTATGGTATTCCATGCCCTTTCCCCAGCTTTTAACATATAACTACAAGATAAAGTGTGTCTCTAGTTTAAGAATGCTGTTCCTTTCTCAGAAAAGAACTGGGAAAGCTTAGAGCCCATCTTGTGCATTAGATGCAGATTTCACTAGACAGCTGAACTGATAAGCATTGTTGAGTGCAAGGCCTCAAAACTTGATCTTCTGCCATTGACACTAATGAGAATTTAGTGGGTCCTTTTAAAGCACATGGAAACTTAAGCCCTTTCCTCTGTATAACAAGTTGCAAAGAAGGATAGCAATTAAGACTGTATCTGAAGATTTGTCTTTCTTTGAGGGCACAAGGATTCAGAAAAAGAAAGTTACTACTTATTAGACTCTTTGGAAATCCTGACCCTTTTTGGGGTAGGGAAGGGGAGGAGAAGAAAAGAAAATCCAGCATAATGTTTAGATAGAAATGTTTGTTGTTTCCTGAAAAAAAATTCTTGGTATGATGGTTCCCATTTCTCTCTCAAAACCCCTCCACTCTGTGAAGCAGAACATTGTGTGGGATTTTTCTTTTTTTTGGCAGCTGAGAAGCTAAAGGTCTGAGGAGGGTGGGATGGCTCATGAATTGTTTGTGTCATTAACAGGAATTTTTGGGGGTTACAGAACTTGCAGGGTCCATAGGAGAAATGCCATGAAATACAAATTATAACAAGCCCAAAATCACATGCAAACTACTACTGAATGAGAACCAGAAAGACTGCAGACAAGATGTGTAGAATCTGAAATCTGCACTATCTGAATTTGTCACCCAAATCAACTGCCTGCATGTCTCTGGACTCTCAACAGGAAGAATTATAGCTGCTAGACCTAAATCACAGCAGCTTTAAATACTGTGACCTTGCAAAGGAAAGGAAAGTAGTATTTTTAACCTAAGCAAGAGACTTGCTTTGAAATGCAAGTCAGAAATTACTTACATCTTGCAAAGATGCACAGAGCTTTAACAGTGATCTGACAAGCCTGGAGAGAGCTTATGTACATGGTGGTGTAACCTGATCAGTGCCAGGCCACCTCCTGCAGTTCTCTTCTGAATTGTCTCTACAGGTTTACCACAACCTTTCTCAGGCTTGGGGTAGGCAGAGTGGAAGGAGAGTGGATGAGAAATATAAGATGATGTCCAGGAGGGAATTCAAGACAAGGGGGAAGAAACGGGGTGAATCCACTATGTCAAGAAGATGCTTCTTTCAATTGCCTGCTTAAGTCTCAGCAGAAACAAGAAAGAAGACTGCTAAACCTGGGTCAGGAAAGATGGAAGGGAAGTGGAAAAGAAAAAAGAAAAGTACGAAGCATGTCCTAAGGATTTGCTTCTGAGGAGATTCAAATTTACTGTCTCCTAGACAGTGTATTAAGTCCCTGGGTCTGTTAACTTGAGTGGCTTGTGAAGGCTGGAAAATGACTTAAAGGTAAACTTTTCCCTTTTTTCAGGATAAAGGAGGAGGTTTCTTGAGCTTAGTTTGACACAATTAGACTAATATCATTGAAGACAGACCTCTGCTTTAGCTATACTTTCGCCTTTCAGGTTACAGATGTCTCAATTGTCTTTGAAAGTTGGCAGAAGAGGGGTTAACTACAACTTTGTGACAAGAAGCAGTACCCACAGCTGACTGCTCTTGGGAAACAGATTTTCAGGCTACCAGTGTTAGGTGAGCTGATGAAAATTAATTAAATTCCCCAGTTCAGTAAAAGAGTAAAGTAATAGAGAGTATTTATTTACTTACTTTGGTGTGATTAGTTTCTTGTAGAAAGAGGGTAGAGTAATTCTTGGTTTTTGATGAGGCTCACCTCTTTGCATTTTAAACTATTTTGTCCAAACATAATACTGTATTTCTAGTAGTTTGTATAGAGCAAGAGAAAAGAACAGGATTTCCAATGCCTTTACTTTTCTTCTGAAGGAACTGTTCATGTAGATTTGGATCTTGTTTTGCAGTCAGAATACTACAAGGGTGCACCCTATAAGTAGGGCAACAAAATGCCACAGACAAACTTGGCTGTTTAGAGGGATGTACAGCGAGCTTATTTGTGGGGCGAAGTATGTAATTTCATGTGCTGCTTCTCTTTGGAGTCTTCCTAGATTTACTTTAAGTGTACTTTTTGTGCCGTACTTGCAATTAATTTTAAAGGCCTATTTTTAACTTTTATGAACTGGAAAGAAAAATGGGTGGAAAGAAACAAGGATATAAGTTCCCTTTTTCTTCAAAGATGAAATCTTTGAAATCCCACTAACCAAACATTATTAATAAAGCCTAGGGATAGGTACCATCAATAGAGTGTGTGAATGAAAAAAAAGTAAGAATGAGATAGAGTTTTCAGGCGAAAAAGTATCTCTGAACAGCTGATTGAGAGCAAACTTTAACAATCACTGTTTCTGACAGAAGAAAAAAAGGTATTAAATCTAGAAATGCAGGAAAAAAATTGATTAGAGCTATTGTCACACATTCTAATAAACTGGGAAAAGAAGTAATAGCAAATTTTGTCAGGATTAGAATCCAAAACATTGCTACCTTTGCTTGCTGCTGCTGAACAGCAGGCTAATACATTCAAACCAATGAAATAATAAAGGGATAGTTATAATAAAGGAACAGATTGTATGCAGAAGTATGTCGGACTTCAGAATCACTGCCAAGTGTCTTGAAAGGGTGAAAGAATAGGGAATTCTTTCTAATTATAAATTAGAATTGTGAAGATTCATTTATGTCTAAACTAAAGATTATTACTTTCTAGTTATTTGGGTAAATAATACAATTCATCCAGCTATTTAAAAGCTTCCTAGGGTGAATTAGTGATAAGTGAAGGGTTCGGCTCAGCTTGCCTGCCTTTTCATTTTCTTCAATTACATTTGCACAGCCAGCTTATTCTAGAAACTGAGAATCAGACTCTAGCGTGAAAATGAAGAAATCAAAATCATTAAGCTCAGCATGTAGTCTACAAATTAGTAACTGTCACAAAAGGTACTTTAAATCCAAAAGAAGGAAATTAGTCATTTTATAATATGAATAAACAGAAATCTTGTTCAAATGAAGATGGAGGAGTTGAATACATGCTATGGAAGGAGATGGATTAAGAAGGGAGCATTGCTCTGGAAACAGCAGAATACAGCACTTGAAGCAAAAGAGCATTGTCTTGAAAAGAAATGTTGAGGGCTGATTCAGAGGGATATTTTTGCCAATAACATCCATTTTCAGACCCTCTGTGCTTTGAATACTGCCAACTCTATTACTGATTTGCAAGGAGAGAGGAGGAAACAATGAGTTTTGTCTGACAAAATTTCTAAGGAGTATTAAAATACAATGAGTGGTTTTGCCCTAGTCCTATCTCAGGTTTTAGTTATGTACAGCAACTGAAGAAATGGAAGGAATAAACCAGAAGTTTTCCAGGAAAATATATATGTGAATGGACTTTGCACACTGAACTGTATTTTCACTATTTTGAACTTAGAAAAGATGGACTTTTGGAGATAGTAGTAAACTTTTAGTTTCAGTGAATGATGATCCTTTTTGGGAAGTTTTTTTTGGTGATGGCAAGAAATAGTTACATTAATTGGAACATAAACTTATTTCTTAGGTAGGCATAGGGGACAGGACATTTATCAAGCTATGGTCTTGGTGGCAAAAATAACAGCTAACAAAATTCCATAGCAGCCAGATAATATATAATACAAAACCAAGTCCACAAATTACTAATTTTGTAATAGTTGTCATAGTCTTACTCCGGTATATTAATCTAGTAGCTGATTTGTACACTAAAATAATTACAATACAAAAGTAAGAGTTAAAGCAGAAGATATAAATTATAATAGCAGTAGTTGCAAATTGTCTACATAAACCTTAATAAAATCAATCCTGTTAGCTGAGTACATTCTCAATTAATTTTATCCTGGTTTCCCAAACTGCAAAAGAAGAAAAGGAAAAATGCTGACTTAAGGGCTAGTGAAGTACCATGTGAAATGAAGCAAAAGGCGAAAAAAACATACTGAGAAACAAGGCATCTCTATATAATACATAAACCAAACCAATATTCTAACATATTAAGTGTCTAGTGGTGTGTTTCAGGCATTTTCAATTTCTGTGGAGGACATAGGAACTCAATTGAAAAATTGGGAGTGGAAACAAAACTCTTTGAAGAACACTGACAAATTAGACTTCATGTTTTTGCTAGATGTAGCTGTTTGGCAATGGTGAAAGGTGCAAAAGATCTTTGCTTTGCACAGCTCAAGTCTTGGTTTTTGCCATCCTGGAGTGATCCAGGAGTGGATAGCTACAGAACCAATTTGTTAAGGTAGTGGCATAAGGTACAGGATGTGAAAATTTCAGCAAAATATTAGTGATGCCTGTGGAAAAACATTAACTTCCACACTTCTCCTGGAAGGTCTTTTGAGAGGTGTCTGAGAACATGAAAATATACTCTGTGTAGCCTCTCTTCTACTAACTCCCCTGAAGAATTAGCCAAGATGCTAAGTGCCTTTGAATCTCTCCTCTTCCTCTTAGGACTTCTCACTCTGCTGTCCAAACTAGACAAGGACACAGCTCCTCTGTTTTTTTTTTTCCTTTGGCGAAATCTTGGTGTCAAGTCCACAATTAGCAAGAAATTATGGAATTGTGACTACTGTTGTCCAGAATGCCTTGCAGTCTCTCTCAGTTCTTTGACTACTGCATTTGTACCAAACTATAATGTATCCTATCCTTAATGAAAGGTGGTCGGTAGAAAAAAATTGTTGATTTTTTTTTTTTAAATGACTTGAAGGTCATCTAGAGAAATCTTTAAACACCTCATATAAAATCTGAATGAATATTTTGGACAAGACAACAATGTTTTATACAGAAATCTAATCTGATGGTAACTTGTTTGCTCCTTGCTCTATCATTTTTGATATTATCTCTAACATGCTCTAGTAACAGATATCACCATTGCTTATCCCAAAGGCAATGGTTTGATAGAAAATGTGAACCATGATATTATTCTGTGTGAAAGACCAACTGAGTGTTTTGATTAACGTACAAGATGAGAGAAAGAAATATGAGGGAATAAAAAATAAAACCTGGAAAGGAGGGGAAATGCAAAGCTAAAACATGCAGAAGGAGGCTGGTATAATGTGTCAGAGAAAGAATTCTTCCTCATCCTCTTTTTTTCTGCCTACTGAGGCTTGTTCAGTATCTAGTCCGGAATATTCATCTGCTAGAATTGAGCGTCATTTGTGCAAGCCAAGTAATAAACCCATCGGTAGGATTTTTCTTTAAATAGATAATTTACCGTGTGGTCGAAACATAAAAATATAAGAAGGAAGTGTAAGAGGTAAAAGGATAGAAATCTGAATAAGAGTTTGATCTGTAGTATATTAGATATACCTATTGAATTCACAAAATTAGGGTCTAGCCCCAGATACTAACATTAATGAGCTCTGAATTCACTGATTTGAACACTACAGCTCTGATAGGAAAGAAGTGACCTCATCAACATAATCTATATCAGGCTGCAAAGCCTATGCATCGAGGGGAAATTCAATGCTGTCCTTCAAAGAGCTGCAGCTCATAACTCACACCTATGGAATCATCCGTGGCATAATTTTGAAAGCCTCAAGGAGCTATCTAAATTAGTGCAATCTGCCTCTGCCTATAGACCAGGAGCACTGTCCAATTCACTGCAGCTCTACCTGATACAGTCCTGGTTTTGAAAAATTCCCATTTTCAGGTTTGTCTCAGGCATGTCCCTTTATGCAGTGTTTGTAAGGCAGTCTTCAGAAGCCCACTGGTGACTTATCAGTACTTTAAGCCAAATCAATCATTTTACTTAGCTGAAAGTGATGAACAAAAACTTCATCCCAGGAGAACAGTATTGATGGCTTCAGATATAGACAGAGCTGTGTCATAGAGTGATACTGATCTGTTATTACTACAAAGAAGAACTGAATCTGAATAATCCATCCCATAAGGTATAAATACTTAAAATTACAACTGTGCAGTGTAAAGATGAGGAGAGCAGAAAGTTCATGTTGAAGACTAGAAAGCTTGACAGTGGCTGTGTTGAGCTGTCGAAGAATCTTTATGTGAATGACCTGGTGAGATCATACATATTAGTACAAAATGCAGCAGACTCAGGTCTCAGGTATCTGCAGTAAAATTAAGTAGTACATAAATCAGGGTGGAATGTGATGTGCAGATCCTAAAATGTAAAGACAAATTATAATTTTGTGCATGTTTGAGTAATTTCATATCAAATTCAGAAGAACTGCCTTGAAATCAAAGTTATTAAAATGGCTGGAAGTCTGACTAAATACATGGAAAACAATGATTCAGAACCGTACAGCTGGTGTACAATTGTAATAAAGTCACTCAGATAATGATTAAATCTTCAATTTGTAGACTTGCAAAGCATACTGATTTCAGTGAAGCCATGTCAATTTGCATCACCTGGCAAATTTGCTTTAAGGATGTTGAAGGTAGGCTATTTAGAAACACCAGCAATAGACAGGATCATAGAATAATTTAAATGGGGAAAGATCGTTAAGATCATCAAGTCCAGCTGTTAACCCGGAACTGCCAGTTCACCACTAAACCTTGGCCCTAAGCACCATGTCCATGTGACTTTTAAATACCTCCAGGGATGGTGGCTCATCCACTTCCCTGGGCAGCCTGTTTCAGTGCTTTGCAACCCTTTTGGTGAAGAAATATTTCGTGATTATCCAGTCTAAACCTCTTGTGGCACAACTTGAGGCCATTTCAGATGCTTATATCAGATACCTGAGAAAACAATGATTACTTTTTAAGCATGTTGTAGCAGAAGATATCTTCAAGAATAATGCCTGAAAGAATTCAGACAGCTATGACAGTATCTTACAAGATATATTTGTAAGTCATTGTTGATACTGTCTCGAATACCAGCAATAAGTCTACAGTAGATAACTTAATTTTTAGCATAATGTTAGAAATGCACAGTCTTGAAATAATGGAAAAAATCTAGTTGTTGGTAATTTATTTTGTAAATGAGCTGCCTTCTAATTTTTTTAAAGGAGCTATAACACATGACAATCATTGAATTCAAGCCTATGTTCATCTTTTATAGCCAGAAGATGGGCTGTAAGTGAAACAATCTTTTCAGACCAAAGAAATTGCCCCTTTTAAACTAGTGTCGGTCTAAGAAAATAAGGACAATCATCTTGACAACTGTAGGAACATAGATGCATGAGAAGTATAGCCATGTCTAGTGTCATTAAGATGAATGGTCCACACGGTAGACTGTAACAAAGGAATCGGAAGGTGAGATGTGTTAACATCTTTGATTTCAGCTGAATTCTACTGAAGCTGTTTATGCTTTTAGACAGATCTAATTTTCCCCTGCAATGTAGCATTGAACCTTGTTCACATATAGAATCAAAATTAAGGAACAGATACATCTAAGTAATTGGCTAGAGCTTTATTTGTTTGTGCTTTATAGCATAGTCTTACTACATAAGACTATTATTTATACTAAAAGAAATGCTATTTGAATAGGTGATTTTTGGAATAAAAATTATTTTTAAAATGTTTTCTATGCCAGTTATTCTAAAAATTTTACTTCTGTATAATTTTTTACTATTGACCTGAATTCTTGCAGACACTCATTTCTGAATTCTGATTGGGAACTTCAGAACTTCTCACCTTTATGACCTGGCTGTCAGTTGTTCAAGAGTACAGCTGCTTGTCTGAGTTTCTTCAATCACTGAATTCACAGTAACAGCAAGCGTTTTAAAACGGGCTTCTTTTATAATATAAATAGTTCATAGAATCATAGATCTGCTTGATTGCAAGTAACCTCCTGAGATGACCTGCTTCATCTCGTCGTACTGAGGCCGGAACAAGAACTTCTATTCTTAGAATGTATTAGTGAAGGGATTCCATAGTTTAGTCTGACAGAATTTTTTAGTCCTTATTTTCAAAGTTGCAAAGCTGTTTCAAATATCTAAGTTACATTTTGTCCACTGAAAATAAATTCTTTTTTATTTTCTTTCCCTTGGGCTGTTTCAAGAGAAAACCAGTAACTGATCATCATCTTGCTTACATTTTCCATCCATTATTTCCCTCCTTCCTTGCAATTCAAGGCTTTCAGTCTTGGCTCTGTAAGGTCTCTGCGAAGACTCTGTCAATCACCTATCTTACCTGGACTGGACACCATGAAATATGCCACATCATTATCATCACTGTATCGGAGAAACTCTGGGCTTTTTTCTGCTGCTGTTGCACATCTAATTGTTATGACTGTTAGCTTGCTGTGCTCTGTGAGCCATGCTCTTGTCTACTTTTGTTCAAGTCTTTCTTAGGACTAGCTGAGACCATACCACAACAGTAAGTGCATAGGAATAATTATAGCCCAGACTGTAAGATAGCTAACTTCTTGCCTTCTCTACATCTTTTAAATATTGATCCTTCTGCACCTTTTTGACAAGGTTGTCATTGTTGACTTGCTTTCAACTTGTGATTCACTGTTTCCTATGTTTTCTGTAGTACTGTTACCTAAGCAGCTGTTCTCTCTTGTGTCTTGATTACGTGGTTTATCCTCTGCATATTTCCTTTGAAACTGCTTTGAGAATTGAAGTCTGGCCTCTTAAAATGCTTTCCATCCCACTCTTTTTGATATCAGTCAAATACAATCCCTTCAACTTTTCTAACTATAGTTTTAAAGCCTTTTTAAAAAAAGTTGCATAGAAAATGTAATCACAAAAGCAAACCTAGGGTAAGTCCCTATGTCATAGACAACTGAGTTCAGAGCTGACAAAACATTCTGCAGAAGACAAAAGTATGTTTTGTTTGCAGCGAGTCAAATGTTGAAAGCAAACAATGAAGGCCTTGGTTTTTTACTGATTAAATATTTCAAAAGTTTTCTTGGAAGCTTCCACTCTGTGCACTCCTGAATTAATGCCACTCAAAATAATAATAGAAGGTAAGACAAAACCTAAGGACTAGTAGATCATCTCACAGCTAACGGGGGTTAGAGAGAGCTTGACAAGGAAGGGAAAACAGGTTTCCAAACTCCCATGTTCAGTACCAGTTTGTAATATAAAGCTGCTTATTCATCTTATTTTTAAAACTCAGTGGAACTGAACTGATTGGCACACAGTGCTGTTTTTTTTTCTGCATGGCTTTAGATGAAGCAGCAATGTCTCTAGAGACAGATGTTCTCTCTTCCATTGAAGATAAGCTCTTCTCTCTACTGCTTTTCCTCAGAAGTTAAAGCGGAGTTTTATGCTTACTTGGCAATGTAAAAATAGCACTGCTGAATCTACTTTTAACTCTTTAAATCTGCTTCAAACTGTAAAGTTTTTAAATCTGTAACATTAACACCGTGAAGTGCTATTCTCAAAATTCACTGCAACTCTTGGAAGAGAAGGTGAGCATTGTGAAGAGACTTTGGTCTTAATGACCTGTGAGCTGTAGAATCCCTTGGGGTCTTATTAA
Organism: Baryphthengus martii; assembly: GCA_013396935.1. Lineage (NCBI taxonomy): Eukaryota > Metazoa > Chordata > Aves > Coraciiformes > Momotidae > Baryphthengus > Baryphthengus martii. The sequence continues at coordinate 289,928 of VWZK01021142.1, read as the reverse complement.
GCATCTCTTTCCCAGGCTGTCTAGATGGCTATCAATACCTTCTGGAAGGAAGGCTGTAGTGTGATAAGAGCAGCATGTGCTTAGCAAATCAGGCTATAAGCAACATGCTGGTTATAAATGTCCACTATTTTGAGAAATAATTTTGGAAAGAATTTTTTTTTAAATTGCCTTAATTTAAAATATTTTTAAACTTTTTTTTCATGAGTGGTAGATGCATTATTCTGTCATTGGTATTTCAGTTTGCAAATTCTGTAATTTCTGCTAACAGCTGTGAGGTGCTAGGAGAGAAAGAAAAATCACTATTTAAAAGACGATATCGCTCAGGACTGCCAAGTAATATATTTTCTTATACGTGTATTTTTCCTACCTGATGAAAACTTGTTCTCCTGAGCTCAACATGCATAGCATTAAGCACGTGAGTAGTCCTATGGACTACAGGAGACTGCAGAATCTATGGGGAAAGGGCTATTTCAGACTTCTTTGGGGGCTTAAACATTAAAATGGCTGTTCCTATAAGCAATTACTAAATATTGCATGAGTGTGTCTTGAGGTTATATAGTATTGTGTCCTCACAGTGTTGGAAACAAATGCTGAGATCAAAGATTATCTCAATTATTTCTAAGACATAAGCCTTAATTATGATAATTACGAGAGAAGTACTGAACATCTGGTACCTTTTGATAATGGTATCATCAGATACAAAAACTATGTGAGAGTAATATAAAATACATAGCAGCAAAAAATTCAACTTTTAAAAGACAACCTTTGAAGGAATAAATAATGGATGGAAAGAGATTGATTAGAACCACCTGCTGTTTACTGTGGGATATTAGAGGTGATTATGATATGGGGAGAAAAAAATCACACTTCAACAAAAATAAGGATAAAAGTTAAATCTGATGTGGCTAGAAAGGAATATAAGTACTATTAAAAATTATAAAATGAAGCATTAAAAGCTGCAAAGTATTTAGTATGTAGCAGGGTAGGGCAGACTATTAAATAGCTGCATGTATGGAAAAATAACGTGCAAACAGTACTACTCTTTCTTTTATCATTAGTAAGTAGCTTTAAGCATAAATATGCTCTTAAAATAATCTAGAAAGATTTTTAATTTTTTTTTCTGCAAAAGAAAACTTTTAAATAAGAGGAAAAAACATGTAAGTTTTAGTGGGCACCCTGTGAGCACTGTAATAATTGAGGTCCTGCAAGACTATTATTGAGATCTGATCACTTTTGAAACCTAAAATTCCTAAGAAGTTGCAAAATATTACATGTAGGTACACCCTTTAAACATTTTTGAGCGGGCATGAAGCAAAAAGAGAAATTCAATAATTTAAAAGCAACTGTATATTTTGTAAACCCATTCAGCAGTAGTTGAATTGAAGGTCATAGAATAAAGAAAATGTTACAGGAGAAGACAGAGATTTCTTTGGAACTGAGCAATGGATAGGAGATCTCAGGTAACATTTTCAAAGCAATGTAAATGACTGAGACATTGGCACTGCAACATCAATCATCAGGAAACAGCAATAGAGAAAATATGAGACAACAAAGTTGTTTCTCAGTCCCAGAAGTGATTTAAGCCTTTTGGACTGTATGTTCAGAGGTATTTTCTATAAAATAGGTGTAATTGTGTTTTGAGGAGTCTATCTGCTTTCAGCAGAAGTTAGACGAATGAATTTGAATATGAATGATAATGTGAGGTGACCAGCAAAAAGAGGAAACAGCAACACTTTGTTTTCTTGTGAAAGGTGGCACCTAACTGCTCCTTTTTTCTTGGAAAGATATTGTTCTATTTTTGAAAACAACTTGGACCTAAGAATACTTCAGTGCTCTTGAATATTTCCTTACAATCTAGATCTCAAATACATACAGGATTCCAGGCTATTTCTTACATGGGGAAAATAATGCACAGTTGAGGAATAATGGAAAGGTACAGCGTCATAATGAATTATTTTGTGAAAACAATGTCTATAAATGAGGAAAAGTGATATTCCAAAAAGTGGAGGTGCTGAGCCCATTTTATCCATTGACTGGAAAGAACTGAATAACACTACAGTGAGCAAAATACTCTCTGCAAACTGAGTGACAGAACAAATTGAAACATCCAGTCATATCTAGAGGAATTAAGATAGTTTAACTTTTCTAGTTCTTTTATGCCAATCAATTATTCTGCTCTGTGTCCCACATATTAAATTCAAAGTTTGGCCAGGGTTCCAAAATTTATTTCTCTGTATTTTATCAAGCTTTCAGATCTCTTTGATGACAGCTTCTTAGATCAAGGTCAGTTGGACTTCTGTGACAGTCTAAAATAAGATGGTAGCTGAAACACACTTCAGACATAACCAGTGCTGCCAAATGTCTTTCATGAGCTCTACCACTAGTTTGTCATACATTTAATACAATAAGATTTCTACTGATAACATAGACCACCTTATTTTCATTTTTTTAAGTGCCTGGATATGCCCTATATATTTATAAGGCATAAGCCCCTATATGAAAATGTGGTATCATCAGAAAAGTAAAATATATCAGTCATGAATGCTACATGGCTTCTTTAAAGCATGAGGTATCTACCCTACGTATCAGTATCATTTTTTTATTTTTCAAGAATGAGGCTGAAACATTTTTCATATCTGAAGATGATTAAATACCAGTGGTGTATTACAGGGCTGGCTGAAAAAAAATCCCTCAGAAATTGCCCTGTCTTTGAAACACAGCTGCATGACAGTAACTGAAAAAAAAAGTTAAGACTTAAAGATGCTCACACTATCAAATGTTATCTCAGATTACACTGGCTGTGTTTGGCATCTTTTCCTTATCGAAGTAATTTCTTTGTTTATCCATGCTAATACATGTCAGATAAAGATTTAATTATATTTTAAATTGTACTCTTTAGAGCAGTGCTGATTTGAGCAGGAAAAAAAAACCAAAACCTCAATGGGTCATTGTCGTGAAGGCCAGTGAAAATTCCTATTCAAACTGCTGTCACCAGTACAGTCATTGAGTGCTTCTAGACAGACTTGTGTGCCATCATGTATCTACCTGTCCTGAGACATTGGGCTCTGGGAATCTATCTTGATATTTATAACTGGTTTGTTTTGGGAGATTTTTTTGTTGTGATTTTTTTTTTTTTTTTCAATTCTGACTGCTTATGAGTAAGAGAAATTGTGTTTCACACCTGCATGCTATTAGGGCTGTCTCCATGCAAGCAGCAAGGGAGGTCAGGCAAACCCTTGGGCTAACAGACTTCAAGTGAAATACCATTCAAAACAGATCTGTATGAACTATAGGAGCTTTAAAGTGCTGGCGGTGGTCTGCGCTTTGGCAATTTCTGATCTATTATGTTCCCAGAGACAGGCATTTCTGACTTACTACATGGAAGCTGGCAGCTTTTAATGAGCACTCCAATCAAAATGGCAGCTGCCACTCGGCACTTGGGGCTCCTGTATTGTCCAGCTGGCTATATTATGCTTTTTTAATGCTTCTTTGTGTACTATGTTTGCTTGAATGAATTTGCTGTGCTGGACAGAACCGATATGTGAGACAGAGATTCTAGTTCCTGGTGTTATGGTTTCTCAGAAAAGTAAAGCTTTAAAGCCAAGTTTGAATATCTGATCATGGGACTAGAAGACAAATGATCCACATACTGACTCATCCCAAGAAGAGGGAAAACATGGTTAAAATAAAAGGTTAATTATGCCCTTTCTGTATGATATTATATAACTTTCCGAAACCAGTGACACGGTGGGAAAACATCTCTGAGTCACTTGCTGAGTGGTAATAGTAATTCCAGATTTTTCAGCACTTTTGGAAAAAAAGAAGTGTTTTGCTAATTACTTGTATGAGAAGTGTCTGAAGGGCATTGACCTCAGCAGAGAATTTTGTCTCTTTAGGTACATAGTGAAAAAAGTACGATGTGGCTCTAGTCCAAGAGAGGGGAGGGACAGAGAAAACAATGACTGTCCTGTTCAACACATGGAGAAATGGAGCAAAGATTTTTCTAAAGACAGAACAAAAAATATGTGGCAAAGCTAGAAAATGAACTAGTTATTTTGGATATGGTATTTTAGTGTTTCCTTACTTCCTTTGGTAAGGAGTGGCCCTTGTCAAGCTTAGAACTCTCTATTGTGTCAAGATAAATTGTCAGAGTCCTCAAAGTCCTGCATATACTTCTACTGGGATCGCACTTGGGTAGAATATCTTCACAGATGGAAGCCCCGCATGTGTGAGTCAAGTCCTATATCTTACTGAAATCTGTTCCCTAGCATGCTGTTAAGTAGAAATGCAGTTGGAAGTGATAACTTCAAATCCTTGTTCTCTGCAGTCATTGAACATCCTATTGTATATTTACTGAAACTTGAGTTGTACATTCTAGTGTATGAAATCTTCAACTGGATTCTCTTCTTTTTATAATACATATCTTCTAGGTCATATCAACTGAAGTTAAAAAAAAAAAAGCTAATTTTTGACTTGTTTTCTTCTAATGAAAGACTGCAAGGTTATTCCCTAGGAAATGTTGAGGTAATTTGTTAACTTTTTTTATGAGTGTGCTGTTAAACAGCGGGTATATTTCTAATGAGAAGTGGCTGCAGTGCTCAAGTGAAATCAATTGCTTTGGTGAAATGATCCCCAGAGCTTGATAATTAATTGCATTTTACTTCAGGTTTGCATGATCTTTTGATTTTCTTTGGGACCAAAGGCAATAGAGTTAGAAGGTTGCTTTTATTTATTAATAAGGATTTTTTAGCACCAAAACTATCTGAATGCAAAGCAGAAGACATACAAAAGAAATGCAGACAAAAGAAAACTTTCCTTCTCTCTTTCTCCTTTTCCTTTGGCAATAACAATTCATTCTCTTGGTCCAGGAAATTGAAAAAGGAAGGGGGAAAGACAGTCCAGTCTGAAGTAATTAACTAGATGAAGACAAAACAAACTAATCATCTCTATTATTGCTTCCTTTTTAGGTGATATTTGTTTTAGGTACGTCCTGACCCTCAGAATAGCACAAGATGGAGAAAAAGAACTAATATTAGCATAGTAAAATCGATTCTAGTGGAGAATTAATAAAATCTCTGTATCTACCCCCAGACCTCACCTCTGAGACAGGATTAATTTAAACACTACATATTAACAGTGCCAGTTACTTGAGGACAACAATATCAGCTGTCTCCAGAGACGATATTGTGGTGAAGCCAATTGTTTTCATTTATCTTTTGATTTCATTAACTGATTTTTTTCCACAGAAAAGCTCACACAAATTTCTCTAACCAGTTCTTATATATAGTTTGGCATTCTTTGAAGTAGTGGAACATAGCAAGGTATATCCATTGCTGATGATGTTTTCTTTGTTTTGCTTACAGACATAAGACAGACAATAGTGTAAAAACTGCTGCGTCTTTAATAATTAACTTGGGATGCATAATCAGGAAATCTCTCCCAGAAGATTGCTGCTAATACTTTGTTTGGTAGTATTTTAGAGCCTAGAAATTACCAGTAAGATTATACAGTTGTCCAAATTCTCCAGTCTACCCAAAGGGCAGCTGAGGTAAACCATCATCACCAGAGCAGTAACACATAGGTGCACGTACAAAGCCCTTGCCTTTAATTTGCTGTCTACCATTTCAGCCCAATATATTCTAAGGCAGAGTGTCAGATTTTTGAGAAAAAAAAAACCTTGATTTTCAAAACATTTTCTGTCTGATTGACATGTGAATACACTCTTTTAAAATTATTATTCTTACTAAAATATTCATATTTTGAGTGTCTATTAACATCGTATCTGTATTCACCACAGCTTGATTTTTCTCTAGGGTTTGCTTAGTCAAGAGGCAATTGTTATAAAAAATGTCAACAAAGTACTATGACAAATCCATCTGCAATAATTCCTGAGCTTCTGGTAAAAGAAAAATTAGAAAAGCTCAGATGAGCAGCTCTGCATTGTTTCTTGGCTTTTGTACACGAAGGACTTCACACATTTATGCAAAAACCAGCATCGCTATTGAACAGCTGTGAGATGATCACTAGAGACTCAAACTTTGACAAGAAAGATCCTCTAAGCTTGGAAATATCCTTAGATTTTGTTCTTCAGAAGAGACTACTCATTCTGTGCACTCTTCTTACTAGGCAACAGAAAGAGGAAATCCAGTATTCCAAATAAAGTAAGAGTAGAACTGTACATTTCCTCTTCTTTTTGGAGGGAGAAAAATGTAAGTATTTAATAATTTATCTCAGAATTCCCTACTTTTCACAAAATCACAGAATTTTTGAGGCTGAATAGACCTCTGAGGTCATCAAGTCCAGCCTATGACCTAACACCACAATATCAGCTAGACCATGTCAGTGAGTGCCACATTCAGTCTTTCCTTAAACACCTCCAGGGATGGTGACTCCACCACTTCCCTGGGCAGTCCAGTCTAGTGTTTAATCCCCCTTTCCGTGAGGAAGTGCTTCCTAATACCCAACCTAAACCTCCCCTGGCGCAACTTCAGGCCATGCCTTCTCGTCCTGTCACTAGTTGCCTGGGAGAAGAGCCTGACCCCCACCTGACTACAACTTGTAGAGAGTGGTAAGAAACCCCCCTGAGTCTCCTCCAGGCTAAACAAGCCCAGCTCCCTCAGCCTCTCCTCATAAGACTTCCCCTCCAGCCCCTTCACCAGCCTCGTCTCTCTCCTCTGGACCCGCTCCAGCACCTCNAGGATGCTGTGGGAGACTGTGTCAAAGGCTTTGCTGAAGTCTAGGTAGACCACATCCACAGCCTTCCCCTCGTCTACCAGGTGGGTCACCCAGTCATAGAAGGAGATCAGATTGGTTAGGCAGGACCTCCCTTTCCTAAACCCACATTGGCTGGGCCTGATCTTCCGGTTGTCTTGTAAATGCCTCTTGATGGCACTCAGATGATCTGCTCCATAACCTTGCCAGGCACCGAGGTCAGGCTGACAGGCCTGTAGTTCCCCGGATCCTCCTTCTGGCCCTTCTTGTGGAAGGGTGTCACACTGGCCAACCTCCAGTCATCTGGGACCTCCCCAGTGAGCCAGGACCAGTGATAAATGCCGGAGAGCGGCTTAGCCAGCTCTTGGCGCCAGTTCCCTAAACACCCTAGGATGAATCTCATCTGGACCTGTAGACTTGTTAAGATCTGAATATAAGAGAAATTTCCAAATCAGATGGAAGCTTCAAGATCAGAATGAGAGCGTTAGAATGCTAATACCAAACTTAGCATTGAGCTTTATTTTAACTTTTGAAATTGTGACCCACTACAGAATGAACAAATTTATGATTAAGTGCTTTAAGTAGAGCTGGAGAAAAGTTTTTCATTGGTGAATACATTCTGAGGTGGTGACATTCTAGAATTGCCTTTAAGACATGTAAATAATTGTGCCAGCTACAAGATGGTACATAATTGGTCCCCAGATATGGGGGCTGTGCCACCAGCCAGCAGAGCTACCATATGTTGATAAGATAAGCAGCCAAGTAGTAATTTGGAAGACATAAATTAAAAATATGTGGATAGTGGTATATGAAGAGAAGGATTTAAGGCCAAAGTGGACAAAATGGAGGCACAAAAAGATGATGATAGTATTGTTTATGGATAAATGCAGCAGATGGTTACTTGTTTCATGTAGGAAATTGATATAGTCACTGAATTCTGAGTCTGCTCCCGTTTTCTTGTTTCATAGTGAATTCACCATGATTCCAACATCAGGCTCTTTCAGTTTCCAGTCCAAAAATATGGGACAATCCCTGTGCAAGACAAGATTATTGCTACTTATGTGTAGTACACCAGATAAGCCATAGATCTCCAGATTTAAAAAATATGAACAGTTGCAACCTGAGCCAATTCTTCTTCCTACGCCAAAACTAAGTCCTTTGGAACTGCTGTAGCTGGAACAGTGGTGGACTCATGATCTGTTTATTCATTAAAAAAAGAGAACATGCTTGTAAGCTGTTTGCACATGTGCTTATAATGGAGGAAAGCTGGGTTTCATGCTGGGTTCTCTCTTTAGCTTGTATGCTCTCAGGGTGACAGAGTAAAGTATCCCTTTCTTGTCCTGTTCGATTGACCCAAGTATTACAGAAGAATCAATATACTTTAAATTTTTACATGCAGAACAGGCAGCCTATCCAACCAGTTACAAACCCTGTCAGCTTAAAGAGTTGAGTTCAATGTCTTTATAATATAAGGGCTGCTGAAACAGGGGAAGTAAAAGAACATTTCTTGTTATAGAGACCAGAGGATGAAATTTTGGAGAAGAAAATCTCAAATGGATAAAAATATGTTAAAGTGATAATACTTATCCCTAAAGGAATCTTATTATATAAAGTTACATGATTATTTTCAAAATGCAGATGACAATTGATGTGAGTACCTTCTATTAAATTAATCTGTGCACAGTCTTTTGCTGTGGTAAATGTATCTGATTTCTGTTAAGGTGACTTGCAAGGAAAAAAGGGTTTGTGTCCTTTTGTTGTTTTCATTTAGTAATGTACAATTTGATGGAAATACTGAAATGTAGCTACTGCATAATGGAAACACTAACGTAGCTTTGAGGATCGCATATGTTTCCTTATTTAAATCTTCTTTTGCATTAGTATTTTGGTATTTGTTTCTATATATGAGGGTTTTATCGTATTTAACTTTTTTACTAAGACCCTATAACCTCTTTTCTTGGACGACTTACTGGTAATTTCAGTAATTGCAATAAGAGGTCACCAGTTGCAGAACTGTTGCTTGGAAGAGGCTTCCGGGATTATCAACTCCAGGTACATGCTTCAGGTGGTCCTATTACTAGAGCTTGGTCCAGCCAGCCCTGGCCTTGTTTTACTATGTCTAGAATACCTCCAAGTTGTTCTCATTGAGCAACCTGTCCCTGTGTGGCATTAGCTTCCTTGAGAAAAAGACTTTTTTCTGATGTCTGTGTGATTTTTCTTCAACGTGTTTTGGTTATCACTTTCATATTAATCCTGAGCTTTTGGCGAGAAAAACACCTCTAACTGCTTAAATTTTAGCTCTGTTGCCCTTTTACCAGAAAGCTTACAAAATCCTGTTGTGGTGGTTTGTTTTTTTTCTTTCAGTGGATCTTGCAGTATAATCAGGGAAGAAAAAGATCAGTTACTTGTAAGAATTCTGTTCTTTTATACAGACCACAAACATTTTTAAGGAGTAACAAAATGGGAAAAGGCAGATTTTCAGGCACCTTTCTAAATGGAAAGTAAGCTTTGCTTGTAAAAACTTTTATTTTGTGTTTTCAAGTCATGGATGCGATAACTAAGCAGTTGCCGAAAATAACTTACAAATTGTTCTATTTATCACTTGCTAGTAAAATAGTTGAAAATGGTAAGACAGAAATCCCAGTTTAGTGGATAATCTAGTACCAATTAGCTCTTTGAAATCTTTTTACATCTTCAAAGTGCAGTACATTAACTAATCCTAAATGCATCTCGTGGGCACAGTATTCTTGCGGGAACTAATTACCGGTGGCCTAAGGATGATTCCTCACAGCATGTATTCTTTTCCAAAACTTACTTATGCACTTCAACAAAGGAGTGTATCTGGCTGTATCTATTAAAGCACATAAATGACACTCAGAGACCCACTCTTTACCTGTCTTCACAACAAGGTAATCACAATTATATGCACAGATTTGGAAGGTACTCTGGGTTTAAAATTATTTCGTTTGTTAGAATCCTAACCATCTGAACACATAGTTTAAGCAATTTTTATTTATTTTTACTATTTCTCAATCATTGTGTATTTATAAAGACAAATTGGGAGAAATCTACAGTCAAGACTCTTTTTAAACACATCGTTAGAACCAAAATGAGCTTCACCAAGTGGTGGCAAACCAATTGAGTGCTTGTTTTGCAGTTCAGTTATAGACTCTGTGTTCAGAAGTTTCTATCTCTGGTTGACGTTTTTGTTGAAGCTGAGACTCCCTATGATCTGAGACCCACTATGATACAATATCTCCTATGATCTTCCCACACAGAGAACATAATGGTCATTAATCTGTAACTAATATCTACTTTCTGTCCTCCAGGAAACACTGTAAATGGTTGATTTCAGTATGTGAAGGCTGTAAAATTCTAATAATCATTTCCCAGATAGAATGCCCTATATGAAAACAAATTAAGCTCCCCTTACTTACTCCCCAAGTAGGATGTTATTTCATTATGAATACCCTAGTCTGCCTTTGAGGAGTGAAGATGATGCTCATGGAAGCAGTTTGGAAACTTGCAGTTGTTTGAAAAAAAAACAAAGAGAATTTTGAGAACAAGTACATTCCAAGCTGTCTGCTGGTATCTTATTTTCTGTTATTATTCATAAAAATAACTTTATTTATTGTAAGAAACAAATTCTATTTCACTGTTGAAACAGAATGAGAAACACAGGCCTGGACAATACACTGATCTAGTCTGTCAAGGGGAGGGCTCATTTGAAGGTCAATCACATGACCTTTTTCCACGTATCTCTAAATGATGACTATAATGATATATGTGTAATCTAAATTGGGAAGAACTAAAAGTTTTCAGATTTCTGATTATAATCCTGTTTGAGGTTTTAAAATAAAGGTGGAAGGGTTTAATTGAAACAAAGTTTTATACATTAGCATCCTTCTACCATTAGTAATCAGAGCCAACTTCATTTTTGCCTTAGATGTAAATACTAATAGGATCAGAACATACTGTCCTGTATTAATTTGTTCCTGATTTGGTGAGATTACAAGAGTAGTGGGATGTCAGGTTGATGTTTTTCCCTCTCTCCTCAGAGAGAAGAGTAGGCCAAGATAGGAAGGAGGTCTGTTAGCATCAGAATAGACTACAAGAGCTTAGCTACCATACAAGGACATAGATATATCATCTACTGGACAATGCTACATGCTCACAAAATGAGTTTGTGGTTGTTAAAATTGAGATTGCTCTCTCTCTCTTGCCAGTTGGGAACTAGTGATTTGACCCAGATGATGGCCTGAGGCATTCTGAATTTGAGTAGCATCACTCTTGTTATTCTCAGCTCTGTATCTGTGATCATCTCCATGTTCAGAGATGTGACAGTTATCCCAGTGAGAGATGAGTATTTCTTCTAGCCTACCTGCTGCTTATGCATGCTCTCTTGAAGTTCACTTTGAGCATCTTATTAACTGCCCTGTTGCTAATGCGGAAGGAGGGTAAGGCATACAGAAAGAGAAGGAGTGCATATAAGCATCCATCCTTAATAAAGATGCTTCTTATCCTGCAGGCATTTTTACTCTTAAATGTGTTTCAGAGAAAATGAAAATGAGAAATGTTTCTAAAACACACCTGCATCAGATCTGATCTCAGCAGGTCTTTAGATTCCTTAAGCCCATCTGCTGTTGCATGGTGACAAAATACTTTGCTTCCAGAAGAACATTATCTTTACTGTCTATGCACAGACCCCATTAATTCATTGTATAGGAGAGCAGATGAGCAAATCTGAGATACTGATAAATGTTGATTCTTTAATGAACTGAGGAATATTTAGTCAAATTAACATATTTCTTTGAGAGTGCATTTTTAAACTTATTAAGCTCAGTGCTGTAAAAGGCAAAACTATCCTCTCCAATTCATACTCTTAGGCCTCAGTAGTTACCCTTCTTTTATCAAAGGCTGGAAGCCAAGGACTGTTAGTAAAAGAAGACTGTAATGTCAAAAGCAGCACTGGTAATGCTGAGCATAAGTACAGGGGACGAATTTAACATATGGACTTTGTAATGCTCTAATGGAATTAGTCTAGTCTGGGGTCCTGACTCCTCAATGATTGGCACAAGCTGATTTAGAGGATAAAGCCCGCAGCTGGTACTTATGAGACAGTATCTTCAAGGTTTTCCCTTTTAGGCACAGTAGCTACAGACTGTAGAGGTGCTTCAAATGGCCTTGTGTTTAAAGGTTCTGTTGAATCTTTCCAAGAACTGAGTATCTTGAACATCTGCTAGACATTCAAAAGTGATTCAGATATGGTCTCTAAAGAGGAACAGTAGCAAGGTTTTGTAAGTATGATCAGCTCCTACAATAATAACTGAACATCAGTGCCAGCATTAATGAGAAAAACAGAAGGTGTTAAAATGAGCTAGAAAGCTTTTAGGCCTATTAGTCACTCTGCCAAATGAACAGCTTTAATAGTTAAGCTTTTACGATGCTCATGCAGTTACCCCAGTATGTTTTATAATGTCTGTCTTGTCAGTGAAAGATAAGGATTTCATTATAATAGAACCACTTTTAGTGAAAATATCTGCTATTTCCTGATTGCTTAACAATTCTGATTTCTTTTGATTTTCAGTCCCATAACAAGAATTACAAGTGAAAGAAGATTCCTTCTGTGCAGCTGCTTCAGAAATTTTGTCTGCAGTGGCATGTTTGTTTTCCATTTGGGTGTTTGCTTAAATTGCATTTCATCCCTCATTTATATTTCTCATCTACATAACATTGCGCACGCTGATGCAGTTTTTCTTGCTATCATCCACATGACTCTCTCTGATTTCATTTGACGCTGTATTAAGGTAGACCATGTTCTTGTTAACACTAATAAGCACCAAGGTGGTTAAGTGCTGCTTTGAATGAAGACAAATGAATGGAGGGAAATGGAATGACTGTACACCCTGTGAAGCAAAAAGGCTGTCTTATTGGACTGAAATCGGCTTATGAGGATAAAATGACTTCACTAACGACAGTCAAGATGGACTTGACTGATTCAGCCAACAGCTTGCTTAAGGTACCATATTATTATCATAACGTTAAGACCTACATGAAGTGTTCCCTTCATCTGATAGCTCTGGTAACACTCATGCCTGTAAAACCTAATTGTCTCCTGGCTGGTCTAATTTATTTCACTAACATATGCTTATTGCAGGGAATATATTTGGACGTAATATTTGTTCCTTAAGTACTCTGAAACAGAAAAACTCCAAAACTACCAGAACTGTGCTGAGGCTTTTTGATACCATTCACTACGACTTTCTCATGTGCAAACCATGGAAACCTGAACTCCAGAAAAAAGGCTGTAAGTGGGTGCATAGTGGCTGAAAGGTCCTATTTGAAACAGTTTTCAGTGGTTCATTCTCCAAGGGGCATGATGCTGAAGTAAAGCCTAGCCAGGCCTTGGATTTTCTAGGCAAATTCCTAGTGCCGTCTCCTACTTCGTTAGAGAAAATACTACTTAGAGATGGATTTACTGTGTGGGGGACACTGAGGTGGAAGAAGTAAAAAGGAAGACAGAAAGCGCCTGGAGCTCCAAATCAACAAGACAAAGGGGTGGATTTGGTCTGCAGGTTGTAAGACAGACCCTAGCAATAAGTGTAAATGGCCTACTTTTGGAAAAAGAAATTAAGCATGTAACACAGGTAGTCTCCACCAACCATCCATCCATCATCAAGGTAGAAAAGGATTGGAGCTTATAATGAGTCACAGGCTGAATATGGTGTTAGAATGTGAGGCTGTTGCAAGAAATAGACTGTCATACGTAAAGCATAGGAAGTAATTTTTCCTCTCAGGTGAGGTTTCAGGTAGCAAATTCTGGCACCACCTTATTTTTTAAATGGAGATGTGGACTAATTATAGAGATTCCAAAAAAAGAAAAATAAGAACTGTAGCAAGATGAGGAACACTTCCTATGAGGAAATGCTGAAGTGATTTCATTTGTATTCAAATGATGTCAGGGAAATGAAATCTCTGGATATTGCATACGATAATACCAAGTTTAAGCCATACTTGCTGTGGTTGGATAGCATTCATGAGACTGGAAGAAATACCCTCTTTAACATTAGTGGACATTCAAATGTCAGAGGAAAGAGATCATCACTAGCTGATAGACACGAGTATTTTTGAAAATGAGGAACTTGCTGCAAGTTATAATAATGTCAATATGCAACCAGCACTACAGAGAACCTGCACATGCACATCCAAGACACACGCTGCATAAAAATTCTAGCCCTTAGAGGGACTTTTAATTGGTCTATTCTCTGTTCTTACTGTCAAAGACTAGACAGCAACATTCTGCATCTACAAAGGATAAATATGGTCCAAGCAAAGCTTAAAAAAAAGACTCACTTGATAAATTAAAATATTATGTTAGCTTCCATTGCAGAGAGGAAAAAAATATAAAAAATTGCAGTCTTAATCCTAGTAGAAAACAGCTGGATCTGACATGTTGACAGAACAGCGACCATAGGTACAGCCTGTACTAATGAGTTAACACTCTGGTCAGACTGTGAATAACAAATAAGCATGACAAGCTCTAGGCCACCAAGGACTTCACAGTGACTGTCACCGCGCTGCACAACATGGACAACTTCACAGAGACTGTAGGAAAAGTGCTTGTGTTCCCACTCCCACAAGGCTTTCACTGCTGTGCCACATGCTGCTTCAGCAATCATGCTGGCTGTGTGTTAGCTCCTGCTGTAGGACGAGAAGGAAAAGCTCTAATTAAATGCAGAGATGTAGCCAAGCAGAGGATTCTCTGTCCATTCTCTCAGCACAGGCCCACAATACAATGACATAAATTCCTACCGTGCAAATTGCTGTTAAGAAGGTTTTCAGAGAATCTCTCTTTTCCTTCTCAACTATTTCTGCTTTAACACGCTTTTCTCACACTTTCATATGTCCCCTTCGCTACCAGGCAGGAGAATAGACTAAATGTGTGGACAGAGGGAGAAGAGGAGAAAGGCCCCTGCATGCCAAAATGGACCTGCTAAAGGAGACGAGAGTCTCTATAAAACCGGTGCTGCTGTGCCCTAGAGTGCAGTCCCAGCAGCCTCTTTAGACCTGAGATCCTGGACTTCATCCATCTTTATTTCTGATCTTCTCTAAAGTTCTCATCAGATTTTTTCCCCAACATATTTTCAGGTATTGCCTACTTCCCTTTCCAAGGTCTCCATAAAAATGGGAAAAGTAAGATTGCACAGATGAAATTTCCTTAGAAAGAATAATAAAACCAGGCATTTTTTTTCCTGTAAAATCAATGACAATGCTAATCAGAAATCAGAATCCCTGGAAACTTTTACGAGTTTGATTATCTGGCACATGATAACTCATATCATAAGGTAATTTATTGTAGTAACAATTTTTGAAAAATATGTTCACCATTTTGTGGAGTTGTATTCTAATTTTTATTGACCCTTATTTAAATAAGTCTAGTAGGAAATTTTCAGCCACTAATGAGTACATTTTCATATAAAACTCTTGTTGCTTTTAATTAGAAGTAAGAAACCGCTATATTTCGTGGCTAACACCTTGTATACTGCAACTTATTGATAAACTGATGCAAAAGAAAATCAATACTAGCTAGATAGGGACGGACAATTTAATGAAGGGTTTGCATACATGTCGATAAATTGAAGGTTGTCACTTACCTGCAGATTGTTTTCCTCACTGATGTAGATTGGGAGTGGGAAATCTCAGTTGCACAAGCAGTACTGGTTTGTGTCACAGTAAAAGAGTGAGCTCTGAAAAAAAGAAATGTCAAGCACATTTTGGTATTTTTGTTTTGTTTATTCCATGCTGCTGCAAATGCGTTTAAAAAATGGTCCATGTAACATATTACATTCAGAATCTTATTGATAAATTAATTGCCACACTACTTCAAACTTTGCTAAATATTCCTCTGTTGTTGCTGCTTATTCCAAGCAAGCAGGCTGTTCTATCCGGAGAATAAGTACCGGAGACCTTATGTATGAACGCTGTTTTGCTGTTTATGATTTGGAATTATTTTGTTCCCTACAACCACAGTCTTTGAAAATTTGTTCTCCCTAGTCTACTTTCAAATTCCCAAATAAAATAGGCAAAGCGAGGAGCTCCCAGCCGATTCTCCTGTGGTGCACAGTATTCCTTTGCGTGTTAAACACATCTGAAATGCTGACCTACTATTTTGGAACTTAATTTTTCTGCAGACTTTCTTCTCCAAAAATCTTAGACCGATAATGAGCAAGCAGTGGAGTAAATAAATAGGTACTGACTAGCCAGAAAGTTCAGCTAATGGCCTGTTTGATAGGGAAGAGTTTACATTTCCCAGCATGCGTCCATTTTGAAAGTTACTGAGGGAGATCTGGGCTTCCAGGCCTCTGCAGAATGATCACTGAACAGTCATTTGCTGGAGGTAATCACTATTATTATGCCCCTGACTCCACATCCTTTGAAGGCATCGAAGGATTGGTATTGATTTTTGAGTAGCATTTGTAAAGGGCCCGTGCACCTGCCAGCAACTGGACCATATCATTAGACTTATCTAAGGGATTTTTCATCAAATCTGTTTCTAAAGATAATGCTAATAGAGGAACTCTTAACCTCTGAATGAGAAGATGGATGCGTAAGAGAGGTTAGCATCTTAAAGGAAAGAACTTCAAGAAAACTGCTGCTAAAAGGCTGTTTGAAGTTACGGATCGCAAGCTAATCTTTGAGTTATGAAGGCAGCACAGTAACAGTTTTCTAATTAATTGATCTGATTGTTCTCAAGGTTGTTGGATTCTTAATATTCACAGGAGTCGATGAATAGCAAAAACCTATTTCTTGGCTCCAAAACAAAGTGGACTCTCAGAAAAAAATAATGCAACAGTTACGTGTCCACATTCATTGCACCTGTGGCAGCTGAGAATTCAAGCATGTCAGAGCCCCACGCTCATGGACTGACTAACCCACCCTTCCTCTCCTCCTGTTGTATCTGCATTTTAAATATTCCCAGCACAGCTATGACGTTTCCTGGCTCTGATAACACTCAGGGCCACAGGGAAAGCACAGTACCCACTCTACAAGCAATGCTGCAGCTGGGGGCCTGTGCATGTGACCCTCTCCCATCATGTCGTGTGAGAGACACTGTTTTGCATTAGGCTTTAGGTGAGCACATCTGAATGTGCTGCAGAATGGTTTCTGAGATTTTGTGATAGGATTTTAGAATCAGGTCACATTAAGCTAACTGAGATTTAGGTACAATTACGGTAAATTTCATCTCTAGTTAGTTAAGCACTGATAGCACCTCAGTCAGAGAGTCGGTCACTGTTTTGCTAGCAAGAACAGATTTCCACACCTAAGTTACAAATAAAGTTTTAAAAGGTTAACTTGGAAACAATGGTATCTATATCTGCCAAGCAAAAACTAAAATTTATTTATTGCAAAGAGCTAGAATTTAAAAAAAAAATTTAAAAAATGTGTTTCTTTTTCTATATTTTTCCTTTTAAAAAATTAAACACACAACTGCAGTTTTGTCTTTTGCCTTTAATTGGTTTTAATCTCATGTTCTCATGAAACCTAACTTACTATTGCAATACACAGAATACAAACAAGAATGTGTTTTTTTCTGAAAGAAAATACGCATTCCCAGGGTTCCAGGGTTCTACACTAAGAATCAAATGAAAACATGAAAAAAAATTAGTCTTCAGTCACAGGACATTCCTTTCTTACTACAGCCTGGTAGTTATATTGACAACCATTTTAGCTCTTAAGTTTACCCGAACACCAGTGAGGTATTATTGTAGTTGTTACTGACAAAATGCTTATGAATATCTTCTACAAATTTGTGAAATTTATTATAAAGTGAGAAATATGAACTCGAGAAAGCAAACAAATTTTTATCTTTATGAGTCTGGAAATGCCCTTCCAAAGGACACAGTTTTCCCAGAGGTATGCCTTTAGGAAGTCAAAAAGCTTTTGAAAATGTTTACTTAAAACACAAAACTTTGCATGTGATTTTCTTTTAAATACAGGATAATGTAGTGCAGAAGAAGCTTATTTAAACTATGCATACAAATATGCATGACTGCCAATTGGATTCAATTTATCCTGACTTAATTTGAATTAACTTGATGGGTCTTTTGACACAAGCTGTACTGCCTAATGGTTGCTTATTTGGGTGCTCTGTATCATTGAGCATGGCAATCAAAAGCTCAGCCAGATGTTCATATTTTCTCTGATTACCCACAGCCTTAGGTCTGAAGAAAAGTCAATCAGCAAAATGATTCTTCTGAGCATCTGTCAAGGTACTGATCACATTACCGTAATAGCAATCAGAAAAGCAGAATGGTTCTGATTCTCCTTTAACTTACCCTGGTCTCAGCCTTCAGGAGCTCTTTACAGGCCTGGTTTGATAACATCACAAAACATAGAAATGATGCGAAATTAGACCAAAAGTCTTTACAAGTAGTTGATATTACCACAGTGAAGAGTGAATGTATTTTTATCTTCATATGACCTTATATTTATGAATATCTTTTGTATGTTTGATACTTGCGTATGCTTATGATGAGTTATTGACTGAAGGGATGTTTTTTTCCAAACATCATCTAAAAGCTTTTAAGAAGTTGAAGAATTAGCACCCATGTGCACAAGAGACCTTAGCCTGCTGAAAGAGTTTGAGTTTACTTTAAAACTTCTGGATACCTGTAAAATACATCAAGATTTATATTTACTGCACAAGCTATGTTTTTCAGTTCACTAGTGTTTTCATGAAAGCATGCACAGAAAATTAAGGTTAGGGGTTTTTTTCCCTTTTTTGTGTATGCTTCTCAAGTGTTCTGAAAGCATGTAGCAGACAGAGAATTTGCATTTATTTTCTGGAGGGATACAGCTTAAAACTACCTTAACCTTTCTCTCCTTAGGTGTTTGAAATGTGTCCTTGCATTTCCCGCATAACTGGAGCTCATTAAGGGTAAGCCTGTTTTTTTGTTGGTTTTTTTTTTCAATCCAGACAGGAACAGTGGTAACAAGGGAGAAAGCACGGCTTGCAACTGTGTTAATTAGAGAATTACCATGGTCTGGAGTTCTTCCCTGCTCAGGAATGTTTTAACTTACAATCTCCACCTGCCTGTCTGGTAGCCAAATATTTTGAGCAAGAATTATCATTCCATTTGTTTCCTTGGCATATCCTCAGCTCAAGACAATTCACAGCTAAGGAGAACTACAGGGAAGAGAGCCCAGGCTAGACCACAACTATTAATTTGCTGCTTTTCTATGTGTAGGACTGGTGCAGGTCTCTGAGTTTGTTGTGCATGTTACATAGAAACATCCTAAACCTGAATGTAGAAGAATCTTTGCCATGATCCTTAGAGGTGATGGACTGTGGACAAGAGGATTCCTTATTTTCAACCATTTATCTTAAGAGTTGTGATGAAATGTCCTCTACATTTCAGCAAGTGCAAAAGTAGACCTGTGGACAGTCATAGCACTGTGTGCTGCTTCTCCCCTTTGAGTAATGAAGCTTGTGCTTCTGGTTTACACTGCTTAATGAGTATCATGTCAAAAAGATGAATTTAACTTGACAGATTAAGATAATAGGGGAAAGATTCTGGAAATATAATTACAGGTGATGAGCTGCAGCAGCAATTAATTCAGGTAGGAGTTTACTGAAGAAAACTCACAGGCTCAGCCACAAAACCTTGATTGTGGCTTAGTTTTCAATCAAAGCTTTCAGAGGAAGGTATTATATGAAAGAGGAGCTACCACATCCACCACAAAGCAGCTTAGTATGACTCGTGTTTCAATGGAAGAGTTTTGAGTGGCAAAATTCTATAAATGGTGTTTTGAGAACTAATGACACACATCCCTAGTTAGTTTACAGAGTTGTTTAAATATTAAGCATTTGCATACCTGCTGTCAGAAGTCCCACAGCTACTCAGGCTTTGCAGAACTGTGAAGCCGTTTCTACCACAGAAATAAACAACCTCTCGTCTTCCCTTTACTATTTAAAAAGGTTTCTCGCCTTAGGTTGCGTACATCCAGCTCCTCAAGGCCTAATCCTCAGAGGAGCGCTAATTCATGGGAAGCGCTTGCAGCACAGCATGATAGCGGAGAAAACACAAGGGAGCGTGAGGTTGCGCTGCCTGTACGCTATGGACATGGAGTCAGAAAACATGCAATGGGTTCACAGGTCTGAGCGAGAAGGCAAGGTTCATATTTGTGTTCTTCTGGTCTTTTTTGGGGGTGGAGAGGGTTTGCTTGCATTTTTTGNCACCGCCCGGTGCCGGGGCACAGCCCCCGCGGGCCAGCCCGGGCGTCCGGCCTTAGGGCGGTCTCTGCCCTCCTGCCGGAGCCCAGCCGAGCCAAGGCGAGCGGCCGCTTGGCCCACCACGAGCATTTGCTGCCGCTTTCAACCCAGACTCCCTCGTTGGTGGAACATTTGCTCAGAAAAAGCATCCAAATAAGCGTCCCTACTAGCACTTGTTGAAACAGGGCTTTACTGTAAATATTTCCCCAGCTGTACTTGGTCATTTTTGTCTGCCTTTGTAACCCTCTGTTGCCACATATATAGCTTTCATGGGCCCTGGGCTATACCCCTTTCTGCTTTTTGCCTTGTTAGAGCCCTGGCCGTGTGTACAAGCTAGCCCATGTTTGTTTACAGAGACTTGAAAGCGTGCATCAAGCTCTGTATTCCTTCACTGTGTTTAAATAGAAAAGGGTGGAATGCTCTCTGGCTGTTGCTACCTATGGTAGGAAAATATTCCAGTACTGCAAGAGCAGGAGAGCCCTGCAGTACTTGGTGGTTTTGCTTCCTCTGAGTTAACACATCTCATTAGAGTTAAATGTTATCTTTTCATACACCATCACAGCTGAGTTCCACTTGGGTAACGTGCATTCAGATTTGCTGTATATCTGTATGAAGTATTTATTGTTGTGCATATTAAGAGGATATTAACTAACTGTGCTTGCATATGTTTCGGCTCTTAGTTAGCTTTCAAATTTGTGATTTTGCTTTCATCTTAGTTTTATAGTAGATAATTCTAACCTGCTCATTAAATTTAATGAGTAATCATACCGGCTAGCTGCTGTTTCTACATGGTACACTTGTGCATACAGTCATCAGAAAGATTATGCAAAACATGAGAAATGAATGCATGCAGGCAAAACTGCATAATGTCTTGAAGATAGTCAAGAATCATTTAATCAGGAAATTTTTCAGGTATCATCAGTTCATGTGTACTGTCCTTTTTTTAGTTTGTTTCGGTTTTTTTTATTGCTTTCTCCAGGAAAGTTGTCGTGAAAAGTTGTGACATGAGTTCAAATGTGTTTCCTCAGGTGGTTCCTCATATTATGACTTTATTTTGAGGTTAATGTACTTAGAAAATGAAATAAAGCAACTTTAATGTGCAGAGGGAAGTTTCACACGGTCATTAATGTGAACTAATCTCATTGTTTTCATCTGACTTTAGTTGCAGAAACAGTCCTCAGGAGGACTACAGTGCTGCCTGACCCATATGCTTCTGTGTGCTAGAAAAAGAATGCAGAAATTGAGCAGCCCTCATCATTGCCTATTCCTAATCTGGATATCTGGATGGCCCAGACAGGCTTTATGTTTTGTGTATCTGCCAGCAAGTTAGTGTGGCTGTATAGTGATTTCCCAGACTGCTCACCCTCCCCCATTGTTCTTTCTCTGGCCTTCAAGTGTCTGACCTTGAAAGTCAAGCCTCTTGTCTGCTTTTCAGATGTCCTGTACTTTTCAGTGCCACAACAAAATGCGGCTACGACATGAGAATAGAGCTGCTGCGGAGGAAGCAATTTTGAGATTGTCTGTTTAAGACAGAGGTGTGCTTGGGAAGGAAGGGGAGGAATGTCAAGGGACAGACATGGCTGCAGCCAGTATTAGTGGCACCGTGATTCCCACAGAGGCCTTCAGCCTCTGCTGCTTTTTTAGGTGTGGTTTTTAGGTGCGGTTTTGCTGCTGCCCCCTAACTAGGGGGTTGGTGCACACTCTGACTTTGCAATGGCTGTGAGAAACAAACCTTGACTGCTTCTGTGTGTCAGCAATCACACAGCATACTCCCACGCTGGGTCTTAAAGATTTCTCACCCTCCTGCCCTACACTGAGGATAGGAGGGAGCCAAGTTCTGCCCCATCATTTTTTTTTTTCCATATATTTTCCCATTGCTTCCTTATTTCCCTACACTTTTCTCCTTTCTGTTGTACACTGAGAACTATTTCTGCTTAGTTTTATTGTGCCTTTCTTTTTTATAGAAGCCTTTATTCAACTGTCAGTATTGTACTCAGCTCCTGTCCCCCAGCACAGGGGGAAACAATCTTAGAGTGGATACTGGTGGACTTCCTCCTACCAGTCAAATATTTTCAGATGGTTTGAANGAGTTGTTTAAATATTAAGCATTTGCATACCTGCTGTCAGAAGTCCCACAGCTACTCAGGCTTTGCAGAACTGTGAAGCCGTTTCTACCACAGAAATAAACAACCTCTCGTCTTCCCTTTACTATTTAAAAAGGTTTCTCGCCTTAGGTTGCGTACATCCAGCTCCTCAAGGCCTAATCCTCAGAGGAGCGCTAATTCATGGGAAGCGCTTGCAGCACAGCATGATAGCGGAGAAAACACAAGGGAGCGTGAGGTTGCGCTGCCTGTACGCTATGGACATGGAGTCAGAAAACATGCAATGGGTTCACAGGTCTGAGCGAGAAGGCAAGGTTCATATTTGTGTTCTTCTGGTCTTTTTTGGGGGTGGAGAGGGTTTGCTTGCATTTTTTGTTTGTTTTGTGGTTTTTTTTGTTGGTTTTGGCTTTTTTTACTTATGCCTCTGTGGAGGTAATAACTTGAATCCACCTCTTCGACACGCAGAGATGTAAAAATCTGTGTCTCTGCCACTGGTGTATTCTTAATGCGATATTTTTAGGAGAAATAGAACCGAGTCACAGACTTTTTTGGCTAGGGATAAGAGGAGATACATCTCTCTTACACAGGCAGACTCAGAAGCTGCCTTATAAGCTTTAAAGGAGTCGTCATCTCTCCTGAAGCGGCGGGAAACACGATGGGCTCACAGCCCCTATCGCGGGGCAGATGCTGTGGCTTAACGGTCCTAACGGTCGCTGCCACAGGTGCCGGCGCGCGGGCGCTCCTCGCGCGCGGCCCGGCCCG
>VWZK01021142.1:233645-266721 GCA_013396935.1 Baryphthengus martii | reverse complement strand
TTTTTTTTATTGCTTTCTCCAGGAAAGTTGTCGTGAAAAGTTGTGACATGAGTTCAAATGTGTTTCCTCAGGTGGTTCCTCATATTATGACTTTATTTTGAGGTTAATGTACTTAGAAAATGAAATAAAGCAACTTTAATGTGCAGAGGGAAGTTTCACACGGTCATTAATGTGAACTAATCTCATTGTTTTCATCTGACTTTAGTTGCAGAAACAGTCCTCAGGAGGACTACAGTGCTGCCTGACCCATATGCTTCTGTGTGCTAGAAAAAGAATGCAGAAATTGAGCAGCCCTCATCATTGCCTATTCCTAATCTGGATATCTGGATGGCCCAGACAGGCTTTATGTTTTGTGTATCTGCCAGCAAGTTAGTGTGGCTGTATAGTGATTTCCCAGACTGCTCACCCTCCCCCATTGTTCTTTCTCTGGCCTTCAAGTGTCTGACCTTGAAAGTCAAGCCTCTTGTCCGCTTTTCAGATGTCCTGTACTTTTCAGTGCCACAACAAAATGCGGCTACGACATGAGAATAGAGCTGCTGCGGAGGAAGCAATTTTGAGATTGTCTGTTTAAGACAGAGGTGTGCTTGGGAAGGAAGGGGAGGAATGTCAAGGGACAGACATGGCTGCAGCCAGTATTAGTGGCACCGTGATTCCCACAGAGGCCTTCAGCCTCTGCTGCTTTTTTAGGTGTGGTTTTTAGGTGCGGTTTTGCTGCTGCCCCCTAACTAGGGGGTTGGTGCACACTCTGACTTTGCAATGGCTGTGAGAAACAAACCTTGACTGCTTCTGTGTGTCAGCAATCACACAGCATACTCCCACGCTGGGTCTTAAAGATTTCTCACCCTCCTGCCCTACACTGAGGATAGGAGGGAGCCAAGTTCTGCCCCATCATTTTTTTTTTCCATATATTTTCCCATTGCTTCCTTATTTCCCTACACTTTTCTCCTTTCTGTTGTACACTGAGAACTATTTCTGCTTAGTTTTATTGTGCCTTTCTTTTTTATAGAAGCCTTTATTCAACTGTCAGTATTGTACTCAGCTCCTGTCCCCCAGCACAGGGGGAAACAATCTTAGAGTGGATACTGGTGGACTTCCTCCTACCAGTCAAATATTTTCAGATGGTTTGAAAAAGAGCACTTGATCACAGTTTAAAAAAAACAAGGGAGAGGTGAGCTGGTGAAATATCCTTTGTTCTGTTCAGAAGCGGGAGTGCTGTGGAATTTTTCTTTTTACGAATTAAAATTCCATTTTTGGCCCTTTCTGACAGTAAACAGCTTTAATCTTAATATCTGTGCACTGAGTAANAAAAAAACAAGGGAGAGGTGAGCTGGTGAAATATCCTTTGTTCTGTTCAGAAGCGGGAGTGCTGTGGAATTTTTCTTTTTACGAATTAAAATTCCATTTTTGGCCCTTTCTGACAGTAAACAGCTTTAATCTTAATATCTGTGCACTGAGTAAGTCTGCAGGCCTAGAGCAAAGTGGTTATTTTTTAAATCCTTCTGAGGAATAAAAAATGGGTAAGTGATCCCTATATATCCAAATCAGAAAGTTACTGAATAGTGTATGTTAGGAAGATTATATACTTATGCATTCTCCAGAGCCTGAGCCTTCACATTGTGCTGTGTTATCTTGTGAGCCAATTTGAGCAACAGGACCACAAAGCACAGCTACTCTCTCACCTGAGCTGCCATTGAGATGATATTCTAATAAAAAAGGCGTGAGCTCAAGAGACTGTCTGAATAGAATATAAAACCTTGCTTATTTTTTTGGTTAATATTTGACAGAAAGAAGCTTTTATGTCAGTAAAAATAACTTCATTCTAAATGTCTCCGCTTCTGATTCACTTACCATACTTTACACGCTGTTATGAACGGTGGCTGCTCCAGCAGTCATTCCGGTGGGTGACAGTACCCTAGCTGACTTCACTGGGCTCACTGTGTGAGATTTCAAGTAAGCTAACAAATAACAAAATAGTATCTCTGTTTCAGAAACACTAATTGGATTGGGATGTTGTTATTTATTAGTTGCATCCTGAGTTCTGTTCACAGTTCAACATTTAGTTAATTATTTTGCATTTAAAAACTGCTCTATCTTTACTTCCTGCTTGTGCTAGGGAGCTACAGAGCTTGCAGGCTGGGCCTCTGCAGGCCACCCAGCACTATGGCTTTGTGTTGCTGCAACACATGGTGTGCTGTGGCCATTTTCAAGACCCCTGGCTATGAGGTATTTCAGGGTACTGAGCAGGAGGCTCCTGTGTTCATTCCTGGTCATTAGGAGGACCTTGAGACTCTGGGCATCCTTGCTGTTCCAGCCATGTGGACTCGGAAAGGTTCTTCTAATTACCTGTTTACATCCGTACTATAGTGAAAACACAGCAGAAGATTCAGTTTAGAGAACTTCTGGGGTCAGAGAAGAAGTAGTTTTTCTTCTTGCAAATATTTTTACTGATTGCTATTTAAGGTATGAAGCAAAGGCCGGAGCACAAAATTAGAAGATGGCTTAGTGAGCTGTTAAAGAACTCGAACATGTACTTATATCCAATCTCTAATGTACACAGAAGAAGAAATTATGATAAATATTCCCTCAGCTATTCTGCTTACTGTATCATTTGGAAAGTGATTAATTTCTCATTTGCGTGTTATTTGTTGAGGGCTTATTGTCGCTGTTTGTGGCAGATGTGTTTTTGTTTTAAAATCACGAAGGTGGTGGAGCGATTATACTTGCTGAGCCTTATGTTGCTCTGAAAATACCAGCTGAGT
Source organism: Baryphthengus martii (assembly GCA_013396935.1). Lineage (NCBI taxonomy): Eukaryota > Metazoa > Chordata > Aves > Coraciiformes > Momotidae > Baryphthengus > Baryphthengus martii. The sequence continues at coordinate 263,962 of VWZK01021142.1, read as the reverse complement.
ATGAGAAAAAGCAGTAACATTAGTCACTTGGGTGTAGGATGGCTGACAATCAGGAAATTGGAAACTACTGCTGCTATCAGATTGTAATAGCTCAGTAGACATCGAAAGGCAATCAAGTAGTCAGCATCATCTACCAAAATGCAAATTACTAAATGATGATGAAAGGAAACCGGAGGACAGACTCAGGGTTCTTCCTGGGGAGTAAACTCTGGGCTTCTGACAGAACAGCTGTCACTGTTGAGAAAGGAAAGAGAAAACAGATGCATTGACTTCACTGTCTGGTCCCTTGGTCAGCTCTTATTTATATAAATCATATTTTAGTAGTGTATCATGTAATTGCAGTATATTGGATGGACTGATTTTTTATCTTCATTTGCATTTTAACCACTGTGCAAGTTGGAGCTCTTTTATGCTTCAGCAAGATTTAGCTACAATGTCTTTTTGATCTTAAAAAAAAATGATTTCTTAGATCATACCAAGGAGAGAAGACACTTAGATCCCAATCTCATTGCTGAATTCTTAACAACTGTCTGTCCTACTGATGTTAGATGTCTTTGATGGCGATCACTTCTCCACCCTTGAGAAACTAGAAATAAAGTGAAGGTCTGGCAAAGCTCCTGAGACAACCTAGGCAAACATGTCCATGGTAACATTGTAAGCTTTGGTTCCATCCTCTTTGGTTGGAACAGAGCTGTCATTCACATAGCTGAGAAAAAAAAAAAAAACCAAGCCCAATTTTGGCTAAAGCAGCACATCTGATTGTTTGTATGCATGCAGCCTTCCTCACTGTAATAATGTTTGATGTCCTTACTGAAAACAAAATGAATAAATAGCTTTAGAGCAGTCTACTCTTTTGTGATAATCTTGCATTGTTTGTTGTTTTTTTTTTAACCAGACTAACAATGAGCCTCTTTGATAATTTGTGTGCCTAGAAAAGGAACACAAATAAGACACCTTTCCAGGTAAATATAATAGACATGGAATTTAATATCCTGTCTTTGTCATTTTCAAGTCATTTTTGGTACATGTACAATAGAAGATGGTCATTTACAGAAAATGAGAGTGCTTGTAATAGAAAACCAATTGCTATTAAGGCACCTCCTACCAGTCATTAGCAAGTGAAGCTTCATTTTAAACAAAGCTGTTCCCAAGAGGAAGAGTGTTACGCAAATAACTGTGCTTATTTTTTGAAACATATGGTAGTTTTCTGGGTCACAAGGTCACAAGGTGATTGTTGATGTTATCCATAATGACTGCCTACTTAGACTGAAAAAAACCCAAACACCTTCATTATATTTTAAGAAATTTTCAAAGAAAGAGAGAGGAGAAGAAACTACACAGGACAGTTTATACCTCTATCATCATAGCTTGTCATTTAAATCTCTATCATATGTCCAGGTTATTCTGGACATTGCCTCAATCTGTAATATTTGTTGGCTTGTGTTTGCTGTGTGCCTACGCCAAGCACACATACAGGCGTGGTGGAGAATGGCTTGAAAGCAGTCTTGAGGAGAAGGACCTGGGGTGGGAGTGTCAGCTGATGAAAAACTGAACATGAGCTGGCAGTGCGCACATGCAGCGCAGACGGCCAACCGTATCCTGGGCTGCGTCAAAGGAAGCGTGCCGAGTAGGTCATGTAAGACCCCATCTGGAGTCTGCATCCAGTTCTGGGGCCCCCACAAGAAGGGGGCAAGAAGGACCTTGAACTGTTGGAGTGGGTCCAGAGGAGGGCCACGAAGATGATCAGAGGGCTGGAGCACTTTCCGTATGGAAACAGGCTGTGAGAGTTGGAGCTCTTCAGCCTGGAGAAGTCTCCAGGGAGACCTTATAATGGCCTCTAAGTACTTGAAGGGATCCTGCAAGGAAGCTAGGGCTTGTAGTGATAGGACAAGAGGCAATGGCTTTAAGCTGGATGGGGTATTATTTAGACTAGATATCAGGAAGAAATTCTTTACAGTGAGGGTGGTGAGACACTGGAACAAGTTGCCTAGGGAAGTTGTGGATGCCCCCTCGCTGGAAGTATTCAAGGCCAGGTTGCACAGGGCCTTGAGAGACCTGGTCTAGAGGGAGATGTCCTTGCCCATGGTAGGGAGGTTGGAACTAGATGAGCTTTAAGGTCCCTTCCAACCTAAACCATTTTATGATTCTATGAAAATACCTACTCTATTTCCATGCAACACAACAGCAACATCTGTATTTGCAGTGATGAAACCATATACCATCTCCAGTATGGCTTTTTGTCTGTTTAGAGAGCGAGAGGCTTGAAGCAAACTTGAAAGTGCTCATTTTGCTCTGACCTGGGGTGAAACCTCAAGATTACAAAATGTCCAAGTTCTGTTTTGTCAGTTTCTAGAGGTAAAATTCATGTCATACAGCAATTTCAGTCTTTTTGTGATTTCATAGGTTTTTAATTTGTAGTGTGAACAACACTGATCCTTGTTTTCTTATGGGTTTGGTTGAGTAAGGAATTTAGCTTGCATAGTTTTGGAGTGGGTGGTTTGGTTTTTTTTGATAACAGCATATGATGAATCTTAAGTTTTACGTTTTTATGGCTAGTAGGGTTTGACTACAGCCTGTAAAGTTAGAAAAACTGTGTGACTTTTGATATGAAATTTCTTTCTGTTTTGAAGACTGCTTTGTTTGTTTGTTTGTTTTAAGCACTGCTAATATGAAACTTAGGTCAAGAGAAAAATATGTAGCATCATTCTTGCTTGAAGGCAACAGTACATAATGGCAATTTTCTCCCTTTAATCAGAACAAGAACAGCATATTGAAAGAGAGAATGGACGAAGAGGAGGTAGAATAACTAGTGGTGGTGAATGAGATGTTTTCATGACAAGACTAAATAGTAAGGTACCTGGCTAAGGCCTAAAGGAGTGCTAAAGCATAAACGTGATGAGTCCTTGCCTGAGAGGTGTAGAAGACTTTGTGTTAATTTCCTCCTTTGGGACGTTGTCAATGTGAACTTTGACAAGATAGTTTGACTCATTGTGGAAAAGATTGGGGTTTGTTTGGCTTCTTGCATACATCTTTGCACTCTTAGAAACACTGTTCTGCTTCAGCCTAATCCTTATTCTACCAGACCACAACCATTTACATTTTTTTACCCAAAGTAAAAAATGGTCTAGAAACAGAGTGAAGTTACAGTAATGACAGTGGTTGAGCTTTTGACATTGAAAAAAAGAGAATGACTAATTCAGGTAGACAAGACTTGATTTTATTAATAAAATTTGTATTTTCCTCTTTGAGGTGACAGTTACAAACTTTGGTTCAAAAATAAAAGAAAATATGAACAGCAAGAAGTTGACTTTTGAAATCTCACTTTTACAGGTATAAACGTGCATAAGAAAATAACCAGTTGGAAATGAGCCAGCAGAAACTAGTACTATTTAATTTAACAATTTATAAGAAATAGAAACAAACATTTCTTTTCAAGTCTTACATATATTATGAAAAAATAATTACAAAAGGATTTGTGTTGTAAAGCTAAAATGTAATTTCTACTTCCAACTACTGAATAAAATGTTCAGAGGGAAGGCCAAACCAAACCATTTTTTATTTTGGTGAGATTTGAGTTGCAAGTTGTAACAGTTTGGGTCAAAGACAGCTCTGTAGGAAGCAGTCCCCTCGTATGTTGCTTAGCAACTATGTAGAATCACATGACCTAGACATATTGTATCCCTGGCCTTCAGGTGAAATAGCAGGAAAAAATAATTCATATTAATGGGATGGGCAAATATTGTACAGGACCATTCTGTGGAACTTTTAGTATCCAGTTCAGGAAGCAAACATCCATCATTGCTCACATAAAAATCTAAGTAAACACTTCAGAAATTCATAAATAACTGTTCAGAATCCAGTTTTAATATTTATGCAGACCAAATAAGCACAACGGAAACAAGTTCAGATGAGCTTAAAAAAAAAAAAAAGGAAAGCTATATGGCTAATTTATTTCACACAGATCTCTTAAAAGGAAGGTTTTTTCCTTCTGTATTTTCCCCACCCAAAAATAGAAACTTGTTTATTTTAGATATATACAGGTATCTTATGAAATTATGGAATTAGAGAAGAAAATAAAAAGTCTGAGGTATAGCACCATGGAACACAGCACCTTTGAAGGTACTTTCGTTATTGAAATTCATCATCACAGAGTGATATCAGTAGAAAAGAGTTGTCTGAGTGTGCTGCTCGAGATCTTCCATTTTTGCCACCTTAAGTTTTGTTGGCGACTTCAAATAACAAAGCTCTTCAACAACAATATATACAAAGGGATTTTATTATTAATCAGAAACGGAACTGGCTTCACTGGCACATACAGCTTTATTTTTTTGCGAATACATACACAGTATTGACAATGCAGTTTTGTTATTATAAAATAAGAGCCAGATGCAATTCAGAGGCACATGCAAGTTTTGGAAATGGACAGAGAAAAAACAGTATAGTACTGTACATAGAATAATTACAGTCTATTAAACACTTCTTAACACCTCTTTGTTGTAATGGAAGGAGCACCATGTCATTCACTTTTTTACAGCACCAAAGGAATCCAAAGGGGGGTGTTCCTAAAGTGAGCCCTGTGTTGTCTGTCTGTGCCACAGCATCTTTGCAAAATAAGTTTAAGTCATGTGATTCTGGCCCTACAAGGGCAAACATTACTTTCTAGATAAGGCATACATACACAGCAAGACACATTTTCTATGCCATCCTTATTCAAAACTTGCATGTGGCATGAAGTGGGTTGATAGCACCAAAGTGCAACATTTTTGTTGATCTGATTTTATGTTAAGCTTAACCAAGGAAGCAGACAGGACCGACCTCAAATCCAAACTTCTGGTTCTGATCACCAAAGTCATTGATCATTACATCAACGATAGGCACTTGGTCTATTTTGGGTGTGTTGATTTCAATTACCGTCTTAGCGTAGCCCTTTCTTGACTGTTAAAAAAGAAAAAAAAAAAAAAGAACCCAAACATGGTTATATATCAGAGCACGAAGCAAGTGCTGTAGATTTTCATAGCATATTCCTGAAGTGTAGAATCTATAAATTATTGTCCCCCTCATGTACCAGATATTGAAAGGGATCAGCTCATAACTTTTTGGCTTACTAAAATAGGCCTAGAAATGAAATATTATCTAAGACATTTGATGTTTTTTAGAGAATTCTGAATCCACATCTGTACTATTTAATAAATAACAACAGTATTTTCATGGCAGTGCACCTGTCTTCCTTATGAAAAAATCACTAATTCTGAAAGACGAAAAAGATTCACTTCTAAGAAGAAAGCCTGTAACCGTTGCATAAAATATTACAGCAGCTGTTTGGACATGAAAGAAAATAGTAGTTTGACAGGACTGTCAACTGATACACTTAGAAACCAGGTTTGAAGGCACACCCTTACTTCCTAACAAAGGCTCTCTACCTCCTCTAAATATCATCCAGCCCAATCATCACATTAGTTATCTGGACTGCACTTTAACCAGGTGGTGTTTTATGTGAGTCTTGCGGAGACCCCTTCCAGCTCTCCCAGGGTCTTAGAGTTTAGATGAGCATTCAAGTTGGTAGATCTGAGCTTTCTCAGTTTAGTGATGGGAGTGACACCCTAAATCACTTCTATCTCTCTCTGGAGCTCTAAACTCACACACTGTGGATAACAAAAGCCAAATAAATAAACAGGACATACAGAAAGGCAGACATGAACCAGTAATGTATTAGAATCTCATTAATGAGGGGAAGATACTCTACATTTACTTGAACTGCTTCTCTGCTTCAGAGCCAGGTATATATCCTGGTACTTTCAGATCTCTGATTCTCTATCACTGACTTCTCAGGAACTGCATTCCAAATGCTCCCGTATCAAACCCCAAAATAATTAATGAGGCTTCAACTGTCACTTGCTCTTTTGATGTCTTCATTTCAAAGTGTTCAGTACAAACCGCTCTGTTTCTGAAAAGAGGTAACAGTTGCTATGCCTACAAAGGCCCTGCTGGAGAGGTGGTCAGAGAGCTGATGCATGTTTGGACAGCTCCAGGGATTTTAATCAAGCTAAGAGCGGTTTTAGATTACCAAAACATGACAAAAGGAAATAAAAAGTCACATATCAAACTATGCAATTAATTCACTGTATTTGGGTACATACACATGGCTTACTTCAGACGTGGTTTTACTGTATTCAGTAAATATTCTGTCTACGTATGCCCTGATTTTGAGTATAAATATATTTTGTTGATGGGCTGTCTCTCCTGATTATACTTTTTTGCTTCTGTTCCTCTCTTACACTAGCAGATAGTCTAGTTTCAGCTCATTGGTGCTGACAGCCATGCCAGGTTTGTTCTATTACTGTTGCTTGGCTTATGGTTGTTTGGATGTGTTTTGTACATCTATAAAAATTGAATAAGGGGCTAGTGTACTGTAGTTAAAAATGTACTAAAAGGCAGTCCATTAAAAATAAAGTGTTTAGAAAGGTTATCTCAGAAGGCTACTGGGAAAAAAAATTAATTTGATTTCTACTTTAATTAACAGGTTGGTTTTGTAAAGATCTTCTGAATCTCTACTTACTGCACAGCCATCGTGAAGAGCTTTGATGTAAGGATTGTTGTCATAAGACATTTCTTCATCATTTGATCCTAAGAATCTTAGCGCTTTGTCATAGCTGTCAGATGATGCATCATGCCAAGCTACAGACTGATGACAGTTGTAAGTGAAATTTTGTCTGGCAGAGGCACTCAGTAGTTTAAGGAATGTCATTTGGACCATATTAATGGAATTGCCTTCAATATCCAAATAGGAAAGCTGGAATATATAAGAAATTATATGAATATTTATCTATTTTCTTTGTTAAAATGCAAAACAAAATTACGGTTGACAAAAAAAAACAACACAGAACTGTCCTTACTAAAAAATAAATAAATCAGCCAATGTAACATTTGATCAAGTTCTAAAGTTCAGTAAACCTATGACTCAATAAATAGATTTTCATATTTTTGGAATGCATTTAGGATAAAGAACTACATATTTTAGCTTCATTCTAATGGGAAAGAATTACTCCTATATGTAGTGTAAAACAACAGAATCTCTTTGGGAACCTGTTTTTAGTTAATTATAAAAGTCATGTCAGCCTGCAGTCTCATCTTTGCATACTCAATATATTTCCAGTTATCTAGAATGGCACAAGGCTGCTTTACTAAAGTTCACTGGTGATGTGTGGTCTGCTGAAAGCTAGATCCTCACCATCACCTGTGCAGGTGACCAGTGGGATCATTGTGGGGCAATACAGAGCAGGCCCCTGCTATTCAGTAGCAAAAGGCCATATAGCTGCTCTGATACTTAGGGTGAAAAGGCCGGGTCTGAGAAGTCTTTTCATTGTCTAAATATTTAGGGAATTCCTTGGGATCTGTTCATCACTGATAACATGTACTTGATTTGTGAATAACTGTTAAGTTGCAGTGACAACTTACAAGTTTGCCTCGCTTAAATTCACTAAACCACGATCCTGGATTCTCCTTTGGCCATGATGAAATTCTAACCTGTGTTGTAAAACAGCAGAGATAGAAATATTTAAAATATGTGTTAATAGATATGAAAGTTTTACATTACCTGGGACAAATTTAACATCAGATAGTAAAGAATGGTTCTTTCTGAGATCTCAGCCTCTTTAATGCTCTAAAATAGGATGTTTTTTCTTGTATGGAATACCTTCAAATTAGTGAGTTTAAATGGAATCCAAGGTGATAGCTTATAAAGAGAACTGCTTCTGTTTAAGGGAGACTGTTGTCATATGTTAAGATTCAGGTAAACTGCTATTATAAATTGCTCCAGTGAAGAGTGTCTAAATTAGTTTTCACTGGTGTTGATGCTGATAGATCTCTCTCATTTAGGCAAGCTTTTGGAAAGCCTTCCTGTACACAATGTGCTCCAGCAGAGGCAATTTATAACAATGAGTGAGGACACTGTTCATATATAGTGTTTTACATCTACTTTGCATCGGTATGAATGAATAGATATAAATGAACCCACAACAGAAATACAGCAAGAGTTTCGCTTTTAGGTGTCAAATACTGGATTATGCACTTTGGCTGCGCATCCTGAAATGCAGGGAAAGGTTAGCAAGCAGGTGCATAGACTCCCCATCTAAGCAAAAGTGTGAAAATGCTGTTTTTCAACTCTGTGTACCATTTTACCGCTTCATTCAGATTTATGCAAATTTTAGGGTAATCAGAAAGACAGATACATGAAAATGTGATAATGTCATTATCCTGTTCAGTTCAACATTGCAACAGCTTAGTAGGATCTGTCAGTTGCCAATGGAAAACACAGATTGGTACTTACTCCTTCAGATTTCTTGTCTGGGTAGATGCAAGTTTCCCCACCTGCTGTGAAATTGCAGTATACTTTGAAGGAGTCTCCAGAGCAGCCCTGGTTAGGATCAATCCAATATTCCCCTAAAACAAATGAGAAAATATTTGCCTTATATAGTGAAAATGGTATTTGGAAGATCCAGGTTTTACTGCTACCTAAAGGGCCTCCAAAGTTTGCAGCAAAGTTATTTGATCTGAATGATGAGAAAACAACCTTTTCTTTTCTGCCTTATGATTTGTTGCTGTTGTTGTTTATGAAAGATTAACATCAGGATCAAAGTCGATTTTTATCCGTATCCTTTTGGTTTTATCTAATTTTACTTTAAACCACGACTATATTGCAGGATACTGCTAAGGCTTTGGAGGAGCTGCGGACGTCAGTCTAGAGGAGGAAGGACATTATGTGTGAGGCATACATTCTAGGTCTCAACAATTTGGCCATTTCAGTATTTCAGCTAGAAGGATAATTTGTATCTATCTGTGATGATAGCACTCCAAAACAGAGCGGAGGCAGCCTAAGGCAGAAATAAACCATAACTTAGATCAGAGAGCAAAATCTGGAGTAATTTGCATACCTATCTACATAAATAGATGGCCTCACAGGCCTCACACTGTGAGGGCTTGTGGAAGCTTTAGGTACTTGTAGTTGGCATAAGTACATAAAGCTTCCATTGAGACAGAGACACGTCAAGCAAAGATGGTTTTTACTACTGGGTTATGAAGGTGCAACACTAGTGAAACTTTAGACTGCTTTAGTTGATAAAAACACTTTATCTAATGCTTGATTGGGTGATATGGTTTGAAAGACAATTAAAGTTTGCATGAGGCTTCCCATGGTTTCTGGCATGATTGGGAATTCAGGCCCTACACTATTAGGATGAATGAAGGCTGGGCATGAAAGAAAGCCACAGTCAATCCAAGGTCCACTAAAAATGTTTTTTAAAACCTACCATTCTAATTACAATGATTTCTGTGATGTGGGTCCTTATCTCCAGCTAGTTAACAGCAGGACAGAAAATTATTTTTTTGACACTACTGTTCTAATCCAATTTCAAGCAAATAGTGGAGATTTCAAAGAGGAATGACAAATCCTTTCACCAGTTCTGTCTTGAATACAGAGCATAGACAAAGTATTTATGGTATTTTAAAATTCTATTGATTGAGGCTGTATTTATTGAAAACAGTCTTTCCTACCTGTAAGTCTTGTCCCTGGAGAATTTTGTATTTTAATGAATGCATTTACTTTTATTTTAACCAAAATAAGATTACTTGTATATGAAGGAAGCTCCAGATAATAAACAAATACTGGTAAATGAGGAAGGTGAATGTGTATTAAAAACCATTCATTATTAGGGAGGGTATTGAATTGTAAAATGCATACTTTTCATACAGCACATACACTGCTTAACTACTCCTCAAGGCAATCATCTGTTTTTATCTATTTAGAGTGAAAGCACTAAAATATTATTAAACTGTCAAAGTCTATTTTTCCTCCCATTTAAAAACAGAAAAATATTGCTTTGAACTGGGAAAAATATTCATTGCAATCGAAAAAATTACGAAAGGATGAAAACTCTGTGAAGGCTGGCTTTCATTTAAACCTTTCAAGTGGGGTGAACTCAGTTAGAAAAAAGAATAATTTAATCAAGATAGTTCGTCAGAACTCAGCATCTTGTTCATACTGCTCTGCATTTTATTAAGCTATTACTTAGTAACATTAAGCAGTAGCAGAGAAACTTGAATGTCTATTTGCTGAGTGATATAGAACTAATAGTGGTCATGCAGTAGAACACATTATTGTTTCTAAAGGGAAAAGAATAGTAAATTTTTTGAGAATCAAAATCAATAATAAGTCTCGTATAATATCAATGCTATTTTATATTATTATGCTAAGCTAAACTATACAGCTACTGAAATAATTTTAATTTCCTTTTAAAGAAGCTGTTAGCTATCTCAGCATGCTGATATTTGTGATTTTACTTTCCCATTGATCTAAATAGCATCAATCTTTCACCCTTCTCTGTGTGGATAATTTGGAAATGCAAAGCTCACGTGCCAAAACAGTAACTGTTTCTCATTCAGCACTTCAAAATCTAAAACCAGATCAAGTTATGTATTTAAAGAATTTCAGCTTTTACCAAGAGAACATCTCTTACTTACATTTTATAAACTTTTATATCTGCAAAAATGGATTTAATGAGACTGTTTTTATCAACAATATACCCATAATTAATTATTCTGCCAAAGTATCTTAGCAGACCATATCCTCAGCCTTGTTTGCCTTTGTCAGGCAATATTAACATACCATCTGGGAAGTCTGGGTGGCAGAGTTGCAAGTCTTTGCATGTTCGGGCGGGGTTATTCTGAGTGCCCATTGGATACTTCATATGCTCAATGTCTTGCTTCAGTGAATTCAGTGAACCAAAGATCTCCTCCATGCCATCAGAATAGTCCAGAATATTATCACCAGCATCAGATAACATGTAATCAGGAGACCTTCTTGTCTTTTTGGGTGACTGGATTGGCAGCGGCTGGATTACCTCACCCGGAGGACCCTGAGTGGAAAACAACATATCTGGTTACCTTTTCTGTTTACCTTTTCAGCTGCATAAACATGCAAGCAGACCACAAAATGTGGCTTGGAGACGCTCTGAATAGGCTTTCTTAGAATTATTTATTTCACTCATTTCCTTCAGGTTTATTCCTATATGCTTTGATTTACTTGCAGAAAAAGATGATTGCAGAAGGTCAAACCATTGTGGTGCTCTAAACTCTTCTCACTACATTGCTCTTTGGGGAAGAGTGTGATGCCCTCACGTAAGTCCAGTGTGCAGAACTGACTTGTGATTGCCTCTTTATCCCTAGCACCTCCCTCAAGCACAGGCATAAGAAAACTGTGGATGTTTTCTATGAAAAAACTTTAAAATTCAACTTGGGCTCTATAAAGCAGTTTTTCATTTCAATAAATTGAAACATTTCATTCAGTTTTGGACTTTTAATTTTAGATTGTTATGATAAGAAAAGGAAATAGTAGAAACATAAGAGTATCAATGGGGGAAACCAATATAATTCTATTTTCTATGCTTCAGTATAACACATTAAATTATTACACAGGTTTTCCTTGCTTGTTTGTGAGTTTCGTGGTTTGTGTGTTTGTTGTTTAAGTTTCTAATGGCTTTTTCAGAGCAGACAATGTGCTTCTGTGTCTGGTGGATCTGTGTTTCCTGAAGAATGAATTTTCAATCATTAGTATTTTCCTTATTTTCAAGTCCACAGATGCTGTTTTCTATCCTTGTCAAAACAGGGTCATCATGTCAGTGTAATGTGCATGCATGAGGATAAGAGTTCTTACTTACTGGAGGACCGGGTGGGCCAGGTAACCCACTGTCACCCTTTTGACCAGCAGGACCCTATAAAGCAGTGAAAGAAATACAGCGTTGATCATGCTACACAATGTTAAAAAATAACACACAGAATTTGAGTAGAAGAACAAAAAATACGGGGGAAGTATTACTCACACTGGATCCTTTTGAACCTTTTGGACCTTGAGGACCCTAGGGGCAAGAACATATAACTGTAGTTAGAGAGTATTCCACAAAGCACAGGAGGATCTTGAACAGAAGGACTGGATGAAATTACTTACAGGTAATCCAGGAGGACCAGGTGGTCCAAGTGGACCAGCAGCACCAGAAATTCCCTAAGAAAGAATAAGAGAATAAGTACATAACTAAAGTGTTCCATGCACCGGACTAGATTAGAAAATGCTATCTGTGAAAAGGGTGGTCCTACTAAGCATCCAATCCTGACAAGTTTTGATATAAGCCATTTGCTAGGGTCCAAAATAGCCTTCAAGTTTTAAATATTATTTGACTGACTGAGTTGCTTATAGTTGTTCCACAGCAGTACGTACAGTCATGACTGTGTTCCCCTTCAGACGGGCTTGGAGACCTCTCTTTTTACATAATGCCTTAAATCATGGGTTAAAGCTAGGAGAAAGGAAGCTACTTTGGGTAGTGAAATTAATAAAAATGATGAAATTGGTGCAGCTATTTTTACCTTGTCCCTAACTTAGGTGTACATGTTTCCCTCATCTTCTGAAACACTCTATGAGCTTGTTTTAATCAGATTTACTTCACTGTGTTTGTACAATTCCTGGGAATGTTTTAACCACTAGCAGAAGGCTAGGTGTTAATTATAGCAACTTTATATCTCTCAGAAGAAAGACTGGAATATGTACTGGTTAGTTACATGGAACTTGAACGAAAAGACAAGTTTGTTTTACTCACTGCATCACCCTTGGCTCCAGGAGATCCCTGTGGGCCAGGAAGACCTCTGTCACCCTTTTCACCTTGTTCTCCTGGAGGTCCAATCAGGCCAATCAGACCAGGATGTCCCTAGATAGAAGAAAATATAGTTAAAACTAAATACAAATAATGTAAATGTGCTTTCCAAACACACAAATCAGAGCTTTCAAATGTCATCACTGTTGCTAGTCAACAATCAACCTGAAAGCAAATTATTTTGAAAGCATATCCATTGTTGTTAGTTGGCCTTTTAGACTTGGAGATGATCTGCGAGTTGTGACTGCTTGTTCAGATCTAGGTGTTACATAGTGCTAACTGAAATAGATACAGAAATAATACCTGTGGGTACAAATTTCATACCAACTTGCACATTTCGATGCAATAAGTATGTTATAGAGTTGCACATTGGTTTCCACAAGTAATATTGCTGTATACACAGCTGATCCAAGCACATAAACAAACGCTGAAATTCACAAGATATAATCACATTCATATCCCTTTCTCTACACAATTTCCCCTGATGCACAAGAAATCAGTAAATTGTTGGGACTCCATTAGAAAATGCTATCCTAGATGTCTCAACCATTATTTCAAAAGGAAGTATTATAGCTGTTAAATATTTACAATTTTTTTGCTTTAAAATAAAAATCTCAAATACTTCTTATTTCTACTTACTTTAATTTTGTAAAACCGACACGTCTCTTTACATTAATGTTTTTGGGATTTTCATTGCAAGGAAAAATCACATGGTCAACAGATTACCGCACAGGTAGTAATCTTTGTTTCTCTATAAACCCCTCAAGGATATCAGATGTGGCTTAAAATTTCATGATTACTATTAAGGCTATGGGAACCTGATAGATAAATGCAGTAAGTTGCCTTGTTTTCTGATACAAAAACCCTAGAGTTTCTGCTAATTTTTTTGCAGACTTTTAGACTGGTTCAAAATGACAACAGGCACAAACAATGACTAAAATATACCTTCTCTCCTTTGGAACCTGGATCTCCTTTCAGGCCAGGCAAGCCAGGTGGACCCTAAATAAATCAAGGGAAGGAATGTTAAAATAAGTTTTAACATACTGCACAGATCATGTTTTCTTGAAATATTGTTAAAGGTGGTGTAAGTGAAAGTACAGTCATTCAGTGATTGATGGTTGTGATAGATGGCATGTGATTTAAGGCCCAAGATAAATTTGAAATATATGTTTTGAAAAGCATAATGATACTACCATAGCATTTAAATTACTTTATAATTAGAAATCTATAAAGAGTTGTATGATTAGAAATCTATGAAGCAGAGGGTCAATTAAATCCTTAAAAAGCACTCAAAGTATGCACTGAAGCAAGTGATATTAAAAAAAAAATATTTAAATACATTTTTGTCGATTAGCCTATTTTGCTTGTAGTAACCTACATGCTTTCAATTATTACTTCCACCTTAATTGCTGTACCTTATTTTAGTTGCTTATTTTTGTTCTTTTTTTCTTAACACAGTGGAAAGTATCCTCATAATTTGTTTTCACCCATTTTACTACAACTCAGTAAGATTTTTGCAGATCATAAATAAGGCTGCTTATTGCTGGACAATTCTAAATGCTTACAGGGACTGCCTTAGTTTCTTTGGGTCTCCACTCCTCATTTGCTGGATAGGGATAGCACTCCCACCTTACAGAGCTGTTAAACTGGTACCATTTTTAGGTACTTATATGGTTCATATCATAGGAGCAGCTTGCAATTTTTCATATATATTCACATGCTATCCTTTCTTCAGCACAGTAAAGACATATGTTACTTTATGAAACTGAGTAAGAAATGGTCTTTATTCCAAGTTTTATCTGCAGTTGTCCCTAAACATTACTCTGTGCAGCTGGATTCCTGTAAACAGAAATATGCTGGGGCAGGAGACAGAGCTGTGAACAACTAATATAGGGTCAATGGAATGATTCTACAAACCCTTCCTTATATTTAGGGTAGGGGAAAGTACAACCCAAAACCTTTTTTTTTTTTTTTTTTTTCCCCAAGTGGTTCCAATGTAAGCAGATTTTTAGAGAATTTATTGGAAAAGTCCATTGCAGCCTTGCTAACTGGGAAACTACTGAAAAGGATAAACACATTCACATGGATAGGTTGTACTTTCTGTGCATTCTTTGCAGAAAACACTAAGTCAGTATCTCATCACTACTAGTCTCCTGCTGGCAGTGGACATCTGTAAAGTTATGATATGGATAGAAGTAATAAGTGACCTTTTCAACCTGGCACAGATTCAAAAGTGCCATAACACTTCATGTACAAAATATTATTCAGTGCGTATCCTTTCCATCTTTACTTCAGGATATCATTAGATGCAGAAGCCTAGGCGAATACATAATTCATGAATGAAAAGTGAAATTTTTAAGCTTTTGGAATACAGAATCAGACATTTTCACCTGCAGTATGTTGTGCTCTACTGCAAATCTGCTTTCCTATTCTTCTCCTGATAGCTCTCTACTCTGGAGGGAGGGAAGGGAAGGAGGGAGACCTAACCTCAGCAACTTTTACATATAAACTTTACTTTCTTAGAATGCCAAATAAAGTTTAAGTTGCAGTAATGCAACTAAAGAAAGGTTCTCGTTGAGCTGACAGGAAACCTGTGCATTCGGGAGTAGTTAGTTCATTAATACACTCAGGTTCAGATTTGAATTGAATGTTTAAGCTTTCACATATCAGAAGCCAGATCTTTCCATGATGTGTTAGGAGGTTTCTGGTGACTGACACATGGGAAAGGGATAGTTACTAATGCTGAATTGGCTTTTATATTTCAGCACAGAATTGCAACTGTGAAGATGAGTTTTCAGTTCCCTGATTTGTCCCTCATGCAATTTATTTGTAAATTGGGCCTATCACTTAAAAACTGTGGTGGTGGTCCCATCATGAACTCTTCGAAGAGAAGAGGTTTTTTATGGGCTTAATACAGGGGAGTCCTTTCCTCACAGCTTCTCATTCATTCTTCCCAACATCTGATTTACAGGAGACTGTAGACAAAATTAGAATGTTAAAATGAAGGGCAATAAAGAGCTATAGCGTAAGGGTTCCTCAGTACATTATTTGCTTTTTATTTTTTCTAAGGAACAGAAAGTTACACATGTAGCTGCTATTGTAATATTATCTATAATTATATACACAGAAGTGATTAATAGATACACCTGTGTACCAGATCACTGTTTATTGGGAAAAAAATCACCTTTCTAGTTTGTAGAGCATAAAAGTATATATTCTGAAGCTTTTCTTATAGGTTAAGTTGTGTGTTTGAAACATTTTTTGGAAATGTAGTTACCCAAATACTTTCACCCGTAAAAGTGTTTCAGTCAATGAAAGAAAAGGCAATTGCTCATGTTCATGTATGCACATGATAATAAAAGACTGGTTTAGGGTAGAAGTCTTGATCTATCTAGTGTTTTAAAGTCCCCGTTTTTTCCACTTTCATTTTTATGTACTGGAAAAGCCTAATACGAAAATTTTATAGCTCCTGTTCAGACCCTGACTTCTCACTGGGGAGGCAGGAATGCTCTTAGAAAGATTTTGAATTCAGGTATATATCTTAAGTGCAAAAAAATTCAGTATTAAGGCTAGCTAAGGACCTGTAGCCTTTCTATCCTCTAAGTCCATATAGGAAAAGGAGCGAAGGATTTCCTTCACACTTTCTACTCACAGCCATCCTCTAAGACCCACATCATTTCTGAAGCAGAGGATAGCCCCTTACTGCTCTAGTCTCCTGAAGTAATCTGATTATATATTCTGGCCAAAATAACAATGGATCTAATTTAGTATGTGATAACACTGCTTGCAAACTGTAAAATGCCTTCACAATGTAGCATTTTGTTTTCCATCAAACTATAACAGTCCACGTTTTGTTTTGAAGTTTTTTATTCTCAATGTGTCATTCAACTGTGATAACAGAGGTGAACTCCAGTCAGTTCAGAGAGCAAGGGATATGGGATCTTTCCACTAAATTAGGTCACCTTTGCTTGACATGTGAGGAATTAAACTGCTGGCCATGTAGTTTAGATTTAGTTTCTGCACATAATTCTGAATAAGAACATCAGAATTCTCCAATTTGTGCTCACGGTGTTGTTTTTTTCACTAAAATCCCAAGTGCAAATAGAAGCAATGATATAATTTGATATGTCATCTATAAGCTTCCCTTGCTCTAAACCATAATATTAACACATAGCAGAACTGTGGTGTGCCCTAGAAACTGGGAGCTTGGTTCATTCAGACCCTTTTAAACACTTTGGCCATGGATTATACTTCCTGGTACTGCCACAATGAACAACAGACATCTCGCTCTCATCATTTTTATAAAATTAGCACATTTCCTTTTTTGGTAAAAGTCCCTTTTTGGGCCCACTTCTAATTTAAATTTTTCTTTCTCTAAGGAATAGATATGATCTAAAGTTTTATCCTATGAATACTTTTTTCCTAAACTAGCATTCATTAAAATCAATGGATGTACAAAATTTGCCACTGCTAAGGAAACAAAATGATTTAAGGTATTAAGCTTTGCTGATATGGGCACAGAAGTAGATTTTTTGATTGTAAGCTTCATTATTTTTACTTTTAGTTCTATTCAGGGGATATCAAAAGTTTGTTTTTATACTGCCTTATCCACTTTTTACCTGAACATAACTCAGCAGCGTCCAGCACAGCTGCCTACTAAAGTAGAGCAGTAGCATTAGAAGGCTGTTGTATATCAGATTTTACCAGCACAGAAGAATAGTGGCTTTGTGCTAAGAACTGACTTGTACATTCATTTTTCTGTAATTGCACAAAGATGTTAATGGTGTGTTTTAAAGGGCGCCCTTTCTGTTTTCGCACTGAAAGGAAGGGTACTCACCAGAGGCCCTGGAGGGCCGTCCTGACCCGGCGCTCCAGGTAGACCTTGTTCTCCCTAAAAAAACCCATAGAGTTTGCTTTACCAGAGAATATACAAGAAAAGCAAATTTAAAATATTATTATATGCTCTGCTTACTTACCACAGGGCCAGGAATGCCCCGGAGACCCTCTGGGCCAGGTTTTCCTGCAGGTCCTTGTGGACCAACTGGACCTGTTTTTCCAGGGGCCCCTTCTGCACCAGGTTCACCCTAGAAAGGACAAAACCAACAGGTCAGAGAGAAATTGCTGAATAAGCTTGGCCCCGTAGTGGTGTACAAGTTGCAAAGTGAGAGCAAAGCTTCCTCACTCCAGTTTTAAAGAGCTGTTCTAAAAGAGTGTTCTGCACAGGGCAGTTTTCTACACAAAGTTTTGAAAGCTTCATATAAAGATGTGGTGCCAGCAAAGCATGCTCATCTTGCTTTTTCGCAGGGGTGAGCTAAGCTGGACCTGCACTGCTGATAGTCCACCATATACTCCATTATGTATTGTACTAATTCTGAGTCTTAGTTTGGATTTTACGGTTTACCTACTAGTACTTTGATAAGTTTGCCACTCGGTGCATGATAAGCAGTTTACTGTTCATTTATATATAGTTTACATTTCCATATTCCTTAAAAAAAAATAAAAAAAAAATCATGAATGTGTTACCTTTGCACCTTTTTCACCTTGTCTGCCTTCAGCACCAGTTGCTCCAGGAGGCCCCTGTAAAACATGGAGACTGTGCTCATAATCTCAGTTTTCAAAAACATTACCAGTGAAAAAAATCTGAGATTATTTTGACTGTATTAATAAGTAGCAAATGCTAACAAAAGAACATTAAATATATTTTTTGACATTTTATTCACAGGATAGAAGTCCCAATCTGTCATATCAGCTCTTTTTTCCTTCACAAAATTTTCTGGGTTTTTAGAATATCTAAAAGAATGTACATCACTTAACACCTCTGATATGAGGAGGTTAAAAACCCAAAAAAATAGCTTTGAAAAAAATCAAAATGGGATATAAAAGTAAAAGAACAATACTAATTTACATCTACAATAACAGTTTTAAACTTGCTTTGCATTTGCTTCTATCAGTTTACTGTAGTTTATTCACTGATTCCAAAAGGGCTTGTCATTCTACAGTACACAGAATGGTGTATACTTCTTTATTCTCTAAGTGAAGGATATGCTCAGTAAGCCTTTTCATTACATTTGGACAGCCCAAAATTGATACGTGCCTTAATATTATCCAGTAAATATGAAAATAAAATAAACCCCAACAAGACTAGAGGTTGTAAGGAATGAAATAAAGACACTGACTACAAATAACTCTGGGTATCAGGTTTCCTGATACAAAAGCTCTGCTTGACCAAGAAGATAGAATTTGGTACTGCAGGAGGAAGGATGTGGGAATGGAATAAGGTTCAAGTGAAGGCCACAAAATGAGAGTTGCAGTCTTCTGGCAACACTGTGACTATCTATTGCTGATGTCACCCATCTTTCATTTTCTTGAGGTTTCAGTGTAAAATGAAAGACTTATTTTTCCCTCAAAACATCAAGAGCCGATTTTCAGGTCAGGGAATTAATATTCATAGCTTCAGTTATGAACAGAAGCAGTACCTAGAATCTAATGTACTCTTCTGAAAATGGTTCTCATATATACTTTTAGTTCAGAAAAGATGCAGTCAAGATAATAGACCAATTGTTTTCCTACAAGGTTAATTTTTAGTCTGGGAAATGTCTTTATTACAAGTAGCTATTTCTTGCCAAGCAATGAACAGCTTAAAGCAAAAGGTACTGCAAATGGACTGAATTATCCACAGTGGACTTCGGTCATTTGTTCTCTTTGATATTTTTAAGAGCTTTAAGTGGTAAAGGACTTATTACCTCTTCAAAATACAGAGAAGCTAAAAAACCCTGGGCAGTGTGGTCCAATTGCTGACTCTTTAAAATAGAAAGAATAATTTAAATCACTGCTGTTCCAATGCATATAGCCCTTTGTGTAGGTAGTAATTGGTTGAGTGGATCACAGTTTGCAGTGATAACACAAAAAAAATGATTAGTAAGTATATAAATAAACTCAAGAACATTTTAGAAACAGAACTGTTTTTTCTTACATTAATTAATTTAAATGCCCATTGTCTTTACTGCTTGAAAATTCCTTGCACTTAAATTCCCATACGGATTATAATCTACCCTACCTAAGAAACCGAAAAAGGTTGACCTTGGTAGTTTGTATTTGAGAAATATGGTCTCTGCATAATCTAGAAATGCAGCTGCAACATGAATTGGCAGGGCTGAAACCACCATGATTGCTAAATTACAAATACAATGAGTTATGATTGCAAAACAAAGGGGGGTGCATTCATCATCAAACAGCACCAATGCAGCACCAAGTGCAAAGCAACTAAAGGAACAGCTCTTTCTAACAGGCTGTGATTGCTGGCATGGCACAGATGGTGCTTCTACACAGAAAGACTTCTAATTATTATTTATCTTACCTTCCTACACTTGAGTTGTTGGGAGTGTCTGGTAAATTTTAACTGACAGAGTAGATCTCAATGACAATAATTTTAAATTAATGCATAACTCCCCACCCTCACAAGGCCATCAACCATGATTATTTGTATGATCATTGCACTTTAAGTTTGGATGTATTGCCTGATACATTTTATTCAGATCTGAGAAGACAAAAGAACTCATACGGAAACAAACTTGTCCTCAGTTTTTGTTACATGAACCTATTGGACATTTTTGTCTGCTTTTCTATATTTTACAATTTCAAACTTATTCACAGCTGTCTGTCATCTGACTAAAAACATGATTTCCAGCGCTAAATACATTACCACATTTCATCAGTCTGTTAAGATAAGAACACAGCGTATTGTACTGTTAGGTGTTCTGTGTATTTCCAATCAGGAGAGAAAATCAGCTTAATTTTTAAGTGGTGTGTGCACCCTACTGAGGCCAAAATGGAAAAAAAAAATCTCCTTCATGGAAATACTGTTACTCAACACTGTATATAAAGGCAACTCACTGAATAAACTTTTGCGTCTCAAAATTTAGAGACTGGCTTTGCTGCACTATTGACATCTATTCTTTTATTGAAAGAAGGCAGTATGTCCTCCACTTGAGAACAAAAATGTATCTTCATCTTGCACTTTCAATTCTAACATTTTTAGATTGATATATAGAACCGCATGTGTATGTGATCTAGACATCTAATTGACTCTAATAAAGCAGCCAAACAGCAGAAAACACAGCTGAAGGGCATAGCACACTGAAAGGTTGAGAAGAACATAAGCAAGAAGTACTATCTGTGCTGATTTTTATTGATTGTGTATGTTACGTGTTTTAAGAATGAATGTTTCTTTTCCTTATGCTATTTTTAACATGTCAGATAGAAATCAATGAATTCAAGCTAGAGATGTTACCCATGACTCTATAGGAAAAAAAAAAAAAAAGTCCCCATAAGTATGTGCAAAGAATTAAGTTTCAGGAAATAATAGTAACAATATAAGTGTAGAGTGGTTCAGTCTTTTCTGTAAAATAAAGTAGGAAGTTGCAATTTGATAGCTAACAAACATACTAATTGCTAATATTCAGCCAAGCCATATCTCAATTCTAGTGATAACATTGCTAATGCTACCATAATCATTCACAGTATTATAAATGTTTTGCAAGTTGGTGGAGCAAATAGATTATTGTGTAAAACAGATAAAACTAATTAGGCATGTCAGTTCCCTCAAGCCTACTAAATAGAGCAATTTAACACATTTTGTTAGATAGCTCTCAGCTTACATTTAATGACACCCCCCGTTCCTAGTTTTTTTTTAAGTGTAAAAACTGCATCTAATTGCTCACTGAAGCAGACCTAAAGGTTGATGCATCTACTACAATTCTGTAAGTGTAACATTATTTACTGGTTTTGGTTAGTGATATTTGTAAAATCTGTGGAGCTTCAAAGACTTTAGAAATAATGGAATATCCTCATAAACTACAGAAATGTCTGCCTGCTAATTTTGTATGCAGAGAGGATGACATAGGTTTCCACAAAAGCTGCACTGAAATTATTTTATTTTGGAGGCTAAAAACACCAAAGCAGACACATTCTTCCTGCTGCCAGCAGTCATCTGTCTAAGGATGATGTCTTGTGTAACTCTCATAGTCACTCACTCCTATTAGCTGACTAACCCATCAGACATGGAATTCTTACCCTAGCAGACACTGAATTTACTTGGGTGAAAATAAAAAATAAGGAATACATTCTTCCCTCTGTATTTTTGTTCCTGTGTTGCATGTTAAGGGTTTTCTTTGCTGTTTCTATTTTTCCATTTCTCCCATTACATTACCTAAAAGAAACTTCAAACGTCATACACGTGTGTCAAAACATGGAAAACAAGTAGATTAAATTATCTAGAACACAGTGTCTCAGAAAGAAACATGTACAAAGAGGAGAAATTACTTACTCTTTTTCCAGGTGGACCAGGTGGGCCAGCTTCACCTGAAGGACCTGGTGGACCCTGCAATGGAAAATTGTAAGATCAGTGGTAGCAAAGGATGAAGGTATTATCTTTACTAAATGCAACAAGCATCTGCAATATGTTGGCCTCTTTCAATGGTCAGAAAGTAAATACCATAAATACACACAGAGAAATATGTATTTAACAAATCCTTCCTTAGAGTGGTCTTTTGAAATTCTGAATAGTTTTTGTTACTGTACAAAATGAAGTCATTCTTTCTTTTTTTTCCTCTTTCTGTTTGCAATAAAACATTTCAGACCAGAAAGTGTCTGCACAGCAGTAACATACAGTCTTAGCCTACTGCCTAACTCCATTGTGAAGTTTCTTGCTTTCTCAGGTGCTGAAGTCATTACTTCTGCTAAAATTTTTCACTAACATCTGTGAGTTAGCTGCCCCGTGGGTGGCTTTGTCTTGAAAACTTTTGTGCGCTGACATCCATTTGGCTACTCAATCTTGGTAAACTGGGATAGTCTTAAATATTTCAGGGTTGTTGAACAGTTTGATAAGTCTTTCTTCAGGAACACAACATTCTAAAAGTACTTACTGTTAAGTAAGACCTACAGATACTAATTTCCTGCATTTTGCAAGTAAACCCTATTTTGTAACTTACTTCTAAACCATATATTCAATGTACTAGCATTTTTAAAATTTGAATCTGTACTATATAGGAAAATTCTCTGATAATCCGAACTTCCACAGCTAGAAAGAGACGTTCCAAAGTCGAAACCCTATCTTTTGGCAATAAAAAAATTCAATTAATGATGTTTTAATATGGGAATCTAGAGAAACAGAAGAACTTTGATGTTTAATGTGGATATTGCTGATACTTCTTAACTTTCTTAAAGCAGAAACATCAAGATTTTTGCTTTGTTTCATCAGGTCAGCTAATCAAGATTATTTGGCTGCAGCATTCCTTTCTTATGTTTATTTTTAGTCCTCCTCAGCAGCTCTAGCACAAACCCTCACACATACTTTTTTTCTATTTCTAAAAGAAATTGAGCTCTTGCTTCTGATTGTTACTATAAAATGGGCAGTTCTATCTACAAGGAAATAAATAGGGACTTTTCAGTTTAATAGAGAAAACACTCAGAAAATATTTTTAAGACTATGCATGTATAGAAACCAGTGACTCAGCAAAAGATACTTTCTTAGCATAGGAAAGTAGCTGAAATAAAATGAGAGAAACAACTCACAGGTTGACCAGGATCACCATCTTCACCCTTCTCTCCACCAACACCATCTTGACCCTACAGAATTCATTGGAAAATAAACAAAATACAAAATTCAGACAAATTAAGTAACTTAGTTTCATATGTGAATGTAAGATCATTATTTTTTCTACAGAGCATTTTCCTAAGGACACTAGTTTTTAGACCTTTTTAAATACTTCTAAACCATTTTTTAAGCCTTAAGAAATATATGAACAGAAAAGCAAAAGATCTTACAGGCAAGATCTCATTCTCCACACAAGGAAGAAGCAGGGTTAACCAAAATTTAATGCAAACTAAGACTAGGACCTAAAACTGAACTATCTTTTAAGTATACTTACAGCTGGACCAGGTTCCCCAGGGGGACCAGGATCTCCAGGAAAACCAACTGGGCCCTAGATAAATCAGGGAAATAAAACAAGGAATGTGTCATCCATTGACAAGCCAGTAGCAATCATCACAAGTATTTTATGAAGCACCATATAGTAAAATTTAGTTCAACTGTAAAAAAAAATATATACAGTTTTATATGTAGCACAACTTCAGCAGAGCTTCACGGTGCTTTGTATTAAAATTATTAAGCTCACTTACTGGATTACCCTTAGGCCCATCATCACCTGGAGGTCCTTTAGCACCTGGTGGTCCAGCTGCTCCAGGTGGACCAGCCTCACCTTTTTCTCCTCTTTCACCTTTTGGACCCTGTAGAAAACATATGAACACAAAAGTGTCATCTGGAAATTGAATGGCTAAAAAAAGATTACAATGGCAAAATTGTTTTTCAGACCTGGGCAATGTTACTCCTCAATAAATGCTGGCACGTGAATGGGAAATTAGGACCGCAGCCTTAGATTGGAAAACCTATGACTCTCAGGTCAAGTGCCAACATCTGCACCCAGTTTCCACCAATGAACTGTCTTCAGAGAGAAAAACATGCATGTCAGAATTAATACTTTTGGAAGGAAAAATAAGTACTCTTTTAGGAAGTCTTCAGCTTTGTCCTCTAGCTGTTAGTACAAGATGTGGCTATAATTATACAGAAATAAATAGCATTTTAAAGGTTTAAGTTCTTAAACAAAATGTACACAAGTACACAAGTAATCTGATTAAATCCTTTCTAAAGTAAATGCTACCAGATACCTTAGTTCACCATCATAAATGTTAATAATAAGACTAACTCAAAATACTCACAGATGTTCCAGATTCTCCAGGAGGTCCAGGGTTACCAGCTTCTCCAGGTTCACCCTGTAAATGTGTGAAGATAAATTGATGAGTTATTAGGGAGAATGCTTCTGTGAATTTACTTTTGTTATTAAATATTCTTCTCATGCTTATTTGTGTGAACAGCTTACAAGAACTGTCTTGCTGAGTCTATGTAAAGGGGGTTGAGTTACATATGGTTTGGCAGAACTGTAATCCAAAGTTTTAGAGAGGATATGTCAAATAGCTTTTCATAAGCCAGGGGTTCCAAACCTTCCCTTTGGGCTTTGGAAGATCTTCCCCTTTATTATCCCATATATAGAAAATTTCCTATTTGTCCTCTTTCGCTCTAGTCACAGAAAAAGTCAAAGTAGATTAACTGTGTATTTTTTTCTCTAGAAGATACATTTTACCCAGAAGCAAGTTTCTACAAATAAGAGAAAACTAATTGGAAATGAATGTTAATAAAGTGAAGACATTATTGCTATAGCTACTGTTAGAATAAAAAAAAAATATAAAGGAAAAACATAAGGATAAAATAATAGCGTAACAGTTAGTAAAACTTTCACCATAGTTCATAAAGGTGTACACCATGTATTTACTGGGGAAGGAAATTGTTTAGTAAAGTAGATAGCTTCGAGGACAACACCATTTGAGGAAAATCTGTGCAAGATTATACACTATTAAGTGAATGTTTAAATTAATTCAGTATCTTACACAGTATTAGCTCAAAGATTGTCTTTTTAGTTATGACTGATTATTTTCTAGCTCAGTGATCTGATAAATAAACCTCTATAGAAAACTACTCTGTTAACAAACTGTTTAGCTATTAGCATTGCAGACACAAATCTGTGAAAGGATAACAGAATCTGCTTTGTGATTGTCACAGAGTGCCAAGATAAGAACTATGCATTTTTATTCCAAAGGATTTATCAATGTAACTGGTAACGGTGGGATTTTTCCTCCCTCTCTCTCACTCTGTTTTTCTTCGAAACCAAATGAACCTCGCCAACAATTATGCTTGTATACAAGAGCACTTCAGTGCTGAAAATGCGTTTCACACACCCCCCTCTACTGAACTCAGACATGAGTGTGCATCCTTCATATCCTGTCTAACCTGCATGCTCTTCTGCATTCTGAGGCAATTCAATTAATACAACATGCAAGTCTGACATTTCCACATGGACAGTATAAAAGTATAGATCATAAAGTATGAATTTGAAACAAATCTTATGGTATAGATACTGAACTTTTTTTAATAGAAGCTAATGACAGCATGATGACCACACTGGGACCAGAATTTGGCCCAGTATTATGTCAGATGAATGGAAGATCTAAGTACCTAGCTGAATTCCTGAATAGGATAATTAACAGATAACCACAATTTTAGGAGCAATATTAAAATGTCCTTTAGAAAGGGCACTTTTAAAATGTGAATTTTCTTTTAGAAACTGTGGTATGTTTTATTAGATACTTAAGTTTGCAGTAATCTTAAAAATTAATGAACACTTTTAGTACTTAATATTAATTTGCTTCTGTCATATGGCATTCATTATTCAAAAAAAAAAAAAAAAAAGTCCAGTGCATTCTTCAGGTCAATAAGTATTAAGTATGTTTTTTATGAAAATTCATAATCTTCATTTCCTTATCCTCTGCATGGGGTTTACTGAATTTGCACCATCATTTGTATTGCTTTTTTGTCCATGCCTACTATCAAATTAGATTTATTTAGCAACAGAGAATGAAGTGTGGAATTAGCAAACAAATTGATGTTATTCAAGTTAGTGGATATATCTAACAGAGTCCACAATGTAGACCCGTTCAACAGGTGTCCCCACTGAAGGACTAACAGAGTGACTGACGTAAGAGGACTAATTGTGTCGTCTTGCCTGAGAAGCACTTGTGCTCTTCTAAGTTTCTGAGATGAAAATCTTTTTCTGCCTTTCTGCCAAAGGATACTGTAACATACGATGATGTGCATTTGATTTGCAATCCACTCTTTTCCCATTGACAAACACTTCTTCGTTTTGTGATATCATGCAATAAGAGAAAAGATGGGCTTTCTCTGACATATTGACCTATACTTGGGGACAACAGGGGAACACCATACTTCTGGGATCTTAAAGGTCCCTGCTATAGCATGCATGTTGAAATTGGCAGATGCAGGCAGCCTATATGAGCTCTGTGCATAGTAACTCCCCAATAAGCCACCGTGCAGAAGATAGCAAAATTGGAAGGGATAGAAAATGTCAAGATGTTTCCCTTAAAGGGCATCTGTGAAAAATGAGACCACTTAAAGTTTCATCTCACATTAATACTTCTAAATCATTGCTCTGTTAAAAAATGTAACTCTTTCCTGTACACGGTCCTTGTTTTTTCTGACAATGACTTTTATATTCCAAATATTGGATATTAAGAAAGGTTGTTCTTGTTTTAGACAGCTATTGAGGGACTTAATGTTTTGATAGAGAAGATTGTAGCCGATGTATATTTACAAAGTGCATATTTATAGCTGCTAAAACCTGTGCAATTGCCCTTCTCTTTCTTTGCATTTTTGGTAAGGATGGTATTCTCCATTGGAAATCTCTTGGGTTCTTGTGGGAAATCGATTTTATGATCTAATAATAGATTTATTTCACCTCTGGAATTTTCTCCTCTTTTGTTATCAGACTAGGTCTTTTAAAAAGTAGTGTTGTCTTCCTTGGGCAAAGTCTTCCTCTGAGAGAATTTCCACCAAGCCAAGACCGACGTTCTAAATTACAAAGAGTCGTGTAATTTTACAGACATTTTTAATTCAAAAATCCTCCTTTGATTAAGAAAGCACAATGATTTCTATCAGGCTAAGGACAGTAGCTTAAAAGTTCTTTGTTTTCCTTATTATGACCTGTTCTTCTAGAGAACTGTCCATACAAAGCACAGAGAGGAAGACTGCCACCTTTTGGTTAAATTCTGGGATATGGGGATTTATTTTGTAAAAATGAGAAACAATTCTGCAACTGGCTGGGATGTGAAAAGGATTCAGTTACACTGTTTCTCCTTTTTGCCATCCTCACAAAATAGAAAAAAAAAAGAAGAGAAAAATTGTGACTCTAGAAGACAATCCCTTCTCACATAAGTATACCCGTGCAACCATGTTACACATATTATGGTTCTGTGGTAACCTAAATTTAATCAAGAGGGAAATTCTAAAGCTGTGCTATGTTTTCTGGAAGGGCTTGTGTTTACAAGCATGTTGGAGAAATGGAGAAGGATGAGAAGAGATCAGTCAGTAAGTCATGTAAAGTTATTAAAATAATTTGTTAGGACAGTTATTCAGGTAGCATAAACTGTCATAGATATGTCTTGATTAAGTACCTTAGGTGTTGTCTGCACACAGGTGTATGGAAAAATTATATGCACACATAAAGTTGTCTGTACAAAATTATCAGACATGTTTTTAAACTTAGATCTAGAATACTGAATTGGTTTTGCCCTCTCACTTCCATCTACAGTATAATTCCATTGGTTTCACTTGTTTACTGTGTTGGACTTCTTATTAAGGTACTATTTAAAAACATATTTTAGAATGATATAATAGGAAGGAGTATAAACCCAGATGAGTGTGGTGGTTTTCTAACATCAGTGTTTTTCATACAGTAAAACAGACCTAAACTCGTAGAGGCTACAGGAAGAATGCTTAGGTTCTGCAGACATTCATTCTGCATTACTCATTGACTGGCAGTTTAACACATGCTGTGGAAGGGAGACAGTGGAAGAATGGTACAGCACTCAGTTCGGTTATCACAGATTAACTTAAGTTAGAAAGGCAAATTTATTTTATGAGGCTTTGTGGAAGAGAGGTGTGAGGTTAATGTTACTTGTTCTGTTTCCTCTCTATGTTGTAAATTCTTATGCAATGTCAAACATCTAAGGCCCAATTTTGAGAAGTCATGAGGAACATACTGGGTATTTAGAACATCTGCATGTTAAGCCTTTGATATCAAATTAGAGATAAACATGTGCTGGTGCATTTTGTTTTTCCAATTTTCCTCAATTATAAGCACAACAAAGAGATTAATGTTGGGGTGGAAGATGGATTTAAGTGGCTCTAGTTGAGCGTCTCAGGATTTCTAGACAGCTCCATGGAGGCTACAGGCAAGGTTACAAGCATGTTCATACTGCAGATGTCTGAACATTTAGGCCTCTGTGTGTACAGCAGAGGAAACAACAAGCTAGATAAAAATACATGGCACTAAGTGTGACAAAAATTGTTTATAATTTGTCAGAAGATAAGAGGGCTTTGAGGCCCCCATATTAATGATAAAATACCCCTTAATCTAACCATTCAAATATGAAAATGAACAAATCTATTTCACTCCCCAATAGTGACAGGGAGGATGCCAAGACATTTTTCCACACTTTAGAATCAGCACTGCATTGCATTACCTGTACTATGATATGTCGTTCTTGAAAGAGATGCAGAGACCAAAGCATGCAGCCATAATATGAAAAGCATTGGGGAAAAATATGTGGGAAGAAGAGGAAAAGAGAAAATCCATGTTCTGTTTAAGAGGATGAACTGTCCTCCCGTTGTGTGAGCTTCTTCTTACAAAACAACTCTTTATGATCTTTATGAGCTTGTGAAACCCATTAAATGGAGCTGAAATTAAGACGGAAGGTATTGTAACTAGGAAAAAAACCTGGCATGTACTAAAACTTGAGGAGAAGGAAAGTAATTAGAATAAATAAAAACTTCCAAAATAATATACTTGGAAGCTTCTCTGTGTGAATGTGAGAATATGGGGAAGAAGCAAGAAGAAATAAAAATGACAACCAGTGATAAACAGTCTGAGTGTCAGGAGGAACAAACCCAAGACTGCTAGGGATAAGCCTTGGGAGGTCATACTGGTGTTGGAGGCGATAGCTGTACCTTGGATCAAGTGCATATATGCCAATGTCCATAGTATGGGCAATAAACAAGAGGAGTTAGAAGCTATTGTACACCAGGGAAACCATGATATAATTGCCAGCACAGAAACATGGTGGGATGACTCACATAGTTGGAGTGCTGCAATGGATGGCTGCAGGCTCTTGAGAAGGGATAGGTAAGGAAAGAGAGGTGGAGGAGTAGCGTTGTATGTTAAGAAGTGCTTTGGCTGTCTCAAATTCAATGTTAGAATGTCTATGGATAAGGATAAAGGGGAAGGCCAATGAGGCTGATATCCTGGTGGGAATCTGCTACAGGCCACCCAACCAGGATAAAGATACTAATGAGACATTCTTTCAACAACCTGGAGATGTCTCGTGTTCCATAGCCCTTGTTCTCGTGGGGAACTTCAACTTACCAGTAGTCTGCTGGAAGTACAACACAGCAGAAAGGGGACAGTCCAGGGGGTTTCTGGAATGTGTGGATGACAACTTCCTGTTGCAGCTGGTGAGTGAGCCTACCAGGGGTAGTGCCCCTCTAGCCTACTGTTTACAACCAGGGGAGGGCTGGTAGAAGATGTAATGGTCAGAGGTCATCTGGGGCACAGAGACCATGGTATGATAGAATTTTCAATACATGGTGAAGTTAGGACGGCTGTCAGCAAAACCTCTACCTTGGACTTCTGGAGGGCTGACTTTTTCTATTCAGGATGCTTGTTCGGAGAGTCCCCTGGGAAGCAGCCCTCAAAAACAAAGGGGCCTGGGAAGGCTGGGCTTACTTTAAGAATGAAATTATCAAGGCGCAGGAACAGGCTGTCCCTATGTGCCGAAAAATGAGCTGGCAGGGAAGAAGACCGGCCTGGTTGAGCAGGGAGCTTTTGCAAGAACTCAGGAAAAAAAAAAAAAAAAGAGCGTATCAACTTTGGAAAAAGG